>CM019822.1:190518048-190646101 GCA_009763385.1 Coix lacryma-jobi var. lacryma-jobi | reverse complement strand
TCTCCACTTGCACCTATGCAGCCCAGACAGCTCACCAGGCACGTTGAGCAGCGAGCAGAGCGAGAGCGGGCGGGACGTTCGCCGTTACCTCCACCCCGCTCTCCCCTCACTTCGACCTCTCCAGTCTCGACTCAGACGACATAGACTCAGATGGAGATGAGGAGCAGGAGGAGATAGTGCCTGTGCCACCCCGTCGTTCTACACGTGCCTCGACCTCGACCCGCTACACCAGTTCGACTCACCGTCAGGGGAAGGCCGTGGTAGAGTCCGACGACGACGGATGACGATGATGATGAGGAGGAAGAAGAAGTTCAGTGGGACAAGATAGCTTCGGATGATGAGTGAGTGTTTGGACACTCTTCTCTTCTCTCTTTCTCTCCTTTTGGTGACTTGTTGCCAAAGGGGGAGAATTAGGTGAAGAGAAGGGTACATCCACTGTTTCTGCTTCATGTCCCCATCTTTAGTTGTAGTTGAGAGTTGTGAGAGAATCTGATACGATCAAAACTCTATGTTATGTAATAATACTCTATGGCACTACTTCTTAGGCTTGGATGTGGACATGTATCTTTACCTGCTTATTTAGCTTGTGCTATCCTGTTTAGATCAGTTTTGTTATATGCTTTGTGGTTATGTTTTCTGTCCGCTGCGTTGCTGTCTGTTTGCCTGAGCGGCAGTGCCGCTCCAGGGCCGGCAGTGCCGGGCCCCGGCAGTGCCGCGCCCAGAGCGGCAGTGCCGCTCTGGCAGAAGACAGCAAACATCTCTGATGTATGCTTAAACTGTCATTCGCATCACGTATTATTATTGACACAGTTTTATTGCACCCCACAAAGCTATTAGATGTGAAACTGAACCTATCTCTCACTTTCAAATATGTGAATGTTGGCCTTTAATGCCAAATTGAGATTTCAGCTCTCATTCACACATTTAGGGGGAGGTTTCACACCTAAGCTTCAAAATCTCAGTTTTATACCCTTCTCTTGTAAGCTCTAATTGTGTTGTCATCAATCACCAAAAAGGGGGAGATTGTAAGTGCAATCAAGCCCTAATTGTGGGTTTTGGTGATAATGACCACACGATTAGAGGACTAATGAGATTTATGAAGTTGACAAGCAGGTTATGATAAGAAAGGATGGTGTATATGCGTTGGTGGACCCCTCACACTACATTTCATCGGTTCCGGACTCAAAGGGCTTCAAAGATATTTCTTTTGGTTATTTGAGTTTTAGGAATGCCGTACTATAAAGGGGGAATGCAAATTCATTGATATGGCTGAATGACATGTGCTCAAACCAACTCAAACCATCCACATTTCCAACCAAAGACAGCTGCACCCATTGTAGATCTGTTCCTGTCTGTTTGGTGGGCGCGGCAGTGCCGCTCTAGGCGCGGCAGTGCCGGGCCGCGGCACTACCGGGCTAAGGCCGGCACTGCCGCGACTTGATTTGTCCGTTGGATGGCAGGGGGTATTTACATCACCCCCTCTGCCCCCAACGGTCATCTACGACCAGAACACTCCACCTACCTCCAGACAAGCTCTCTCTTCTCCATTGAAGGCTCTCCAAGCTCCCAACCACCAAAATCTCTATTTCCATTGATTCCAAGTGGTTGAGAGGCTCAAACCTTCACCAAAGAGGAGCCCTAGCTGAGATCTACTGCCTAGAGCACTTGATTTGAGCCATAGCCGGTGGATTTGCTTCTATTACTCTTGGGTTCTTGGAACCCTAGCCGGCTAGGCGTCGCCCTAGAGCCTTGCCAACTTGTGTGGCGGCCTAGGGAGGTTTGTAATCACTTGTGCAGCTAGTAAGATTACCCCTCACCTCAAGGATTTGGTTCCTTGACTTGAGAACGAGGTTGAGTTGCAAAGCTCATGACCTAAGTGGTCAACCTCAACAACGTGGAGGTAGGCAAGCCTTGGTGGCGAGCTGAACCACGGGATAAATCACTTGTCTCGCGTGATTGCTTAGTTTCATTCTCTATGTTCATGAGCTTGTGATATATTCTAGGGTTTGGCTCGATCTACTTTATCTTTCATATTTGGCTTGGAGTAGTTGTTTCTGCTGGTTCATATAGTCTATTGTTACATTCCTATTCATATAGAATCTGCAGATTGTGGTTAGATTTCGAATTGCAGCTTCTGGTCTTCATCTGCGCGGCAGTACCGCGCTGAGGCCGGCAGTGCCGGGGAGCGGCAGTGCCGGGCACAGGGCGGTAGTGCCGGGCCTATCTAATTTAGTTTTAAGCTGTGATTCTTGACAGGCCTATTCACCCCCCCTCTAGGCCATACAGGTCCTTACAGTACCCCCAATCAACGCACAAGTTAAACCTAGAACACCAGTTAATAAACCCAACAAGTCAGGCCACGGGCCGGCGCACCTTCTCCGCCTCGCCCGAGCCCTCCGCGTCGGGCCTCGGACGAGCGCACCTTCTCCGCCTCGCCGAGCCCTCCAGGCCAGGCCTCGGGCGAGCGCCAATTCTCCGTCTCGCCCGAGCCCTCCGCGTCGAGCCTCGGACGAGCGCACCTTCTCCGCCTCGCCCGAGCCCTCCAGGCCAGGCCTCGGGCGAGCGCCCAATTCTCCGTCTCGCCTGAGCCCTCCGCGTCGGGCCTCGGACGAGCGCACCTTCTCCGTCTCGCCCGAGCCCTCCGCGTCAGGCCTCGGGCGAACGCACGTTCTCCGCCTCGCCCGAGCCCTCCAGGCCAGGCCTCGGGCGAGCGCCATTCTCCGCTTCGCCCGAGCCCTCCAGGCCAGGCCTCAGGCAAGCGCCCATTCTCCGTCTCACCCGAGCCCTCCGCGTCAGGCCTCGGGCGAGCGCTCGTTCTCCGTCTCGCCCGAGCCCTCCGCGTCAGGCCTCGGGCGAGCGCTCCGCTACCCCTCGAGCCTCTCGAGCACGGTAACCTGCCGCTTGAGCCCAGGCACGTGGTCCGAGCCCGCCATACTCCACTCCTCGAGACCCCACGCAGGGCCCTCGAGCCTCGCTGACCCGACAGCCTATCTCTCGAGACGCTTCATGCCTCCCTCGAGCGGCTCAGACATTGGATACGGCCCCACGCTACGTATTTAATGCATCCACCTTCCCCGGTCACATCCTCCGGTACACAGCATGTGCCACGGTGAACCGGAGCCAGAGTCAAACCTCCTTTTCACCGCCAGCATGGGCAAAAAGGCACCAGTGCCGCCACTGTTAACTCATATTACCTCACACTATTGCACGTCCGAGCCACGCCTCGAGGCCCAGATACCTGCAGCTCAATCAGGTTACCCAGGACTTGCCCATACCGGCGGAAGCTCGAGCCCTCCGTGGGCGCCGCCTCGAGGCCGGCCTAGCAACCCTCGAGCCCTTGTGCTTTCATGTGATTGGCGGACAGGTACCCCAAAGCCTGGAAGGACGCTGCCACGCCCCGTACGGACCGGAGTGGGCGCTGCACGACCTCGCGTCACCACGTCCGCGCCCAGGATGGAAGCCACGACCAAGGACGCCTCAACAGCGACGATCACATCGGCTCCAGTGGCCCCGACAAGACAGGGTTCCTACCCTTCCCCGTATGGGGCACCATACGCCCCGACACCTGTAATACCTTTATGTAACCTGACCTCCCCTTACTCTATAAAAGGGGACACTAGGGCCCTCATTCAGGAGGACGAAGACAACACACGAGTCCACACACAGGCACGAGTCCGGACTCCGGTCCACGCTCACTGAGCTTGTATTCGCCCCTGTACAAGCACTTAGGTGCAAGTAATACAAGAACATCCCCCCGCTGGACGTAGGGCCTTCTTTGCCCGAACCAGGATAAATCCTTGTGTCCTCTTGCATCACCATCCAGGAAGAGAAGCACGCGATCGTATTACTCGTTGGTGTGATACCCCCGGGTACGAAACACCGACAGTTGGCGCGCCAGGTAGGGGTGCGCGTGTCCGAGACATTTTCTCGCTATCTCCTGGATGGCTTCTTCTACTCCTTCGTTCTCTGCCGGTGCCGTCGTCTGGTTCGGGAACCTTGACTCCCTAGCCGCCGGCAACGGCAACGAGCTGACCCCGCTCTCCACGGAGGGCCCGAGCGGAAGGCGTGTCACACCACCCTGCGCGGGGGGCATGACGCGTCGTCTGCACCACCACGCGTCGCCACTTCGCGAGCGGCGCCGTGGTCACCATCGTCGCCAGGCACAGGCGGTGCCGGCGGCGTACGCCCACTTCCCCGCGGCCGGCGCAGAATCCCCGAGGGGAAACCTGCCCGGCACGCGGCCGGCGACCTCCAGGGCGCGGGCGCGCTCCCCCAGCAAGTTCGCGTCCGTCACACGTGCGGACCGGCACGTCTGGTATCCCACCAGGGAGTGCTTCCAGCTCGAGGGGGGTGGTGAGCGATGCCGAGGACGACGACGACGACGACGTCAGGCCAAAGCCCAACCTCGGAGCGCCCAACGACGTGGCTACGGCGGGCGGTTCGCGCGTTCAGGCAAGAAGCAAATCCTCGGCCTCGGTTGCACCACCTCAACACGACGACAGCCGGGCGGCGCAACTCGCACAGGTGCGGGAGGCAATCACCAAGACCGAGGAGGAACGACAACGCCTGTTGCAGCTCCAGCAAACTCTGATGCGGGAACCACCCCAGCCTCGACGAGCCGGAGCTCGAGGTCGGGCTCGAGATGCCCACCGACGGACCCTCGAGGACGGGGCGCCAGCACGCCCCGAGGTGTGCTTCCCGCGAGCCGGGCAAAACGTGGTGGCGGCCGCAATGCTGCTCCGCGATCTGCCCACCGTCTCCAACCCCGACGCCAGACGCATGCTTGGGAAGTAAGGAGCCTCCTCGAAACGGCCGCTATGCAGATAGCCGAGAGCTCGGCCTCGCGCCAGCGCAGGGCAGCCTCGGAGAAGCCAGCAGACGCACCCCGCAGCAAGCGCGAGACGTCGGTCCGCCAGCCGGACGCCCCTCAAGCCAGACTAGCCCAAAAGCGGGTCGCGGACAGCCGGCAAACCCTCGGGCCCCGGGCCCCAGGGTCTTCGGCCGAGCCATCCGCAGCTCGACCCTCCCCGACCGCTTTCGACCACCGACCAACGTCGTAAAGTATGACGGGGAGGTCGAGCCCAAGCTCTGGCTCTCAGACTTCCGCCTAGGCTGCCAACTGGGCGGAGCGAAGGGCGACGACCGTGTGATCATACGCCAACTCCCACTTTACCTCTCGGACACCGCCCGCCGGTGGCTCGAGGGGCTCCCGCCGGATCAGATCCATGACTGGGCCGACCTAGTCAGGGTCTTCGACAGGAATTTCAAGGGGACTTGTGCGCGCCCAAGCAACTCCTGGGATCTGCGACGTTGCAGGCAGGCAGCGGATGAACCCCTCCGCGACTTCGCTCGGCGGTTCTCGAAGCAGCGCCTCGAGCTCCCTCACATGCCTGATGAGGAGGTCATCTCAGCGTTCCTCGCAGGCACGACGTGCCAAAAGCTGGTCCACGAGTTAGGGCGCTACCGTCCCAGGACGATCGAAGACTTGATGGATCAGGTCACCAGCTTCGCCTCCGGCAACGAGGCAGTGGGGGCCTTCTTTGGCCACTCCGCGGGCCAAGGCGAAGGACAGAAGGCAAGGCGCGATGACGAGGACGACGACGACGAAGAAGTGCGCGTGGGCGCCCGCCGCAGACGAGCTGGCTAAGTTGGCACCCACGCACGACGCCGCCCCTCGAGCCGGACGTGGGAGTTCGACTTCGACGCCCCTCCTCGAGCCGAACTCGGGGGCTCGACGTCCCTTCGACGCCCCACCTCGAGCCGGACTCAGGGGCTCAACGTCCCTTCGACGCCCCACCTCGAGCCGGACTCGGGGGCTCGACGCCCCTTCGACGCCCCACCTCGAGCCGGACTCGGGGCTCGACGTCCCTTCGACGCCCCTCCTCGAGCCGGACTCGGAGGCTCGACCTTCGACGCCCCTCCTCGAGCCGGACTCGGAGGCTCGACCTTCGACTCCCCACCTCGAACCGGACTCGGGGCTCGGCCTTCGACCTTCAGCGCTGTCCCACGAAAACAACCCCGAGCCCGACTCCAGCTCGGAGCGTCGAACAGCTACGTCGTTTTCTATCCCTAAAGCCTCGAGGCTTCGTTCATCTCTCGTATTTTGTGCACACGTCGCATCTTGAATGAATAAAAGTTCATTTCCAAGTTCTTTATTTCGTTCAAATCAAAGGTAGCCTCGACCCTGCCTTACTCAGGGACGAGCCTCCCTCGGGCCTGTCAGCGGGCGTCCCCCCTCAGACTCCGGAAAAAGCACGCCTTTCTTTTCAAAAATTCGACCCTCATCTCAATTCGCACCTCGAGCGCACTAGCAACGTCTAAGTCCCTAAAATGCCTCGAGCCTCCAAGAGTCGGGGGGCGTCGACGTAGACGACCACCTACGCCCCAGGGCTACGGATCTTCTGCCGCACGCTCAGCCTTGACGTCCGAGCCAGAAGAGGGAGGGCCACTACACCGCCGTCCGCATCAGGAGGCAGCATGTCCTCCTCGACATACCGGCGCCGTCTCCAGATGGCAAAAAAGGTAACCGAATACCTTTAATGTGCCATCTAACCTATCTAACCTCATCAAGCCGGTTGACAGGTACACCCAGCGATTCCGCATTCGCTCAACTACCGGGGCCCTCCGCGGCCACCGCTCCGACCTCCTGACCGTCGTCTTGGTGCCACGAACTCCACTCCCCGAAGGCTTCTTCACAAAGGTAAAAACGGGCCCCGGCCCTAAGTCTCGAAGCAGCGAAGGCTGGCCCTCGAAAAGGGTTCGACAGCCGGCTTCGAGCACCCGAGTCAGGGACACCAAGGGGCGCCACCCACGGCATTACTCGAGGGCCGAGCCCTCGAGGCCCCTCACGTGTATCCAAGGCAGGGAGCTCGACGTGCAGTGAGATCCCCTCGGAGGGAGGCATCGAGCCACCGGGTCCTATCGAATGGACCCGGCACTCCTGCAGACTGAGCACCCATGCTTTATGAGACCGCCTCCGGGCCACAGTCGACCCCTATCGAACGGGGCACGAGCTCTCACTTGGATTCCCCCGTTACCAGCTCACCGGGAACCTCGATACTCGCCCGATCCGTTCGTGGTAGTACGAGGCATCCCACCCCGCATCCTTTCGAAAGGGTTCAGCGGGATGACAAGCCAGGGTAGCCGGCGTACCGGATAGCTAGCGGACGGTCGGCTCAGCCTGGCACCCCTCGACGAAAGAGGGTTAAATAACTCGAGCAGTTGCGACTGATCTTTTTCCTTTGTGTGAGCATGAGATTTTCAGGCTTCGGACGAACGCCCCTCCGAGCCAGGCCTCGGGCAGAGTTTCCCACGACAAAGAAGAAAGGCGCGCCCAGCGGGCAGAAGGTTTCCCAGCGACGGAGGTTTCTTCAAAAGGATCCAAAACTCGGGGACTCGACACTCCAACACCACTAACACTCGCAAAAAGCCCACGAGGGAGTTCCAACCACTCCCCCGTGGCCTCGGGGGCTACTGTCGGTGGTACAAAAAAGGGGTACCCCCAATCAACTCACAAGTTAAACCTAGAACACCAGTTAATAAACCCAACAAGTCAGGCCACGGGCCGGCGCACCTTCTCCGCCTCGCCCGAGCCCTCCGCGTCGGGCCTCGGACGAGCGCACCTTCTCCGCCTCGCCCGAGCCTCCAGGCCAGGCCTCGGGCGAGCGCCCAATTCTCCGTCTCGCCCGAGCCCTCCGCGTCGGGCCTCGGACGAGCGCACCTTCTCCGCCTCGCCCGGCCCTCCAGGCCAGGCCTCGGGCGAGCGCCCAATTCT
The DNA here is from genome assembly GCA_009763385.1 of Coix lacryma-jobi var. lacryma-jobi. Lineage (NCBI taxonomy): Eukaryota > Viridiplantae > Streptophyta > Magnoliopsida > Poales > Poaceae > Coix > Coix lacryma-jobi. The sequence continues at coordinate 190,638,327 of CM019822.1, read as the reverse complement.
CCGTCTCGCCCGAGCCCTCCGCGTCGGGCCTCGGACGAGCGCACCTTCTCCGTCTCGCCCGAGCCCTCCGCGTCAGGCCTCGGGCGAACGCACGTTCTCCGCCTCGCCCGAGCCCTCCAGGCCAGGCCTCGGGCGAGCGCCATTCTCCGCTTCGCCCGAGCCCTCCAGGCCAGGCCTCGGGCAAGCGCCCATCTCCGTCTCACCCGAGCCCTCCGCGTCAGGCCTCGGGCGAGCGCTCGTTCTCCGTCTCGCCCGAGCCCTCCGCGTCAGGCCTCGGGCGAGCGCTCCGCTACCCTCGAGCCTCTCGAGCACGGTAACCTGCCGCTCGAGCCCAGGCACGTGGGTCCGAGCCCGCCATACTCCACTCCTCGAGACCCCACGCAGGGCCCTCGAGCCTCGCTGACCCGACAGCCTATCTCTCGAGACGCTTCATGCCTCCCTCGAGCGGCTCAGACATTGGATACCGGCCCCACGCTACGTATTTAATGCATCCACCTTCCCCGGTCACATCCTCCGGTACACAGCATGTGCCACGGTGAACCGGAGCCAGAGTCAAACCTCCTTTTCACCGCCAGCATGGGCAAAAAGGCACCAGTGCGGCACTGTTAACTCATACCTCACACTGTTGCACGTCCGAGCCACGCCTCGAGGCCCAGATACCTGCAGCTCAATCAGGTTACCCAGGACTTGCCCATACCGGCGGAAGCTCGAGCCCTCCGTGGGCGCCGCCTCGAGGCCGGCCTAGCAACCCTCGAGCCTTGTGCTTTCATGTGATTGGCGGACAGGTACCCAAAGCCTGGAAGGACGCTGCCACGCCCGTACGGACCGGAGTGGGCGCTGCACGACCTCGCGTCACCACGTCCGCGCCCAGGATGGAAGCCACGACCCAAGGACGCCTCAACAGCGACGATCACATCGGCTCCAGTGGCCCCGACAAGACAGGGTTCCTACCCTTCCCCGTATGGGGCACCATACGCCCCGACACCTGTAATACCTTTATGTAACCCTGGCCTCCCCTTACTCTATAAAAGGGGACACTAGGGCCCTCATTCAGGAGGACGAAGACAACACACGAGTCCACACACAGGCACGAGTCCGGACTCCGGTCCACGCTCACTGAGCTTGTATTCGCCCCTGTACAAGCACTTAGGTGCAAGTAATACAAGAACATCCCCCCGCTGGACGTAGGGCCTTCTTTGCCCGAACCAGGATAAATCCTTGTGTCCTCTTGCATCACCATCCAGGAAGAGAAGCACGCGATCGTATTACTCGTTGGTGTGATACCCCCGGGTACGAAACACCGACAACAACTAAATGACAAAGCAAGTTTTGCGCTAGCTCTACAAAAGTGCAAGCCATCTATCCACAATTCTAGTTAATTATAATCTCTACGTCACACAATATCTATGTTGCTATTTTACAACTAAATGAGCAACAATAATTACCACTACACAAGATAAGTAATTTTAACTAGCTACAAGAAGATATAATTATCACTTGCAAGAATGTAACAAAGGTAAATACAAGTGATAGAAGTGTGTATACCGAGCCGGGCAAGAGATCAATAAATGGATACCAATGAATACCACGGAGACAGAATGACACAATGATTTTTCCTCTAAGGTTCACTTGCTTGCCGGCAAGCTACGTCCCCGTTGTAGCGATTCACCCACTTGGAGGTTCACGAGCTAATTGGCATCACACGCCAAACCCACAATAGGGTGCCGCACAACCACACCACAAGATGAGGATCCACAAGCTACGAGCAATCCACTAGAGTTACCTTTGGCGCTCCGCCGGGGAAGGCACAAGAAACCCCTTACAAGCACTTTGATTGGGGGCGGACACAATCACCAAATCCCCTCACCAATCACCAAATCACCAACCGTCTAAGTGATGGCAATCACAAGAGTAATAAGAAATCCACAATCACCTAGTGCCACCAAATGAATCACAAATGCACAATCACTAGGTTTTCCCCCAATCCTCTCCCAAATGACCAACAAGCTAGGAGATGGAGAGGAGAGGGAGGAGATGCTCTTGAAGCTGTCAAGATCAATCACTAGAGCTCGATCTCTCAATTGAATGGAGCACAAATCCTTGGGAGTGAGAGAGGAGAGGGAGAGAGCTTGTTTCCTTTGGAATGTCAAAATGAGCAATGGGGAAGAGGAATGAACAGAGAATAGAAGGAGAGAGGCAGCCGCACCCCTAAAACACACCTCCACACTCCAACAGATAGATCTGAGCTGAATGAGAATTTCTCGTGAGGGAGGAGAGAAATTACCGGTTGAATTCAAATGACCGTTGGTAGCTGAATGAGAATTTCTTGTGAGGGATGCCAAAAAATGCCGGTTGAGCCTCCTTCTCTCTTACTGACACACTTGCATGCAAAGCACTATTTACCAATGAGAAATTCTTGTGAGGGATCAAAGAATTGCCGGTTGAGCTCACTTTCTCTACGCCGCCCTCTCTCTCTTTCTCTCTCTCCTGACACATGCATGCACAACATTGTTCCTCAACCAGAATTTCTTGCTAAGCTCAAACACATTTCTTGAAGATATTAGCTCAAGACAGAGCACCCCTTCTCGGCAATGTTAGCTCCGTCAACGAGAAATTCTGGTGATAGCTCCTTTAAGCCAATTTCCTCCTCTAATTTCCCCTTTTAAGTGCTAACTTTACCAAGGTATTCCAAAATGAATTGGGCACTTAAGTTAGCATTTTCACAAAGAATTTTTAGGGTTACTCTCACCACGTCACTAAGCGCAATGCAAATGCAAATGAGACTCACACTTAGTGGCACTAGATAACCATTGTAATTAAAGATTTCCCTCTTTATAGTACGGTTATCTATCCTAAAACCGATCACGCACTCTATTGCGTCTTACCGGCAAAACAAAATATCATATTTTATACCTTTGCCTTGAGCCTATAGGATTTTGTTTTTCTCTTTCTTCTTTTCCAAGATATGAGCACTTGATCACCATTTGTGGCCATCACCAACACCATGTGTGCCATCCTTGCTCAACCTTGGATACGAACATAACCTTTCTCATTCATAACACTAGAATAATGGTTAGTACACTTGGTTGTCTCAATTATCCAAAACCAAACATAGGGCTTTCAATGTCCCCTTTTTGGTAATTGATGACAACCTTCACAAAGATATGAATTAAATTCAATTTGAATTTGAGTTGCTTGTCCAAGCAATTTGATCATGAATAAGAGAATTGGACAATCACCACAAATTCGGTTTTAGTAGTAATAGCTCCCCCTACATATGTGCTTCATGAGATTGGTTCAATTGTTCACATATGCATGGATTGTAATTTTGGGAGAGATACTACTACCAAATGATGCCTAGGTGTATAGAATGGACCTTTGAAGCGTGTTATCATGGAGTGCACATTTACCACCATCCTTAGCACCATGAGTAGCTAGATATCACTTGTAAACATAAACAACTAGATACCTCATAAGATCAACATTAGAAGAAAGGTTCTAGTACCACTTGAAAAATAAACAATTAAACCATATCTAGCTATCTCCTATGCATGCTAGTTTTCAAAACATCATTCAAGTTCTAATTCTAGCATACACCACACAAACATGCATATTGAATTTAAACTTTTACAATGCAACCACTCGTGAATATGCACATTCAAATGCAACAATAAGTTCATGAGCTTGCTCCCCTACTTGTGAGCTCAATTTTAATTGATCCTCCTCCTTTGTCATATTTTTATCGTTTCAATATCTTTGTAACCATTTCTCCCCTTTGTCATTAAGTACCATAAAAGGTACACCAATTTTAGTAGGAGTTAAGTTAATCAATGGGTGATCAATTTCATAATATGGTTCAAACTAGCAAACAAACATAAGATATTTAACACGGTTTGCTCTAGAGTAAGCTTCTTCACACATCTTTCAATGGTTATCTTACTCACGTTGGTTAAACACTTGAATGCTTGTTTCCAAGATTAAACACTAGGTTCACAAGCCCACAAACATGTCATATGCTACCACTAGATCATATCAAACATAGAAGCAATAGTGGTACCATATATACATTAAATTCATTTGATTTTCATGAATGAGCCTATATCATGCATGGAATGACTAAATGCACTAAACATGTCCTTAGCAAGGATGAATGTCATGCCAAACAATTTTACCTTTGCTTTGTCGAAGGAGAGGCATGTCATATAATGGGGTGCTTCAACTCATATTAGAGAAATCAAGTATGTTCAATTCATTCCTTAGCTTGCAAAATCTCTTCTCATCAAGTGGTTTGGTGAATATATCGGCAAGTTGATCTTCGGTTCCCACACTCACAATAGAAATATCACCCTTTTGTTGATGATCTCTTATGAAGTGATGGCGAATGTCAATGTGCTTTGTTCTTGAATGTTGAATTGGATTGTTAGTGAGCTTCACCGCACTCTCATTGTCACATAGCAATGGCACTTGTTTGAACTTGATTCTAAAAATCGTCCAAAGTTGCTCTCATCCAGCAATTGTGCACAACAACTACCTACGGATATGTATTCGGCTTCGGCGGTTGAAAGTTGTCGGTGTTTCGAACCCGGGGGTACGACACCAACGAGTAATGTGATCGCGTGCTCTCTTCTGGATGGTGATGCAAGATGACACAAGGGTTTATCCTGGTTCAGGCAAAGAAGGCCCTACGTCTAGCGGGGGGAGGAGATTCTTGTATTACTTGCACCTAAGTGCTTGTACAGGGGCAATACAAGCTCAATGAGCGTGGACCGGGGTCCGGACTCGTATGTGTGTGTAGTGTGGACTTGTGCGGCTAGCCGTATCTGTGTAACCGGCCGAGTGAAGGTCCCTGGTGTCCCTTTTATAGAGCAAGAGGAAGCCAGAGTTACATAGGGGTGATACAGGGAATCGGGATGTACAATGCCCAATACGGCGGAGAGTAGAAATCCCGTCTTGTCGATGCCACTGGAGCCGACGTGGGGGTGTTGTTGAAGCGTCCTTGAAGCATGGCCTCCCTCCCGGGCGCGGACGTGGAGGCGTGGCGACGTGGGCCATGCAGCGTCCTTTCCGGCACGTACATGACGTGGCTGGGTCCCTCCGAGTCTTGGGGTACCTGTCCTCCAATAGCATGAAAGTAACCAGGGCTCGAGGGGCTCAGAGCCGGCCTCGAGGTGGCGCCTACGGGGGGCTCGAGTCCCCGCAGGTATGGGCAAGTCCCGAGAAAACCCGATTGAGCAGCAGGTATCCGGGCCTCGAGACGTGGCTTGGACGTGCAACAGTGTAGAGTATGGCTTAACAGTGTTGCACGTCCCCTTTTGACTATGCCTGTGTGAAAACAAGGTTTGACCCTGACTCTGGCTCGCTGTGGCACGCATCGTGTGCCAGAGGATGTGGACCGGAGTAGTGAGGAAGCATTAAATGCGTGCGTGGGGTTGGGTATGGTCGTCAGAGCTGGGGAGCGCGGGAAGCTTCCTCTTCGTGGGGGCTTCAAAGGGTAGTGGAGCGCTCGCCCGAGCTCTGGCGCGGAGGGTCGGGGTGAGTGGGGTCAGGCTCCAGCTCGAGGCCTGGGGTGTAATGAGCCTCGAGGGATAGGCTATCGTGCTCGAGAGGCTCGGGTCCCCGCGTAGGTCCAGAGGAGCGGTGCACGGCTGTAGTGGGTTCGTGGCCTACGCGTCGGGGCTTGAGGGGTAGGCTACCAGGAGGCGGTCGGTAAGGCTTTGGCGAGCCCACGCTCTCTGGCGGTGGGCCAGCGTTGCAGGCCTCGAGGGGTCGGTTCTTTGGAAGGTTAGTCTAGCTGGGTTTATTAATTGGTGTTCTAGGGTTTAACCTATTTGTTTTGTGTTGATTGGGGGTACCCTTTTGCGGTCCCCCGACAGTAGCCCCCGAGCCCTTGTTTGAGTGCTGGCACTCGAGCAGGGGCTCTCTACCAGGATCTAGAGGGTTACTAACTGGTTCTCGAGGGTTTGGTTGTTTCGATCCGTGGGTGTCGTGCGTGCGACACCCGGGTGTAGCCCCCGAGGCCACGGGGGAGTGGTTAGGACTCCCTCGTGAAGGACCGAAAATGCTATAGCAAGGCAACCAGAGGGGGGGGGTGAATGGGAGCCTAAAAATTTCTTCTCGAAATTACGGCCTCTGTCCCAACAAAATCAACCCCAAAAAGCTTCGGACTCAAACGCGATGCCCACGACCCTAGAAAGAGGGTGGATGATCCCTAGGATCACAGCGAGGCACCACGCAAGGGAGCAAAACAAAACTCCCAAAACTCCGAGTCAAGTTCGTGCCTAAAAGACCGACTCCCAAACGTAGATAGAGGGCTACGTTGGGATTCCTCCCAAATACCGATGCTAACAAGTAGCAAAGATATGTAGAGAGGTTCCTAGGTGGAACTCTAGGAGCAAACGAGAAGTCCGGAAGCGAAGCGGAAAAGCCGGGAGAGCAAACACACTAGATCGGAACCTACAGCCGATTCGCGGACTGTCCGGGCTGGGGGTGCCGGACTGTCCGGTCAAGGGCGGACTGTCCGCGAAACCCTGGCGGACTGTCCGCAGGTCAAAAGGCAAAATCAGCACGGCTGCTGAACCCTCCCTGCGCGACTCCCGGACAGTCCGGGACTTATAACGGCGGACTGTCCGCCGGCTTACTTACAAAACAGCAAAGCTGCTGGACCTCCCCTGCGCGACTCGCGGACTGTCCGCGGTCTATACTGGCGGACTGTCCGCCGGTCACCCGAGGGAAAAAGCCCGAGGCCAACAGCCACTGCTCGGCTGAAGCCCCGATGGCCGGACTGTCCGCGGCCACTGTGGCGGACTGTCCGCGCCTACGGCGGACTGTCCGGGAACCCCACGGCGGACTGTCCGCGACCTCCCAGAAAGCACAAAAACTGCTCGGGTCAAAACCAAAATCAATTGGATCTTCACCAAATCGAACGGGGCTGCGACCAAACTTCACCCAAGTGTTCTTCTACGTGTTGGGAAGCTAATCCTAGGATATCATCGCTTCAACCCAACTCAACCATGAGAAATCCGAAGAACACCGTAAAAGGGAAGAACGAAGAACGAAAACGATTTCGGCTCGATCTACATGTTCGTGAGGGTAGAGATGAATTCCTTCGGTGGAAATGTTCCCCTCACATCAAAGAACAAGTTGATTCAAACGGAATCGCAAAAGACGCAGCGTAAAGGGAGATCGGGGGAGGAGAAAATCGTGGAGAAAAAGGAAAACGCGAAGAACATGAAGAACAAAATCAAAACGCGAATTCCACACGAATTTGACCCTTGGATTCAGAGGAATGGATGATAGATTATGCACTCGGTGTCCGGGCTACAAGCCACTCCAGCAGATCAAAGCTTGGATGGCGAAAAGCTCAAGAACAAGAGCCTGTCTCTCCCTAACCCTAGCCTCCTCTCACACAACGCAAAATGAGAGTGACACCGTCCAAGGATTCCAGGGCCCCCGGCTGCCCTAGCAGCCCCCCCCTCATATATATAGGCGCACGTCCTAATGACCAAAGCGCCCTTACATTAAGCACTCGACCCAAATACCCCCCAGGGGTACAACCGTCCAATCCTGACGATCTTCATCCGACGGCCACGCCCGCACATCCGGTAGCTTCGCCTCGACGCGACCTCCCTGATGCCGCCACGCGCCGTCACTGTCGACCGCCGCGCCTCCCTCGTGGATAGCTTCGCCGCCGCGCCAGCCTCTCCACGCCGCCGCGACGTCGACCGTCCTTTCGGACCAACCCCTGGTTTTGAGGCCCAAACCAGGAAACCGGCCACCCCGAGTTTTGAGGCCCAAACTCGGAAACCCGCAAGCCCAGGTTTTGAGGCCCAAACCTGGCAAACCGTCCACCCCGAGTTTTGAGGCCCAAACTCAGAAACCGGCCACCCCAGGTTTTGAGGCCCAAACTCAGAAACCGGCCACCCCAGGTTTTGAGGCCCAAACCTGGAAACCGTCGATGGTAGCTTTTTGAGGCTCAGCTACCGAACCCGCACCGTAGACGGGATGTGGTTCGCACACCCCGACCACCGGCACCGATGCCGATGCATGTCCAGCCTCCACGCCGGGCACAACGCCTTCACCTTCCTTCTTGACTCGGCCGATGACACTTACGCTGCACGCAAGCCCGTGTCCGACCTCCCGCCAAGCGACACGACTCCAGCGCCTTCCTCCCGACTCGGCCGATGCACCGCACATCCCCATGTGCTCCTGCTCGCCGATTCCACGTGCCAGCTACCACAGTTGGTCCTCTGGCCCCTGGTCCGTCAGTCCAAGCCTCACGTCCGCCCTTCACCGCTCGGTACCTCGGCATGGCCCACGCCGCCACGCCACCGCCCACACCCGGTCCGTCACCCACGCCTCTAGCCGTCATCTACGCCACCTTAGCTCACTACCCGTCACCCCGCCATAGACCACCTCTCCGCCAAAGACACATGACACCTGAGCCACACCTGCACACACACAGCCAAGAGACACATGTTGCACACACACACCCACCAACACATAAACCCACACAACTCACGCCACCGGTTAGTCTAAACAATAAGCGCATAGCAAGATATGGACTAAATCGGGTAAAAGCCTCAAACCTTCCTCAACAAAGTCAATCATTCATCATATGTATTCTCAATATCCCCCTTGATGAATGCATTGACTAACAATAAAACCAAAAAGAAGGGTTTGAAGGCAAGTCTCACTCAAGTGCCCAAAAGCCAGGTAAAAGCAAACACAAGGCCACTTGAGAGAGGAAGGATCATGAAAACTCCAAATAAAAGCTCTCGGTCCCAAAAGAAATGGGAAAAGCGGGCAAAGTCTCCACACAACCGAAGAGTCAAGAGAAACAAGAGTTTCATGAATCCCAAAAGGCACTCGAAAACCAATCTAAAAAATTGTCAAACAATCATCACAAAAGAAACCAAGGTACTTATCCACTTGGGTTCACATGGGTTACTCCCCCTTGATGATTGAATTACTTGGGTTTCTAAATTTCTCCCCCTTGATGATTGAATTGACAAAAACTAAGCACAAGAGATGGTTTGAGATACCAAAGCCGGAAAACTTGGTCCCCAAAGACATGGGCAACGGCTCAACACAACCAAGCAAAGGATCGGAGCAACAACTCAATAAAAGCAAAACTCGATCACAAAGAGCAAAAGACTTGGTTCCCAAAGACATGGGCAACGGCTCGACGCAACCAAGTCAAAAATGAGCTAGTCCTCAGAAGAGGCAAAAAAAGGCTCAACACCACTAGCTCAAGGCTCCAAACCAATTGAAAATACCAAGCAAAAACTGCTAGTCCCTCAAGAGAGAGGCAAAATGGCTCAACACGACTAGCAGGCTCGATACCAATGCCTTACGGCCAAACATGCTCCGCACCAAATGAAAATCAATCGAAGCGAACCAATTGAAGGAACACAAAGAAGGTTCGATATCAATTGAAAAAGCCCAAAGAAAAGGCTCAAGGTGAAATGGAGCACAATCACTCGGAGCACACGGAGAAGCAGCAAGACAAAAGCGGCTCCCCCTGAAAGCAAGCCTATACACAAAGACTATGCAACAAAGCTCATGACACCAATTGCATTCCATACCGAAAGATGGATACCAATTAGAACACATAAAGGAGCTATACCGAGTGAAGATACCAAATGAAGAAGAACCCAAAAGAGCTAAACTCCCCCTATCTCCAAGCTCTCCCCAAAATGCAAGACTCTCCCATTTGTGCCAACACTCAAGCTCCCCCTTGAAAGCAGCTTCTCCCCCTTGACAAAAAGGGAACATGCTGAGGGGTTTTGACATTTTTCACAAAATTGACACAAACACAAGACAAGTCATCTATCAAAAGCATATGGGGGCAGTGATACCAACTGAAGGTAACCATAAAGTGTATCGGAGCTGGGGGTATGTACACTAAGCTAAAAATGCATGATATGCACAATGCAACAGCTTCAAGTGTATAGCAATCAGAATGAAAAGATGCTCAATAGGGTGCTGCCCTGAAAGTATAGCAATCAATACAAATGCTAGCAAAGGCTCAAACTGATCAAATGAATACGAAATATGAACAATTAAGCATATGAGCAGTTTTAAGCCATTTGAAAAGGAGTTCACCACTAAAAATAGCACTTAGCATGAATAGACAGGAAATCAAACAAGTGCTAACTCGAGTATAAAAGGTGAACTACCCCTAGCAAAGTTCAATCATCATGCAATAGAATGAAGCATAGACTTGTGTTATTTTCAGATTTTTATCGAAATTTGCAGCGGTGTTAACACTAGTTCAATTTAAAAGCATGTGATTGCGAGAGGTTGAAAGCATGGTCATTGCCTAACTTTTCAACCGGCTAAGCCTATGCAAGAAAAGCAATCAGAAGCTTAAAGCACCGGTTTCGGTCTTACACTACACGGCTCAAGTTTAACTCAAAGTGCAATGAGAAACAGTCTCGATACCGTGAGGTGCTGACACATGCAATCCCATCTCGATCTTTTCAATTCACTTAGACTTGGATCAAATTTTAAGCACAATGTCCATATGAACAATCCAAGCAAGTGAATGACTCAGTGCAAGAGACATAGCAACCTAGCATACAAAAGATAGCACAAGTGATCTCAACACATCCTACCCATGCTAGTTGCCAATCTCAATGGTGAACAATTATAGGTTTCATAGTTAATTAATCAATTTCACCATTTGTAAAAATAGCTTAGCTCATAACATGTATCAAGTGATCAAAAAGAGCCTAAGCTACAAGCATCATCATGTATAAACAGGGCATACCAAAAAGAGCATAGTCTCATTTTCATTACTATATTCATGAAGCTCTAAAATGCACAATGTCAAGATGAAATGCATGCAAAAGCTATCTGTCAAAATGCAAAACTAGCAAAAGACTAGCAAAAAAAAAAGTAAACAACAAGATACATAACAAAAACAACAAACAAAAGAAAAAAGAACCAACTACAACAACAACAAGAGCAAAATCCCTCAACTAAAAGGGAAACACACACCAAACTCACAGGAAAAGAGCCAAGAAACACTCAAGCGAACACCAACAAAATCCACATCGGAAGACCACACAGCAGAAAGAGGTCGAGAAGAAGAGAGCCAAAATCCGAACTCAGAAGTGTGTCGGACGTACCTCCTGAAGCACATGACCTCCTGCTAGTGTGATACCCGAGGGGATGCCTAAAACAGCTGAACTCCGGGGCGCCTGCCTCGCCGAAGTCGTCTCCCTCTCGCCTGATGCTGTCGCTTGCCCAGGTGCTGCTAGTGCTCACTGGAGAGTTGCTCGAACGGAACCCCAGTTGTGGAAGAAGTGGGATCGGGTCCATGAGCCAAAATGCTCTCTCTAGGCTCCTGTTCTCCTGCACACTCAAAAGCAGAAGAAAACACAAGGCATTGTCTCGTCTAGTGTGACCTCAAGGTCTCCACAAAAACGGTTAGTCAAATAAGCATAAGGTGAACTCTCAACAAAAGAGATCTACCTATGAATGATACCGCAAGGAGAGCTGAACTCAAACTAGTCAAGACTACCATGCAACAGGATAAAGCACTATGGAGCAAAAAGCATCCTAAGGACATGATCAACTCAAACGCAGCCTAAACCTCAACACATGCCACAATGCCAGAAAATGATAGCAATAGATCCAAACATGTAACATGATAAAATTGTGGAAAGGCTAGTGCTCAAACTAATCACATCAACAGGATACATGTAGCTACACAAAACTAGTACCTGAAAATGATACCTAATGAACATCATACCTCTACATGTAAAGCTCATGGAGAAGTATGGTAAAACATGGCATAATGTTCATAAGGATCACAGACTAGCATGAAAGGTGGATATTCCACAAAAGCTATACACAAAGCTAGCGTGACATGATATACAAGATAGCACATGCTAGACTAAAGCAAACCATGATACAAAAGAAATGTACATGTAAAAGCTACACAAGTGAGCACATGAAGAACCATCCATACCACAAGACATAGATCATGGATGTACAAGGTATGAGTGTAAAAGAAAGCTCACCAAACTGCAAAAGCCTCTTTGGAGGCAAATCTAAGCGGGGTGTAGAGAACCATCAAATCTTGGTCACATCTAAAAGATCAAGCTCCATTCGGCGCATGTTCTCCACCCCGCGTCCTCATATCTACACACAAGAGGACAAAGTAACCCGAGCCTTGGATCCCGAAGGGTTAGCAAGCATGTACTTGGGAATCCAGGACTTGGTCACAAATCTCAACTTATCCTGTGGGTTAGCATGATGCACATGTTGGTTCAAATGCAGTTTTGAAACACCCTTGGAAGCATTTCTCAAAAGGACAACTCGAGGAGAAGAACGAGTCGTACCACGGGAAAAGAGGCAAACATCTTCCAAGGTCTTTGTAGAAGAACCAATAGAAGCACCATGAAAAGCATGACGTGGACCAAGAAAAGAACACTAGAAGCATGTCCATGACCATGACCTATCCCACTAGAAAAGGAGTCATAAATCCCATCAACAAAAATGGGCTTCTTACTAGGAGCACAAGCGTTCATGCCATGAGAAGAGCTATGAACCACCAGCTTCCTAGAAGAGCGAGCTTGGCGCAAGTGTTTGGCACGCCGATAGCAGAAGCTTTCTTGATGCCCATCTTTCTCACAAAAAGAGCAATGGTACAAAGGCCTACTGGAAGGCACACCATTCTCCGACAAGTGAGAAGTCCCTTGGGACTTAGAGCAAGAAGCATTAACCACCAACTTGGTGCCAACGCTAGGAGCACACGTGCCATGGGAAAGGCTACGCGGCTTCCTAAAAGCCTTAGCTCAAATTCGCCGCTCGTGCATGACACGGCGAAAACAAAAATCGAGCGAATGTCCCTCCTTCTTGCAAAAAGTGCAATGAAAAATCGGATTGGGAGGACGAGTCCCAAAAATATGAGAAGCACCCTTGTCAAGAGAAATCCCTTGGACATCACTCGAAGAAACAACAAGGTTGAGAGTAGCTATGAAAGAGCTATCCGAAACCTTGACACTAGTGCTAACGTCAAAAGACTCGCGCGCAACACAAGAACTCAACTCCGGTTGCAAAGATGCAAACTTGGAAACATCAACATCGGAGTTGGAAGAAATGCGTGAATCAAACGACTTAGCACAAAGGCTCTTGCACCTTTTGGCCAAAACCTCATTTTCAAACATGAGGCGATCACAAGTACCACAAGGAGTGTTTCTCAAGTTTTCCATCTCCTTCTGAATGCACTCGGCATATGTGGTATGCAAGAGCTCAATCTCCTTTTCAAGGTTGGCACTCATATCATTGTGCTCAACCAACTTGGCGCTCATATCATCGCGCAAAACCTTCAAAGCCAAAACTTCTTTTTCTAAATCAATGCAAGATGTGCAAATAAAATCGGTGGAAGAAACATCACCATTCACATCAAGCAAAGAATCATGAATAGCATTAGAAGCATGGCAAGCATTTTTATTCAAAGAGCATGAGCTACAGGGCTTAACATTTATCTCATCAATTTTAGCCCTCGCATGCTCGAGTTCATCTACACATGTGGTGTGAGTCAATTTTAATTTATTAATTTCAACATGTAAAGACTCACATGAAACACATGGTAACAAAGCATTTGACTTTAGCAAGGCTATTTCAGTTTTAGCACAATCAAGGTCCTTGCTTAAGTCAGTGCAAACTAAACATAGTTTGGAAGCATTAGATATCAAAATCTCATTTTCAGATTTTAAGCTAGCAAGGGAAAAGCTTAGCTCATCATTCTTCCTAACCATGTCACTACAGGAGGTACAAGGCAAGGAGGCACTAGACTTCAAACTAGCAATGGAGCATTTCAATTTTTTGACCTTTCTACGCAAGGTACTACAAAGCTCAGCATTCCTAGATCGAGCCTCATAAAGATTTTGCAAGGTCACAAGACCCAAAACAAGAGTACCTTTCTTGGCCTTGCCAAGTTGACAAAGAAGATCCTCCGGTGAAAGCTCGTCATCTCGCAGAATGATCAGCAAATCATTCACCTCGCGATCCCTCTCATCAACTGCACTCCTTCTTCTTCCCAAGATGTCGTCCATGGAACCGTTCAAGGTGAAAGACAAAGACATACTTGAAGAAGAACTTGGTGCACTCCAAAAGCACCGTTAGTGTCAGCCAAAACACAAGCTCAACACCTCGGCAAACCAAAAGCCGGAAACACAACCGCTCTCAAAAAGGTCGCCTTCGTGGATCCGGAACCGGTTAAGGTAGAGAGATCCCTAACTGGCTCCGATACCAATTGAAGGACCAAAAATGCTATAGCAAGGCGACCAGAGGGGGGGGGGGGGTGAATGGGAGCCTAAAAATGTCTTCTCGAAATTACGGCCTCTGTCCTAACAAAATCAACCCCAAAAAGCTTCGGACTCAAACGCGATGCCCACGACCCTAGAAAGAGGGTGGATGATCCCTAGGATCACAGCGAGGCACCACGCAAGGGAGCAAAACAAAACTCCCAAAACTCCGAGTCAAGTTCGTGCCTAAAAGACCGACTCCCAAACGTAGATAGAGGGCTACGTTGGGATTCCTCCAAATACCGATGCTAACAAGTAGCAAAGATATGTAGAGAGGTTCCTAGGTGAACTCTAGGAGCAAACGAGAAGTCCGGAAGCGAAGCGGAAAAGCCGGGAGAGCAAACGCACTAGATCGGAACCTACAGCCGATTCGCGGACTGTCCGGGCTGGGGGTGCCGGACTGTCCGGTCAAGGGCGGACTGTCCGCGAAACCCTGGCGGACTGTCCGCAGGTCAAAAGGCAAAATCAGCACGGCTGCTGAACCCTCCCTACGCGACTCCCGGACAGTCCGAGACTTATAACGGCGGACTGTCCGCCGGCTTACTTACAAAAACAGCAAAGCTGCTGGACCTCCCCTGCGCGACTCGCGGACTGTCCGCGGTCTATACTGGCGGACTGTCCGCCGGTCACCCGAGGGGAAAAAGCCCGAGGCCAAGAGCCACTGCTCGGCTGAAGCCCCGATGGCCGGACTGTCCGCAGCCACTGTGGCGGACTGTCCGCGCCTACGGCGGACTGTCTGGGAACCCCACGGCGGACTGTCCGCGACCTCCCAGAAAGCACAAAAACTGCTCGGGTCAAAACCAAAATCGATTGGATCTTCACCAAATCGAACGGGGCTGCGACCAAACTTCACCCAAGTGTTCTTCTACGTGTTGGGAAGCTAATCCTAGGATATCATCGCTTCAACCCAACTCAACCATGAGAAATCCGAAGAACACCGTAAAAGGGGAAGAACGAAGAACGAAAACAATTTCGGCTCGATCTACTTGTTCGTGAGGGTAGAGATGAATTCCTTCGGTGGAAATGTCCCCCTCACATCAAAGAACAAGTTGATTCAAACGGAATCGCAAAAGACGCAGCGTAAAGGGAGATCGGGGGAGGAGAAAATCGTGGAGAAAAAGGAAAACGCGAAGAACATGAAGAACAAAATCAAAACGCGAATTCCACCACGAATTTGACCCTTGGATTCAGAGGAATGCATAATAGATTATGCACTCGGTGTCCGGGCTACAAGCCACTCCAGCAGATCAAAGCTTGGATGGCGAAAAGCTCAAGAACAAGAGCCTGTCTCTCCCTAACCCTAGCCTCCTCTCACACAACGCAAAATGAGAGTGACACCGTCCAAGGATTCCAGGGCCCCCGGCTGCCCTAGCAGCCCCCCTCATATATATAGGCGCACGTCCTAATGACCAAAGCGCCCTTACATTAAGCACTCGACCCAAATACCCCCCAGGGGTACAACCGTCCAATCCTGACGATCTTCATCCGACGGCCACGCCCGCACATCCGGTAGCTTCGCCTCGACGCGACCTCCCTGATGCCGCCACATGCCGTCACCGTCGACCGCCGCGCCTCCCTCGTGGATAGCTTCGCCGCCGCGCCAGCCTCTCCACGCCGCCACGCGTCGACCGTCCTTTCGGACCAACCCCTGGTTTTGAGGCCCAAACCAGGAAACCGGCCACCCCGAGTTTTGAGGCCCAAACTCGAAAACCCGCAAGCCCAGGTTTTGAGGCCCAAACCTGGCAAACCGTCCACCCCGAGTTTTGAGGCCCAAACTCGGAAACCGGCCACCCCAGGTTTTGAGGCCCAAACCTGGAAACCGTCGATGGTAGCTTTTTGAGGCTCAGCTACCGAACCCGCACCGTAGACGGGATGTGGTTCGCACACCCCGACCACCGGCACCGATGCCGATGCATGTCCAGCCTCCACGCCGGGCACAACGCCTTCACCTTCCTTCTTGACTCGGCCGACGGCACTTATGCTGCACGCAAGCCCGTGTCCGACCTCCCGCCAAGCGACACGACTCCAGCGCCTTCCTCCCGACTCGGCCGATGCACCGCACATCCCCATGTGCTCCTGCTCGCCGATGCCACGTGCCAGCTACCACAGCTGGTCCTCTGGCCCCTGGTCCGTCAGTCCAAGCCTCACGTCCGCCCTTCACCGCTCGGTACCTCGGCATGGCACGTCCGCCGCACGGCACGCCCATCCTTCACCGCACCCGGTCCGTCAGCACGACACGTCTCTACTTGACCTTCACCTCGCCATAGACCACTGTCTCCGAGCTCAACACCTGCACATCAACACAGCCAAGAGACACATGTGGCACACACACACACCAACACATAAACACCACACAACTCACGCCACCGGTTAGTCATAAATAATAAGCGCATAGCAAGATATGGACTAAACCGGGTAAAAGCCTCAAACCTTCCTCAACAAAGTCAATCATTCATCATATGTATTCTCACCTCGTGGGCTTTTTTACGAGCGTGAGTGTTAGTTGCGTTTTTAGGTTTGGGAGTGTCAAGCCCCCGAGTTTTTAGACCCTCTTTCATCGAGGGGTGCCAGGCTGAACTGATCGGCCGGCTCTCCGAGTTGTCCGGCACGCCGGTTGCCCTGGCTTGTCATCCCGCGAGTCCTTTTGATCGGATGCGAGGGGGGATGCCTCGTACTACCACGAGCGGGCGAGTATCGAGGTTCCCGGTGAGCTGGTAACGGGGAAATCCAAGTGAGACCTCGTGCCCCGTTCGATAGGGTCGACTGTAGCCCAGAGGCGATCTCATAAAGCATGGGCGCTCGGTCTGCAGGAGTTCCGGGTCCATTCGATAGGACCTGGTGGCTCGATGCCTCCCTCCGAGGGGATCTCACTGCACGTCGTGCGCCCTGCCTTGGATACACGTGAGGGGCCTCGAGGGCTTGGCCCTCGAGCGATGCTGCAACTGGCGCCCCTTAGTGTCCCTGACTCGGGTGCTCGAAGCTGGCTGTCGAACCCTCTTCGAGGGCCAGCCTTCGCTGCTTCGAGGCTTAGGGTCGGGGCCCGTTTTTACCTTTGTGAAGAAGTCTCCGTCGCTTGGAATCCTTCTGCCCATTGGACGCGCCTTTTTAGGCGAGGTAGTGGAGATCGTGGCGCTAGGGCGACTGACAAGAAGACGGAGCGGCGACCGTGGTGGGTCCCAGTAGTGGAGCGAACGTGGAGTTGCCACGTGTACCTGTCAACCGGCTCGAGACGTGGTTAGGTGGGCACATTAAATGTGTGCGGTTACCTTTTTTCTGTCGTGGGAGACCCCGCCCATCGGGGTTTTCTCTTATAAATATCGAAAGAGGGGTGTGGGTTTCTTTTACTTTGCCTTTGCCTTCAGTCGCCGCAGCTCCCATACGCTCTCTCCCCACGGTAGCGATAGGCAACCTTCCCGGCCGTCCGTCCGCCACTCAGATCCGCGCCGTCACCGCCATGGCCGCCCAAGTGCTGCCGGCCGAAGACTGGAGTCCGACGAAGGCGACGCAGCAAGAGCTGGAGACGCTGGTGGAGCGGGGGCTCCTCCCCCCCAACCCGCAGGAGGGTCCTGCGTGGTGGGTTCTCCCGTCGGCGGACCACCGGGAGCCGCACCCGCTGGAGGGGTACGTGGTGAGCTTCACGCGCTACCACCGCATGGGGCTCGGCGTCCCGCCGAGCCGCTTCATGCGGGGGCTGACCCACCACTTCGAGGTGGAGCTACAGCACTTCTCCCCCAACTCTATCTCGCACGCCGCCATCTACGCCGCGGTGTGCGAGGGGTATCTGAAGATCAAGCCGCACTGGGAGATGTTTGTCCACCTCTTTCGGAGCGAGCTCTTCAACAAGGCCATGAAGCCGAGCGGGAGGAGGCTCGCGCGCGTGGGTTCCCTCACCATCACCGTGAGGACCGAGCCTTCATCGACCAATGTTCCCCGCGACTACCTCCGTTACAAGCTTTCCACCAACCAGGCGGGGTGGGATGACCACTGGTTCTACCTGCACAACAAAGGCGGGCTCCTTCCGCAGTACACCGGCAGGGTCATCACCCAGCGCCCGGAGAAGTGGAACTGGGGCGTCGCGGTGGACAGGCAGCGCCACCTGATGCCGCTGATGAGCACGATGAGGGCGCTGGTGGAGGAGAAGAAGCTAACCGTCCAGGCGGTCATTTGGGCGTTCCATCAGTGGAGGGTCCTTCCTCTGGCGGACCGCCCCCTTCTCATGTTCGAGATGGGGCCAAACGCCCCGCCTGAGGCGCTGAACCAGTCGAGGATGGCCAAGGAGAGGCTGTCTCGGAACGAGGCTACCTCCCGGGTGACGGTCACGGTCCATGGGTCGTTCCACCCTGAGGAGGCCAACCTAATCGTCATGGCTCCCGACGAGGGGTGTCTCGACCTGGTAAGCCACCCTTGAGTCAGGCTGTCTCGAGCCTCCCCTCATTTCTCTTTTTCCGAATCTTGTTTTACTCTCCTTATGTTTTTTTTCTTATCGAGTTTCTTTTTGCAGGGGGCATTCACATGTCGCGCGTCGAGGCCCCCGGTGAGGGAGGATGCCGCGGAAACACAAGTGAGGCGCCTCTCTGCTCAGAAAGACAAGGAGAGTAAGGATGTCAGGAAGAAGAAAGAGAAAGAGAAAAATTTACGTCGAGCGGCTCGGGAGCAGAGGCTTGCGAAGGCTCGTCGTAACCGGCAGCCTGGGGAGGAGTCCCCCGAGCTCAGTCCCTCGAGCTCGGAGGAGGAGGATGACGATGAGGAGGACAGCGATGACGAAGGGATGGATGCGCGCTTGAGGCGCGCGGGGGTCGTCGACATCAGGGCTGACCGCTCCTCTGTGCATGAGGATGTCTTGGAGGTCCCCCAGCGAAGGGACCGCGTGGGACACAGCAGCGGAAGGCCACGCAAGGTTCCGCTTCGTCGGGGGCTCTAGGCACATCGAGCTCCGTGCCGGACGTGCCCCCCGTCGTGAAGAAGCCTCGGACTCGGAGCGCCACCGCCACGGCGCAGAAGGAGGCCGCAGTCGTGTCGACCCAGGCGGGGTGTCTTGAGAAGGGCCGGTCCTCGAGAAGCAAGTCTTGTGATGATGGTTGCATTTGGTTTCGGTGTGGACCCATGAATCCATGTGCTTCTCATCTTGCACCATTGAGTAAAAGCACATGTTTGATCCAAGGGATGATATTGGCCTGAGCATGCTTCTCTTGGATCGTGCCATGTCACCTTGGCCGAGGTGGCCACCAAGGTGGGGTCGGCCGACCCCCTTGGTGGGCCCACCTGGCCTCATTTTGTCCATTTTGCCATCCCCTACAAGTTCACAAGCTAAGAGTACAAGTGGAACTTATTAGTAATAAATATGCTCATGATATGCTATACTTCCTTGAAACCGAGGCTTGTTGACGGTATTTTGATGAGGTAAAACAAGCTATAACTTCCGTCAACACACCTCCTGACCTCCTCCGGCACGGGGTGTACCGCGCTCGACACCAGCGGCCCCCGTTCGGCCTTGACAGCTCCGCAGCTGCTTACGCCCACCACCTCGACGAGCGTCATCAGGGCCGGGCGGTGGCAGAGCGGGAGGAACGTCCGGGCGTGCTCCTACGAGCCACCACCAACCTGGAGGTCGTCTACCCTGCGCGCGTCGACCGTGGCTTCTCACGAGCCGTCGAGCCCCCCCGGCGAGCCACCATCGGAGAGTGGTACCGCGGGCTGCAGTCCTAGCATGAGCCTGGGCAGCACGCCGTCAACAGCTCCGACTCTGACGAGTACGACTACCACGACCCTGACATGTGGGATCCCACCAGGGAGTGCTTCCAGCTCGAGGGGGTCGTGTGCGATACCGAGGACGAAGGCGATGACAACAGGCCGACGCTCAACCTCGAAGAGCCCGGAGACGTGGCTGCGGCAGGCGGGTCACGTGTTCGGGGGAGGAACGAACCTCCGGCACCGGCTGTGAAACGACCCACGATTTCCTCGAAGGGAAATCTGTAGATACATCATAATGTGATAGTCCAAAAAGTATCAAACCATCACATTATCATTATTCAGTTGTTACCATAGTTCATACAACGCGGAAGTACAGATTACAAGTCATTACATCACATGGAAACACCACCTAGTACAAACTATATCGGTAACGCACACCTATCGACGCTGGAGTCGGTGTAGGGCGTCGGCGAGTGAAGGCTCCTTCCTCACGGGCATCATCAAAGTTGTTGTAGCAGCGGGCGGAGACTTCGTCTTCGTCTTCTCATCCAAACTTGCGTATAGGAACGAGTCTTCCCGATCCATCCAGCTTCCACTTCCGCCGCGGTAGAAGTCGTCCACCTAGCCATAATTTTCAGTACGGTTTGTACTGGCCACACTTTCCCATCCTATGCTTGCATTTGCTATGTGGTATGTGGAATGCAAGGGTAGAGCAAAAAGGAATCTATTTATGGCTGTAGTTTTCCTATGCAGGTAATCAATATTTTATAAATATAATCATCAAGTTTTAACCCATATACCCGGCCACATGGCCTTCCATTCGGTCATCGACCGAACGTCCGACCATACGGCCATCCATCCATCCATCCCATCCACAAACATACACATCTCACCACACTCTCACTCTCTAGGCGACAAGGACGACTCCCACTCGTACCTTGCCTCAACGGCCAGCGCCGGACCTATCAAACCCAGGGGGAGAAGAAGAAAAGACACCTCTCACTAAGTCAAGAGAAGTAAAGCTATAGGATTGTCCATGACCGGGGACATGGCTATACGTATAGATTGATCAACTCTGCAGAGCGTGTACGCCTGGAGCCACAGGTTAGCTATCCTCGACGATCCGGCTCGTCTAAGCTGATTCCGAACTTCCCCCTAATCCGCAACGATGCCATCCTACCACTCAGCCCTGGGGCACTCCGGTGGAAATCCACCGTAACGCTGAGACTGTGAGACGTGGATCCCGGCGTACCAAATAAAACACCACGTTGTCTTAGGAGGGTGTGGGTCTTCAGCCCTTACCTCCCTACACTTATCACCTTCCAGCCTAGCAGTAATGGCATCGTTTCGCCCAGGGGGTAGGAACGGTTCCCGCCCATACAAGAACAAGTGGTGCGCACGAAGGTACTATGAGCCAGCCTCTCGATGTCCTAGGTGACCAGACAAGATATCTCCTCCTCGGGGTATCCCGGATACCCCCGTGCTGACACAACACCTCTTCCCGGGGATTCGTCCCATGAAGACACTCCTCCCCAGGATCTCCTCTCAAGATCACATGTACCCGCCACAGGTACTCCCCAGGGAATGCCCAGGTCACATCCCCTCGGCAAGACTCGTCAACGGACTCATCGTAGATCCTGTCCAATCGACTCAACCCTCACCACACGCACCCAAGACACACGCCAAGATCTCCCCAAGTCCTCATCCCGTTATCACGGCACCACGTGCCTTAGCCTCCCACAAGCAAACATCCACCAAGCATCACATCACATATATAATGCATAGTAGAAGTGAGTAGCGAGTATGTAAAGTAAGCGGTGTCTAGCCTAATAGCGGGTGTGCAGGGGAAAAAGGGTTGCGTCAAGGTATAGGCTTCACAAGCAATCTAACATGCAACCTATCACAGTTCATTTGTAAATAGTAAAGCGCTAGCAGCTACATTATTGCATGTCTAATAGGATTCTACGAGATTGGATGGGCTGTGGTACCTGTTGCGTTGTTAGTCCGAGATCTCCGATGTCCTCGTAGCCGTTTTCCTCGGGTCCTGCTGTTGTCCTCGGTCTCCTCCGGCAGGTCTTGGTCCGATCAAGGCTGCTCTCGACACAACTACCTCGCGGGACCGGCAAACAAGACAAAAGAGCAATCAGAACACCGACACGACAACTAGCCCCGAAAGACACTAAGGACACTAAACAGAGAAAGGACTCAGCCCTCGCGGAGGACATCCGATCCTCGGGCTCGAAAAAGACGCAGGAGTGAATGCTTGCTAAGCACAAGCTCGAGTAACAACCTAGCTCGTACTTCCCGGGCCGGCCGAGTCGACCTGTACGGCTTGAGTAAAATGATTGAGACTAATCCCGACTTAAGCAAACATCACACAAAAATAGGATTAGCCCTCACGAAGCGAGTTCGTTTTCCTCGGGCCCAAAGAGGCGAAGGAAGGACTTGGCTAAGCACGTCTATGTCATATCCTCGGTGTAGGTGGTTTCCTACGGCCGATCGAGTCGACTCGCACGGAACCGAGATCATGACATGGACCTTAGCTTTGCCAACTAGAACGAGGGTCCGGTCTTTGATCCAATTGTCATGGTTAAGGACGGGATCGAATAGAGCGACCAACAGGGGAAGGGGGTAGTTCTGATCTCTTGCTCGATCCATACGCCATGGTAATCGACGAGAACCGAGAAAAGGGAACAGAACAAGAGGGGAGAAAGAGAAGCAAAGGTAGTCTCACTTCCTTCTATGCACGCACCATGGCAAAGACGGGCATCGAAGGGAGCGACATACCAAGAACGCAAACACTTAAACCGTGCGTAGGGTACCTCTCTCGTGTGCACTAAATGGCACTAGACGTTCCTTGAATCCGCAGCGATGCGGTTGTCACCGCGAGGATCTAGGAGCGCTACAGTCTATAATAGGTACAAGCATACGAGGGCTCAAGTGCGAAGAGGCAAAAGAGAAACAAAGACGGGGATCCACATTCCTTTGATCCACACGCCATAGTAGTAGACGGGAATCGCATGAATGGGAACAAGAAGCAAGACTACTACATAAACATGACCAACACGCAAAGGAGACAGTCTAAAAGCGAGGAACTCGGTTCCGCAAGGCTTCAATCCACGGTCATAGCAATCGACAGTGATTGAAGCAAGAAACCAAAGGACTCGATCCACACCTTACTAGATCGGCGAAGATCAAATCAAAAGGGAGAAAAGAGAAGAGCGATCTCCGCATTCATTCAACCAACACGCCATGGCAAAGGCAGTAGCCGAAGAATGAGAGAAGCTCGACCTAAGCCAACTCGTAGGGCACCACGACCCTCGTGCAACTAAATTAGCACAACGCTATTCCTATGGCTCGTAGCGATGCGGTTGTCACCGCGGGAGCCGAAGGAATGCAACGGTCAAGGCAGTGCAAGCATACAAGGTGGCTAGGACAAAAACACGACAAAATAGGTGAAGCCCGTTGGTCATGGCGAGGCAACTCGCGGCCATGAGCTTCACCCAAACGAGTTGGCACTCGTTGTCCCACGATCATCGACTTCCAATCCTCCTCCCACTTGACTAGGTCACAGGGGGCTATCGTGTGCGGGTAACATCCGCATCGATATCGGAACCGATATCGAACCCACAGTGACCATGTCTTAGGGCTAGGGTCAGGAGCTAACACTCATAGCACTACGATGCCAACCAAACAAACAACAACGACTATGAGGGATGAGTTACGCTCGACGTTACGATCACGGTGGGATGAACCCACGATCGCAACGTTTGAGCGAGGGACGATCCCTTGACCGGCTCGAAGGCACGGTCCACAGTCAAACAAAACAGGACCAACTGGAAATCTTGGTCCTCCGCCAACGACGACTACACGACAACGACGACAATCGACACAACCACAACAGGGAGTAGCACATATCGATAGCAAAAAGGATAGACCGGCACGAAGGCTCGACGCAGGCATATATAGACCATATATGAATATGTATGAATGTCAAGGCATGATGAACAACAATGATAAGGTAAAAGAGATTG
Source organism: Coix lacryma-jobi var. lacryma-jobi (assembly GCA_009763385.1). Taxonomy (NCBI): domain Eukaryota; kingdom Viridiplantae; phylum Streptophyta; class Magnoliopsida; order Poales; family Poaceae; genus Coix; species Coix lacryma-jobi. The sequence goes on along the minus strand of CM019822.1, from coordinate 190,614,281 downwards.
TGTCGACGTCGGGGACGGCGTCAACGAGGGTTCCAAAGATTCAACCTTGACAATAGCGGGGAAGGCGAGGCTTCGGCCATCGAAAGAAACAGCACCACAACCTTGGTCGAACAGCTAGCGCTCGTCTTCGTGGCCGTCGTGGCTGCTGCGGCTTGCTGCGGATCTCCGGAAGCTTGCTGTTGTTGGCCGAGCGGAGCTGCGGCCAGCCGGTGGCAGCAGCAGGTGACCCGGAGGAAGGCAGAGCTCTGGCAGAAGCTCTGTGGCGTGGCCACCTTCCCTGCACAGTGTACACCGCGGCGCGAAGGCTGGTCTCAGGCATAAACAACGACGGGGAGGAAGAAAAGAGTGGGCTTTGGAACGCAGAAGCTCACCGATGGCATCAGAAGGGGCATGTGGTCCGGTCAGGGAGTAGTACAGGGCGTGGCCGGCCGAACCGCAGGGTGCGGTCGTGGCCACTGGCGGCCGTCGGTTGCAGGCGGTCAGCACGGCGTCAGCTCGGTGTGGGAACGTGACACCGGGGAACACAGAGGGAGCTCGGGTACTCGCAGCAGCTCGCCGAGGCAGGAGGGGTGGTCGTCGGTGTCGCGATCGGTCGTCGTGGAGGCGGTCGGGGCGAGGCAGCACCATTCTGCCGAGGTCACGATGAGGATGACACAGGACGCGGTGACGTCGCGGCACGACGATGAGGTGGACCGACCGGGCGGCTGCTCGGCCAGCGGCGGCGAGCACGGCCGGCTTGGCCCGGTGGTGGCCTGCTCGCGGCCTAGCAAGTCGTAGTAGTGGCCGGGTTGCAAGGGGGGGTCTTGGTCGGCCGACTTGGGTGGCCGCTTGGGGCGAGGCCGGAGCGTGGCGGCGAGCCGACTTATCATGGTCGTGGCCGAGGCGTGGCGCAACGCGTCGAGGGTGGCCGGCACCGGCTGCCGCGGCGTCGCGGCTGGCGCTTGGTGCGGTGCAGCGCGGATGGCACAGGAGCTGTCGCCCGGAGCTAGAGGAGAGGAGTGAGGGCGGCGCTGTTGTTGGGGAAGGGATGATGGAGAGGCAGTCCGCAGTGGCTGGGGCTCTTATAGGGCGGCTGGTTAGGTCAGGAGTGGCGTGGACGACGAGATGCCTCGGTGTCCGTACTCTCGGACGCGTGGCCTCCATCGCGTGGCCCGGACGCCGAGGGGACAGGGGGCGCGGGCGCTATCGCCCTGGCGGCGGCGGCCAGGAGCGCTCTGCTTCTAGGGTTCGGGAAGGGGAGCAGGCGGCCTAGGCCGAGCAGGCCGCGCCTTGGGCTGGTCGGGCCTTGCGTGCTAGCGGGCCAAGGGAAGGGGAGACAGGCCCACGCGGCTGGGTGAACCAGGGAGCAAGTCGGCCCGCGTAGAGAGGGGGCTAGGCCAGGCTGGCTGGGCCGGCTGCTGGTGGAGAGGGGAGAGGGTTTAGGCCCAAGGAAAGGAAGGGGTCTTTTGTCTACTATTTTGCTATTTGATTTGAGGAATTTGGTAGGTACTTGAATGGGCATCAAAAAGAGTTTGGGAGAAATTCCATGAGGAATTTAAATGGGATCCGAAGGAAAGGAGGTGAGGCAATTTCGAAGGGGGTTTGGAAGGGGAATTGGAGTGGATCCGAAAAGGGGATTTGGAAAGGATCCAAATGGGCTATGAGAGGAAAGGGCTTTTCCCTTTTATGAAATATTATTGGGTTGAGGGTTTTGGAGTTAGGAGCAAAAGTGGTCGGGGAAGTTTAAGGGAGAAATTGAGTGGAATCAGAATCAGTGGTTTGAAAGAGTTCTGATAAACATTGTGTGAATCCCAAGGATAATTTGGGAATGATTGAATAGGAGATTTGGAGTGGATTGCGAACAGGGTTTTGAAAGGAATCAAAGTAAATTCGAAATTGGAAAAGAGGGAGAAAAGGGAAAGGATTTTCCCTAAGTCATGAATTAATATGACCCGAAGATCTTTTGGGGTGGGACAAAGAGAGATCGGAAAACTCCCATAAAGGAGGAGAGGAGATCACGATGGATTTGTGCACTCTGACACTGACTCGACTCAAACCCGAACCGACTCGACAACTCGAGCATACTCCTACAAGCAAAACTATATGATTGCAACGCTTTGCGGGAAAACAACACTACGTTGACTAGCGTTTGACCTAGTGACTACATGTTTCACACATTACAGGAAAAAGTTTTAAAAAGTTCATATTTTTGGTTGTGGGAAAACCCGGGATGTTACAGGCTACACCATCTCAGCGCGACGACGGCCGGGCGGCGCAGCTCGCGCAGCTGCGGGAGGCGATCACCAGGGCTGAGGAGGAACGACAACATCTGCTGCAGCTTGAGAAAACTCTTGTGCAGGAACCAGCCCAGCCTCGAGGAGCCGGAGCTCGAGGCAGGGCTCGAGAGGTCCACCGGCAGATCCTCGAGGACGGGGCACCAGCACGCCCCGAGGTATGCTTCCCGCGAGCCGGGCAGAACGTGGTGGCGGCCGCAATGCTGCTCCGCGATCTACCAGCCATCTCCAATCCTGACGCCAGGCGCATGCTCGGGGAAATGAAGAACCTCCTCGAAACAGCCGCTGTGCAGCAGGCCGAGAGCTCAGCATCACGCCGGCGTGGAGTGGCCTCAGGGAAGCCGGCGGACGCACCTCGCAACGAGCGCGAGATGTCCGTCCACCAGGCGGACGCCCCTCGAGCCTGGCCGGTCCGAGAGCGGATCGTCGACAACCGGCCACCTCGAGGTCCCCGTGGCGTGCGCAACGAACCCCCGACACCGGATGCATCACCTTAGCGCAACGACGGTCAGGCGACACGGCCCGCGCGGCCGCGAGAGGCGATATCCGAGGCTGAGGAAGACGTGCCATAGTGCCGGCACTACGGCAACCCCCAGCGCTGTAACACCCCTGGTGTTAAGCATTAATTAAAATTTTAATTTAGTTGTTTAGTATGCATAATCATCTGGCATCATGGCATAAAAGCATTTCATGTTTTCATGTTTCAGGCATAAATATGATGCTTTGTATGTTTGACAAGAGTGTTGTATGTTTTTGAGTGTTGATTTCCATGTTTGAAATATATGTGGCTTGATTGAGATGTTTGGTGTTACATGATAGGGCAAGTGAGAAAACCTTGGTTTTTAAATCTCTCTTTTTTGTCTCCTTTTTAATAAGTCAAAAAGTATGTCAAATTTCAAAATGATTTCAGAATCAAAGTTGTAGCTCTTGTTGAGATGTACAACTTTGGTAGTCAAAGTTTTTAAAGTTTCTGTACAAAATTTTGAATAAATTTGAAATCTTTCAAACCCTAAATTTAACCCCAACACTAAATTTCAAAAACTAAAAAGATTTAGACTTTGGTCTTTTAATCAAAGTTGTAGAGGAGGTTAAAAGAAACAACTTTTAGGAAGATAGATTTTCAAGTTACTAAAGAAAATCTGAAGTGCTTTGGAAAACAAGTTTGAATTGGTTTCAAATTGAAAGTCAATTTCCAAAACCCAATTTTATCCCCTTTTGTGTAGTTTCAAAATTAAGCACAATTTGGCTATTCTTCAAAATACAAAGTTGTTCTATTTTTGATAAGGAACAACTTTGATGTATAAAGTTTTCCAAGTTTTCATATGAAATCAAAAGTAAATTGGAAAATACTTTTCTGCCCTTTTTGTCCTCTTTTGTTTTTCAAACTCAAATTCAAATTCTGAGCATATTTTGCAAATGTTGCAAAAATAAAAGATGTTCAGAATTAAATTCTGAACATTTGATATTTTAACATATTTTCAACTTTTATTCAAAAATCAAAAGTAATTTTAGATTTTCAGAAAGGGTAGAAAAGGAAGTGGGGAAAAAGGGGGGATAAGCTCACCTCCCTGTTCACGGCGGTGGCCGCCGCGATCTTTTGCCGGCGACGCCAGCGCGATGGCCGCAGTTCTCTCCCGAACAAACGTGCGACCGAGTTCGTGGCAAAGTTACCCAGCCGTTGGCACTTACCCTCGCGTCGTGGCGCCTTCTTCCGCACTCGCCATCGACGTTTGCCACCAGAGCACCGACGAGCACCTTCTCGGCTAAATCTCCAAATTCACTGTCCCTGCTTGATCTCATCCCGATTGACCGCGGGTATAAATACCCTACACCCTTGCGCATCTCCAGAATCCTTTCGCGCAAACTCTACTTACTCAGAGAGCAAGCAATCGCTGTTCTTCCTTCCGCCATTGAAAAAGCTCCGCCGAGCTCAATCTTGCCGTGGTCCGATCCACTGGGCACTCCTCTACCCTCTTTATCTCGCGTTTATGTTGCATTTTGATCCCAGAAACCTCATCGGCTCGCTGGTTTCATGTTTAGTGCCCAGGTCTCGCCGGAACCACCGCCGCTTCGCCGGAGTTTGCCGCCGAAGGCCTCTGAACCGTGGATCTCCTACCTCCGCTCCTCCTCCGCTCAAGCCAGCTAGACCATTGGAACCAGGGTGAGCTAATAGGGTTCCCTAACTCCTCCGTTCTCTCGCTACCGACGTAGGTTCGTCGGAGAACCCCGCCAAGATCCAGTCCACCGCCACGGCTGGACAGACGTCTAGGGTGTGGTAGCGTTTACGTTTTATAGCTCTATCGACTGCGGTTGCTCTGCCAGAGTCTATGCGCGTGTTAGCTGGGTCTTTTCTGGCCGGAGTCGACCGGCGTAAGGCCCACCGGCGCTCGGTTCGCCGCCGTGCGCGCCGGCCATGGTCGGGGACCTGGTGTTTGTGAAGACAGGTTTTTGCAGGGTGTTAGTTGAAAAGTCGCAGACTCAGGTGAATAGCGCTCTGGACTGCGGGTTGTTTTAGCGCAAGCCGAAGGGCTTTTCTGCAAAGCTGTCAGGACACACCGTCTCGCTCGAGCCAGGTCTCGAGCGGACATATGGACACGTGCTCACCGTCTCGAGCTATGCCTTGAGCAGGCGCACCCTCCGCTTCGCTCGAGCCAAGCCTCGGGCGAACGCGTTCACCGTCCCGCCCGAGCTAGGCCTCGGACGGACGATTGTTTTCCGTCTCGCCGAGCCCTGAGTCAGGCCTCGGACAGACGTTTGTTTTTATCGTCTCGATCGAGCTAGGCCTCGAGCGGACCCTCGGGCACTGTCTCGCTGGAGCCGGGCCTCGAGCGAACGCACACACACCCACCGCTGTGCGCTCGCGCCACGCTGGGTCGAGCTGGACTGGGCCGAAAGCCCAGTTTGGGCTAGTTTACGTTTTTCTTTTTCTGTCTTTTTGAACAGTAATCAGTTTTGTTATTTTTGCTATAATTAATCTATAGCTCTGTTAATTATGAATTTTGACATGATTGATGATGGCATGCTTGTACTAATATAAAAATTATAAAACTTGTGTTTTGAGTACTTTTGATATGACAATTAAATCTGTGCTTTAATTAATAAATGCAACTTTAATGAATTATGTAATTTTCTGTGTTTCTTCAAAAATCATGAAATTTGACATGGGAGTTTATATCACTGATATACACCTTCAGGTTTAATTTCATCTCTGTTTGACAAAGTATGCTTGGTGTATAAATAAAAGGCTAATTAAAATGATTAATAAAATAAATAGAAATAGTTGATCCCTGTAGATTTGTGTGACTTTTGGAATTGTTTGACAACCAGTGGAAAACTAGCAAGATTTGCTCCCTGGTTATGGGTTTCCTTTATACAAATACCTTTTTGTTGCTTGTAAGTTGCATTATCAGAAAATAATAAAACTTGTTTAGTGTTTATAATAGCTAAAGTTGGATTAGCAAATCTGTCCTAGCCTTGGACAGAAATGATTATTCCAACTGTTTGGCCTAGTTGTCTATAGAACCAACCATGGGTCATATTAGGAAGTCTGTAGACAATTTGATAAGCTTTTCAAATTGTCTAGGATCACCCCTTTTGGATCTTGGTAGCTCTGGTTATGGCTTGATTAGTATGAGTGGTGTAATCTATCCAAAGTGTGAACATCAGTGTTTACATCTTGTGTGACTTTGGTTTATTGTTTGAAGACCATGGGACACCACTCATCTTGTGTTCCTATGGCTTGAGTGATGTTTAATGAACCTTAGCCATCCTTAGTTATCTCTCTAAAGATGCTTGGTGGAAGTTGTATGTATAGCTAGGAATCTTAGTTGGTTTTGTTGGTTTGCAACTTTACCGAGAAGGAAAGTTGTACTCGACTTTCCTTAAGTTTGTTTAACTTCTGTTATGCAATTGAATTGTCCTGCACCTTAGCATGCATCCCATAGCATCATACTGAGCATACATCATTTATCTACGTGTAGTATCCGAGAGTGTTGGAATCGTGTTGATCGAGCTTTGGTGATCACCCTTGTCGAACAAGCCTCGGAAGGAGATTCTTGTTGGACAAGCTTCGTCGAGAAGACTTAACTTCTAGATGAAGGAACTAACCTTTGTGGATCATTCTTGGATCTTATCTTCCCTGCAACGAAGGCAAGCCCCGGACATTAAACCTATCCTTGTATTTTTATAAAGTTATTTATATCACTTGAATTAATATGATGCATTAAGTGAATAGGAGTTGAGTGAACCCTATTTGATGCATTACCAACCTTGATGAATCCAATACTTAACCTTGATAACCGTTTTATGAAAATGCTTAGTATGCTTAGCCATGCTTTCCTACTTCTTTATAGTAGGTGCTTTTAAAAATGGTTGCTATGTTATAGAAATTATGGATCTTGAGATAACATGATAATGAAAGTAACTTACATCAAGAATGGAGTCTTGTTGTAAGGTTACTCAACATAGGACCTTATCGTTGTTGGCCTGCTGTGATTGAGACCTTTGAGTACAGCCCACATGCGGTGGTAAGCCTCGTCTATAGCTATTCCGATACTTGAGAACGGCTAATCGCGCACTGGGAGTGGAAAGATGGCGGGAGTAGCGTGTACCCTCGGGGCTATGAGATAGTCGGGTTCGAGGTGTACTGTACTCTCGGGTGGCGCGAACCCGTTCTTGTATGAGAGGATCTATAGATAGGGTTGATATATGCAAGATTAAGTTCTACATATGTCGTGTGGTACTGAATCCCCAGCTGGGTTTAATCGATTCGAATCGCCGTGTTTCCTCGGATATGGAGCCTCAATCCACTGACCCGCACCGTAGTAATAATTGGATCTTTATGAGATGAGAATTAAAGATGTGGTATGCTTATGAAAGTTTGAGAATCTTTAGATAGTTATGAAATTTAATCTTGAGTTAAAACTTGAAAGTAGGATTCTTCTATTAGTAAGCTTTTATGCAAATGAAAAGTACTGTTGAGCCTACCCAAAACAGCATGACCCTGAAGTCTTTTCTGTTGACGGGTAAGTCTTGCTGAGTATCGACCGTACTCAGGGTTTGTTAACCCCTGTTGCAGGTCTCTAATAGGTGGTGTCAACCACGATCAGGTCAGTGGGCTAGACGTGATCTGGTTACTTCTTCTCCAACTTAGGTACTCCGCCTAAGTGTGGTTCCGTAATACTATTTTACTTCCGCAATACCAGTTATGTTTATGTAAAAAGTAACTTGTTCATGGTTTTGTAAAGTCTATATCTTTTACTTCCGCACTCCGATGGTATTTTGTAACAAATGTTGTAATTACTCCAACCTTCATGATGATGATCCTGTGGTTCGTGGATAATTCGGGGTTCTCTCGAGAACACCCGACAGATCTTTCCAGTGATGTGGTACACGTGCACAGTCATTAGGGCTCGGGGAGATGATGACGTGTGTAGGTGGGCCACATTAATGGGAGGTTCTGCCACAAGCGCAAGCACGAAGGTGCCGAGGGCGTGGCTATAGTGCCCATCGAGGGGGGCGCTATGACAGTGACGAGGATCGGCAGACCCTCGAGCCCCCGGGCCCTAGGGTATTCAGCCGTGCCATCCATACCTCGACCCTCCCCGACCGTTTTCGACCACCGACCAACATCATAAAGTACGACGAGGGGGGGGGGGGTCGAGCCCAAGCTGTGGCTCTCCGACTTCCGCCTGGGCTGCCAGCTGGGCGGGGCAAAGAACGACGACCGCGTGATCATACGCCAGCTCCCACTCTACCTCTCGAACACCGCCCGTCGGTGGCTCGAGGGGCTCCCGCCGCATCAGACCCATGACTAGGCCGACCTAGTCAGGGTCTTCGATGGGAGCTTCAAGGGGACTTGCGTGCGCCCAGGCAACCCCTGGGATCTGCGACGCTGCAGGCAGCAAGCGGACGAGCCCCTCCGCGACTTCGCTCGGCGGTTCTCGAAGCAGCGCCTCGAGCTCCCCCACGTGCCTAATGAGGATGTCATCTCAGCGTTCCTCGCGGGCACAACATGCCAAGAGCTGGTCCACGAGCTAGGGCGCTACCGTCCCAGGACGGTCGAGGAATTGATGGATCGCGTCACCAGCTTCGCCTCAGGCGACGAGGCAGTGGGGGCCTTCTTTGGCCGCCCCACGGACAAAGGCAAGGCGGTGGCTACGCCGGAGGGCTCGAGCAAGGTTAACGACGTCAAGAACCGCAGCAACAACGGCAAAAAGAAGAAGAGCAAGGCGAAAGGACAAAGGGCGAAGCGCGACGCCGATGACGACGATGAGGAAGAAGTACTCGCAGGATCCCTCGAGCATAAGAAGCCTCGAGGCCCCCCAGATGGGGCCGTCTTCGATAAAATGCTCGAGGACCCCTGCCCTTATCACCCGGGCCCCGTGAATCACAAGTTGAAGAACTGCCGACTGCTGAAGGGTTTCTACTCCAAGCTCGACGACAAGAAAGAAGATGCGCCCAAGGGCAAGGACAACAATCGACACGACGATGGGGACGCGGGCTTCCCCCCAGTACGCGACTGCTTCAAGATCTACGGGGGCCCAACCATCGGGCTCTCAGCGCGGGAGAGGAAGAAGGAACGCCGGGAGGTCTTCGCACTCCGCCACGACGCTCCCCGGTACCTCGACTGGTCAGATGCGCCGATCACGTTCGACCGTGGCGACCATCCTAACCATGTCGTAAATCCCGGGGCGTATCCCCTCGTCGTTGACCCTGTCATCGTCGACGTACGGTTCACCAGGGTATTGATGGATGGGGGCTCGAGCCTCAACATCATATACCTCGAGACCCTCGACCATCTGGGGATTTCGAATGACCAGCTTCAACCCAGCGCCGGGGGGTTCCACGGAGTCGTACCAGGGAAGAAGGCTCACCCCCTCGGGCGCATCGACCTACCTGTCTGCTTTGGCACGCCGGCCAACTTTCGCCGAGAAACGCTCACCTTCGAGGTGGTTGGGTTCCAAGGGACCTACCACGCCATCATCGGCAGACCAGGCTACGCCAAGTTCATGGCGGTCCCCAACTACACGTACTTGAAGCTCAAGATGCCAGGGCCGAAGGGGGTCATCACCGTCGACACCTCCTACGAGCACGCATACTACTGCGACGTAGATTGCGTCGAGCGTGGGGAGGCCAACGTCCACCTCGACTCGCTCGAGGCCTTGGCAGACCTGGCCACCGAGGAAGCCCCAGAAGCGAAGCGCCACGCCGGCACCTTCGAGCCGGCAGAGCACACCAAGCTGATACCCGTCGACCCGACCTCGGCCGATGGCAAGACGCTGGCCATCAGTGCCAGTCTCGAGCCTAAATAGGAAGTAGTGCTCGTCGACTTTCTCCGCGCGAACATCGACATGTTTGCGTGGAGCCCCTCGGACATGCCAGGCATACCGAGGGTAGTCGCCGAGCACGCCTTGGAGATCCAGGCCGGGTCCAGACCGGTGAAGCAACGCCTGCGCCGCTTCGACGAGGAGAAGCGCAGGATCATCGGCGAGGAGGTGCACAAGCTTTTGGCGGCCGGATTCATCAAGGAGGTATTTCACCCGGAGTGGCTAGCTAACCCTGTACTAGTTAGGAAGAAGAATGGAAGAATGCGGATGTGTGTAGATTACACTGGTCTGAATAAAGCATGTCCAAAAGTTCCATTTCCTTTACCTAGAATTGATCAGATTGTCGATTCCACTGCGGGGTGTGAAGTACTTTCATTTCTCGATGCGTATTCCGGCTACCACCAAATTAGGATGAAAGAATCCGACGAACTCGCTACCTCTTTTGTTACGCCCTTCGGTATGTACTGCTATGTTACAATGCCCTTCGGCCTTCGAAATGCCGGGGCAACGTATCAACGTTGTATGCAGCATGTCTTTGGCGAACACATAGGCAAAACCGTCGAGGCCTATGTCGATGACATCGTGGTTAAGACCAAAAAAGTCGGGGACCTCATCAGTAATCTCAAGACCACGTTCGAATACCTCCGGGCCAAGAATGTGAAACTCAATCCTGAGAAATGTGTCTTTGGCGTGCCTCGAGGCATGCTACTTGGCTACATCGTCTCACAACGGGGGATCGAGGCCAACCCCGAAAAAATCTCAGCAGTCACGAGGATGGGCCCAATTCGAGACCTCAAGGGCGTACAGAAAGTAATGGGCTATCTAGCCACACTCAGCAGGTTCATCTCGAGGCTAGGGGAAAAGGCGCTACCCCTGTACCGCCTGCTGAAGAAAACGGAACGCTTTGCGTGGACTATCGAGGCCGAGGAGGCCCTAACCAAGTTGAAGGGGTTGCTGACTTCTGCGCCAATTCTCGTGCCACCACGACCAGCCAGGGATGGCGATCCCCCCGAGCCTCTCCTCCTCTATGTGGCGGCAACCACCCAGGTGGTCAGCGCAGTCATAGTCGTCGAGAGGCACGAGGAGGGCCATGCATTACCGGTCCAATGGCCAGTATACTTCATCAGTGAGGTACTCTCCGAGGCCAAGGCCCGGTACCCGCACATCCAGAAGCTGCTCTATGGCATCATCATCACGAGGCGCAAGCTCCAGCACTACTTCCTTGCTCATCCCGTAACGGTGGTGTCATCCTTCCCCCTCGGAGAGATCATCAACAACCGGGAGGCCACAGGGCGCATCGCTAAGTGGTCTGCCGAGCTTATGGGGGAGGCCATCACCTGCGCTCCTCGAAAAGCCATCAAGTCGCAAGCGTTGGCGGACTTCGTTGCTGAATGGACCGACACCCAGCTCCCGCCGGCGCAAATCCAAGCCGAGCTCTGGACCATGTACTTCGACGGATCCCTCATGAAGACGGGGGCAGGCGCGGGCCTGCTCTTCATCTCACCCCTCGGAGTCCACATGCGCTACCTGCTACGCTTGCACTTCCCCGCCTCCAACAACGTCGCTGAGTACGAGGCTCTCGTCAATGGGCTGCGCATCGCCCTCGAGCTCGGGGTCCGACGCCTTGATGTTCGAGGGGACTCGCAACTCGTCATCAACCAGGTCATGAAGGCCTCGAGCTGCATCGACCCTAAGATGGAAGCGTACTGCGGAGAAGTGTGCAAGCTAGAAGACAAGTTCTACGGCCTCAAGCTCAACCACATCGCTCGAAAATACAACGAGGCCGCAGATGAGCTGGCAAAGTTGGCGAGCATGCGCGGCACGGTTCCACCAGATGTCTTCTCGAGGGACGTTTTCGAGCCATCCGTCAAAATCGGCCCGAGGGCTGGCTCCTCGACGCCGCCCCTCGAGCCAGACACGGGGGCTCGACCATCAACGCCACCCCTCGAGAATGACTCCTCGACATCCGTTGAGGCAATGCAGATCGACACGCCCACCTCTTCCTCGTCACGACCCCTCGACTGGCGAACGCCCTTCCTCGACTACCTGACGCAAGGCGTGCTGCCAGAAGACAAGACGGAGGCCCGACGCATCGCTCGAAGGGCCAAGACCTACGTCATCTACGGCGATGAACGAGAGCTATACCGTCGAAGCCCATCGGGAATCCTTCAACGCTGCATCCCCCTCGAGGAGGGACGCAGGCTCCTCGATGACATGCACTCGGGGGCTTGTGGCCATCACGCAGCGCCAAGGACCCTGGTAGGGAACGCCTTCCGACAAGGCTTCTACTAGCCAACCGCCATCGGAGACGCCAAGCGCCTGGTCCAAGCTTGCCAAGGGTGTCAGTTCTACGCCAAGCAAACGCACCAACCCGCGCACGCTCTGCAGATGATCCCCATCACTTGGCCGTTCGCCGTCTGGGGGCTCGACCTCATGGGTCCCCTCAAGAGGACAAGTGGAGGGTACACGCATGTGCTCGTGGCCATCGACAAATTCACCAAGTGGATCGAGGCCAAGCCCATAGGCGACCCCACCTCCGAGAAAGCCGTCGAGTTCATCGCCGACATCATGTACCAGTTTGGGGTGCCTAATGTCATCATCACCGACAATGGCACCCAATTCACGGGCAAAAAGTTCACCAACTTCTGCGACGACAACAACATCCGTGTAAACTGGGCCTCGGTCGCATACCCTCAATGCAACGGGCAGGTCGAGCGCGCCAACGGCATGATACTCCATGGGCTGAAGCCGAGGCTGTTCAAGACCCTCAAGAACTTCGGAAAAGGGTGGGCTGCAGAGCTCCCCTCGGTGCTCTGGAGCCTCAGGACTACGCCGAGTCGAGCCACCGTGTTCACTTCGTTCTTCCTAACCTACAGCGCCGAGGCTGTCTTGCCTACGGACCTCGAGTACGGCTCCCCTCGACTTCGAGCCTACAATGAGCAAACCAGTGATGAAAGGCTCGCCAACGCCAAGGACCAGCTCGAGGAGGCCCGAGACGTGGCGCTCATCAACTCCGCACGCTACCAGCAAACACTTCGACGCTACCACGACAAGCACGTGCGCAAGAGGGACCTGGCGGTGGGGGACCTCGTGCTTCGACGGCTACAAGATAACCGAGGATGCCACAAGCTCACCCCTCCATGGGAAGGCCCATACACCGTAGCTGAAGTGCTCAAGCCAGGAACATACAAGCTCTATGACGATCAAGGCAGAATCCTGGCGAATGCATGGAACATTTCTCAGCTACGTCGCTTCTACCCCTAAAGGCCTCGAGGCCTTGCTCATTCTGTTGCTTTGTACAAACACGTTAAATATGAATGAACAATCTCGTGCATTGTCTTTCGTTTTACTTAGCAACTTAAGGTAGCCTCGACCCTGCCCTGCTCAGGGTCAAGCCTCCCTCGGGGGCTGACAGGGGGGACCCCCCCATACTCCGGAAAAAGCGTGTTTTTCTTTTCAAAAAATTCGACCCCCATCTCGATTTGTACCTCGAGCGAACTAGAGGCGTCTAAATCCGAAAGTACCTCGAGCCCCCAAGAGTCGGGGGGCGTCAACGTAGACGGCCACCTACGCCCCCGGGCTACGGTACCCTACCTACACCTCCCCTCGAGGGGCTCGAGACGTATCGAAGGAATACAGACTAAGCCAGCAGAAACTCGAGCTAGCGACAAAAAGAAATGGTCTAACGAACTTGAAAAGAAAACAACTTCTTTAAACAAACAAGTCATATACACATACGGGCCTTGACGGGCCATGAGTCATGACATAAATTTTTACAAAGGGCCTCGACGCCCAAATTTGGCACGCAGGCCTCAATCCTCGTCGGTCTGGTACTCCTCCCCGAGATCTTCCACGGCAGGCTTGGCCTCGACGTCCGGGCCAGAAGGAGGGGGGCCACCTACACCGCTGTCCGCATCCGGAGGTAGCACGTCCTCCTCGAAGAGCTTCGCGGGCGCCGCCCCCGGCTTGTCCACCTTCTCGAGGATCTTGTCGACGCGGCGATCGTTCCATTCCTCGTCCCTCCCCTCGATCTCAATGAAGCCCTTGGCGATGACATTGACCGGGAAGCGGAAGCCGGAACGGACGGCTGCGAGCGCCTGCTTGACACCATGGTGGAGTGCGCTCCGGACGCGGTCCCGCGCGGCCGCGTCAAAGTAGCACAAGGCGTCGACCAGGGCATCGACCCGAGCCACCGTGCTCTCTGCCGCGGCCACCGGAGCGATGCCCCACATAGAGTCAAGCCTGTCGAGGGTGGCGCGCGCTCGTTCCGCCACCATGGTCTCGTCCTGGAGTTGCCCCAGGAGAGCCTGGTTCGTCCCGCGAAGCTCCTCAGCGGTCTTCTCGACCTCTGCGCAACAAGTAAGAAAGAGTGAGACTGCGGCGTGACGAAAACCTCGAGATCAAAACAAGACAGGGCATGAAGATTACCTTCGCAATGCACGCCCAGAGCGGCGTGGTCGCTGGTAAGGCCCTCGACGCGCTGATCAAGCCTACGCTTCTCGGACAGCACGTCACGCTTTTCGGCCCTAAGGTCTTCGACCAGCTTGCCCGTCTCCACGAGGGCCAGATCCTTCCGGATCACCTCCTGCCGCGCCGCCTCCTCTGCAGCTCGGGCGGTGGCGGCTTCGCTCTGGGCATCCTCGGCCTCTTTCTTCGCCGCCTCCGTTGCAGATCGGGCGGTGGCGGCTTCGCTTTGGGCGTCAGCGGCCTCCTTCTTCGCCGCCTCCGCTTCAGACCGGGCGGTGGTGGGCTCGCTTCGGGCATCGGCGACCTCCTTCCTCGACGCTTCCAGAGCGGTGGCGGCCTCCTCCTTAGCTCGGGCGGCCTCGCCTCGAGCCGCCTGGGCCTCCACCTGCGCTTCGTTGAGCCGGCTCGCCATTTGGGCATTCCGGCTCAGCTCAGCGCGGAGATCCTAGAGCTCCGCCTCCGCCCTCGCGAGGGCAGCCGCCGCCCGCGCGGACCTGCCTGCCTCCTCCGAGAAGGACCGCTCTGCCTCTGCCATGAGCTCGACCACCTCCCTGAAGATGGACCGCGCCTCCCGCGGGGCTCCCGTTGGGCTGATCGCTCGACGGGGACCATGGCTCGGGGCGGGCTCGGCGCGTCAGGAAACGGCCACACCGGTCGATCGATCTCGACGATGGGCGAGTCCTCCTCCTCCGTCCCAAGCAGCGCCGGCTGCGGCCCACCGACCGGCGGCACAAGCTGCGGCTCTCTCTGCCCCTCCGCCGTCTCCTCCTGCTACTCCATAACCTCCCGAGGCGAAGGCGCGGCCTCGTGTAGGGGCGGGAAGTTGAGCGGTAGCAGGTCGCCCGAGGGGTGGCTCATCCCCGGGCCCTCTTCCCTCACCGGGTCCCTCGGCGTCTCGTCGGCCCTGGCCGGTACCTCGGGCGCTCCCTCCAGCATCGAGCCCTCGGCCCGAGACGGCCCCTGCTCCTGCTCATTCAGGAGCTCTTCCACCGTCGGCGCCTCCTCCGCTAACACCTCTCCCTCCTTCCCCTCCTCCACGGGCCGGCTCGCGTCGGTCGGGGCCTCGAGGGTCGCGGTCTCCTCAGCCCCAGACGTCGGCGGGGCCGTGCTTGCCTCCGGTGCTCCCCCCGAAACGGCCGTTGCGACAGGGGGAGGGGTGGCACTTTCGGTAGGCGCCACCAAAGGAGGAGGAGGAGAAGGGGGAGGAGGAGGAGGTGGCGATACTGCAGTGGACGCGGTGACGGCAGGCTCGATGCCAGAAGCTGCGGTCCCTGCTGAAAAAGATAACGACGTTGTCAGAGTCAGGAAGATGCCTCGACCTCCGTGGTCGATGGCGGCGGCCTCAGCAAGATCCGCGGCGGCCATTTGACTTCCCCGAGCCTTGGCCGCTCGGGCCTTGGCCAGCCAAGCGGCCTCTCCAGCAGAGGAAGGAGCCATACCTCGAGGCGCCTGTTCCACAGCAGAGCTCGAGGTCTTAGTCCGCTTGGACGCTGCGAGGTCTACCTCCTGCCAGGAGCGCTTTCCCCTGAAAAACCAGAGACGGCACGCATCACAAAAGGTAAAAAAGGTAAAACCTCACTACCAACGAAATTGAAAAACGCTACTTACCCAAAATGGCGACGGGGCTTCTTCCCCGAGCCGCCGGATTCACTCGGGGGCTTTGAGCCTGACCTGTGGCTCGAACCATGCCCCTGAGTCATCTCTGTGTGGCTCGGATGGGGGGAGGGCTCCCGGTGCCTCCCGTGGCCCGACCTCGACGGGGAGCCCTCCCTCTGCCCCTTGTCGCGGGGGGGGGGGGGGGGGGGGGGCGACCGCGTCTCCTTCGAGCGGTCATCTTGGCGCCTTTCCCGGCGCGGACTCCGGGACCTACTTCGGTGCCCACGCTGACGGTCGCGCCCCCCCACGTCCGCCTCCCTCTCCCAGCGGTGGGGCGGCGACGGGCTCCGGGGCCGCTCGCGACTCTGGCCACGAGACGACCGGGGGCTCCCCCCGACGGTCATGGTGGCGGGAGCTCGACACCCCCTCGTGTTGCCTGCCCCTCCGCGGGCTCAACGTCGACCTCGATGGCTCGAGGCGGTCAGATCCGGACCCCCTCTCGGCGTGAGGACCGCTCCTCGAGGACCGGCCCTTCTCGAGATCCCCCGCCTGGGTCAACGCGGGTGCGACCTCCTTCAGCGCCGCGGCGGCATCACTTCGAGTTCGGGGCTTCTTTGCGACGGGGGGCGCATCCGGCCTGGAGCTCGACGTACCCTGGGCCCCCGACGAGGCGGGACTGGGCGTGGCTTTCTGCTGCTTCGTCCCGCGCGGTGCCTTCGCCGGGGGGATCTCCAGGATGTTCTCCTGCACAGAGGAGCGGTCAGCCCAGGCGTCGTCGAACCCCGCGCGCTCCAGACGCGCATCCATCCCCTCGTCGTCACTCTCATCATCATCATCATCCTCCTCCTCCGAGCTCGAGGAGCTGAGCTCGGGGGACTCATCTCCAGGCTACCGGTTACGACGAGCCTTCGCCAGCCTCTGCTCCCGAGCCGACCGACGCAAGTTTTTGTCTTTCTCTTTCTTCTTTCTGGCATCCTTGCTCTCCTTATCTTTCTGAGCAGAGAGGTGCCTCACCTGAGTATCCGCGGCGTCCTCCCTCACCGGGGGCCTCAACGCGCGACAAGTAAACGCCCCCTGCAAAGAAGAAGAAGCTCGATGAGAAAAACCACGGGAAGAATGTACAAGGTCCGAAGAAGAAAGAAAGAAGGGGAAGCTCGAGACGGGCTAGCTCGAGGAAAGTTCACCAAGTCGAGATGCCCCTCGTCAGGCGCCATGGGGATCAGATTGGAATCCTCGGGGACGAACGACCCTTGGATCGTGATCGACACCCGGGAGACGCCCTCGCTCCGAGGCAGCCTTCCCTCGGCCATCCTCGACTCGTTCAACGCCTCGAGCCGGGCCTTCGGCCCCATCTCATACATGAGAAGGGGCGGTCCGCCAGGGGAAGGACCCTTCGCTGGTGGAACGCCCAAATGAACGCTTGGACGGTCAGCTTCTTCTCCTCCACCAGCGACCACATCGTCTTCATCAGCGGTATCAGGTGGCGCTGTCTGTCCGCCACAATGCCCCAAAACCACTTGTCCGGGCGCTGGGAGAGGACCCTGCCGGTGTACTGCGGAAGGAGCCCCCCTCGTTCCGCAGATAGAACCAGTGCTCGTCCCACCCCGCCTGGTTGGTTGAAAGCCTGTAGTGGATGTACTCGCGGGGGACGTTACCCGATGAGGCCCCGTACCTCGCGGTGATGGCAAGAGAGCCAGCGCGCACGAGCCGCCTCCCACTGGGCTTCAACGCCTTGAGGAAGAGCTCGCCCCAGAAGAGGTGGACAAACATCTCCCAGTGCGGCTCAATCTTCAGATATCCTTCGCACACCGCGGCGAAGATGGCGGCGTGCGAGATCGAGTTTGGGGAGAAGTGCTGCAGCTCTACCTCGTAGTGATGAGCCAGCGCCCGCATAAAGCGGCTCGGTGGGACGACGAGCCCCATGCGGTGGTAGCGCGTGAAGCTCACCACATATCCCTCCGGCGGGTGCGGCTCCCGATGGTCCGCCGACGGGACAATCCACCACGCGGGGCCCTCTAGCGGGTTGGGGCGGAGAAGTCCCTGGTCCACCAACGAGTCCAGCTCGCGTTGCGTCGTCTTCGACGGGCTCCAGTCTTCGGCTGGCTGCAGTGGGGTCTTATCGGCCATGGCGGCGACGGCGTGGATTTGAGCGGCGGATGGACGGCCGGAGAGGTTTCCAATCGCGGACTCAGGGAGAAGACACACGAGAGCTACGACGGCTATGAAGGCAAAGGCAAAGTAACGGGTCCCTCACCCCCTCTCTCGGTATTTATAAGAGAAAACCCCAGCGGGCGGGGTTTCCCACAACAGGAAAAAGGTAACCGTATAGCATTTAATGCGCCTGCCTAACTACGTCTCGAGCCGGTTGACAGGTACACGCGGCAGCTCCCGACTCGCTCCACTACCTGGGCCCGCCACGACCGTCGCTCCGACTTCGCGTCCGTCGCCCTCCTTGACAATATTCGCCTAAAAAGGCGCGCCCGACGGGCAGGAAGATTCCAAACGGCGGAGACTTCTTCAAGAAGGTAAAAATGGGCCCCGGCCCTAAGCCTCGAGGCAGCGAATGCTGGCCCTCGAAGTGGGTTCGACAGCCGGCCTCGAGCACCTGAGTCAGGGACACCAAGGGGCGCCACTCGCAGCATCGCTCGAGGGCCAAGCCCTCGAGGCCCCTCACGTGTATCCAAGGCAGGGAGCACGACACGCAGTGAGATCCCCTCGGAGGGAGGCATCGAGCCACTGGGTCCTATCGAATGGACCCGACATTCCTGCAGACTGAGCACCCATGCTTTATGAGATCGCCTCCGGGCTACAGTCGACCCCATCGAATGGGGCACGAGGTCTCACTTGGATTCCCCCGTTACCAGCTCACCGGGAACCTCGATACTCGCCTGCTCGTGGTAGTACGAGGCATCCCCCCTCGCATCCGATCGAAAGGACTCGCGGGATGACAAGCCAGGGCAACCGGCGTGCCGGACAGCTCGAAGAGCCGGCCGGTCGGTTCAGCCTGGCACCCCTCGACGAAAGAGGGTCCAAAAACTCGGGGGCCCGACACTCCCAAACCTAAAAAACATAATTAACACTCACACTCGCACATGTAAAAAGCCCACGACGGAGTCCTAACCACTCCCCCGTGGCCTCGGGGGCTACACCTGCGGGTGTCGCTCGCGCGACACCTGCGGAACCAATGCAACCAAACCCTCGAGAACCAGTAGTAACCCTCAGGATCCCGGTTAGGAGCCCCTGCTCGAGTGCCCAGCACTCGAACAAGGGCTCAGGGACTACTGTCGGGGGAACGCCGAAGGGGTACCCCCAACCAACGCAAAACAAATAGGTTAAACCTAGAACACCAATTAATAACAAACCCCGCTAGACCGACCGCCCCCTGGTAACCAACCCCTCGAGCCTCGGCGCATGGGCCTCGAGTACGCTACAGCCGCATACCGCTCCTCGAGCCTCCCTAACACAGAAACCTATCCCTCGAGGCTCACCACACCCCAGGCCTCGAGCTGGTGCCCGACCTCAGCTCACCCGAGCCCTCTGCGCCAGGCCTCGAGCAAGCGCTCCGCTACCCTTCAAAGCCCCCCTACGAAGAGGAAGCTTGCTGCTCCCCGGCTCTGACGACCGTACCAACCCCATGCAGCGCATTTAACGCTTTCACCTACTCCAGTCACGTCCTCTGGCACACGATGCGTGCCACAGTAAACCAGGGTCAGGGTCAAACCTCGTTTTCACCACAAGCATGGTCAAAAGAGCACAAGTACAGCACTGTTGAGCCATGCTCTGCACTATAGCACCCTCGAGCCATGTCTCGAGACCCGGGTTCCCGCTGTGCAGACGGGTTTCCTGGGACTTGCCCATACCCACGGAGGCTCGAGCCCCTTGTGAACGCCACCTCGAGGCCGGCCCTGTGCCCCTCGAGTCCTGACAGCTTTCACGCTAATGGAAGACAGGTACCCCAAGACTCGGAGGGAGCGCTACATGACCTCCACGATGCCACGCCTCCACGTCTGCGCCCAGGATGGAGGCCACGCTTCAAGGACGCTCCAACAGTGCCCCCACGCCGGCTCCAGTAACTCCGACAAGACAGATTTCCTACTCTACGCTGTATCCGGTGTATATACGCCCCGCTCCTGTGTAACCCTGGCCTCCTCTTGCTCTATAAAAGAGGACACCAGGGCACTTCACTCATCCGGTTACACACATACGGATAGACGGCCACACTGGTCTAGACGCACCCACGCACATACACACGAGTCCGGACTCCGGTCCATGCTCCTTGAGCTTGTATTCGCCCCTGTACAAGCACTTAGGTGCAAGTAATACAAGAACATCCTCCCCCCGCTGGACGTAGGGCCTTCTTTGCCCGAACCAGGATAAATCTTGTGTCCCCTTGCATCACCATCCAGAAAGAGAAGCACGCGATCATACTACTAGTTGGTGTCATACCCCCCGGGTAGAAACACCGACAGCACTCGAACGTGGTCTCGAGATCGCTGATGAGGTCCCCGACTTTCTTGGTCTTAACCACGATGTCATCGACGTTGGCCTCGATGGTTTTGCCTATGTGTTCGCCAAAGATATGCTGCATGCAACGTTGGTACATTGCCCCGGCATTTCGAAGGCCGAAGGGCATCGTAACGTAGCAATTCATGCCGAAAGGCGTAACAAAAGAGGTAGCGAGCTCGTCGGATTCTTTCATTTTAATCTGGTGGTAGCCGGAATACGCATCGAGAAATGAAAGTACTTCGCACCCCGCAGTGGAATCGACAATCTGATCAATTCTAGGTAAAGGAAATGGAACTTTTGGACATGCTTTATTCAAACCAGTGTAGTCTACACACATCCGCATTTTTCCATTCTTTTTCCTAACTAGTACAGGATTAGCTAGCCACTCCGGGTGAAATACCTCCTTGATGAATCCAGCCGCCAAAAGCTTGTGCACCTCCTCGCCGATGATCCTGCGCTTCTCTTCGTCGAAGCGGCGCAGGCGTTGCCTCACCGGTCTGGACCCGGCCTGGATTTCCAAGGCGTGCTCGTCAACTCCCCTCGGTATGCCTGGCATGTCCGAGGGGCTCCACGCAAACATGTCGATGTTTGCGCGGAGAAAGTCGACGAGCACTGCTTCCTATTTAGGCTCGAGGTTGGCGCTGATGGCCAGTGTCTTGCCGTCGGTCGAGGTCGGGTCAACGGGTATCTGCTTGACATGTTCTGCCGGCTCGAAGGTGCCAGCGTGGCGCTTTGCTTCAGGGGCCTCCTCGGTGGCCAGGGCTGCTAGGGCCTCGAGCGAATCAAGGTGGACGTTGGCCTCCCCACGCTCGACGCACTCCACGTCGCAGTGGTACGCGTGCTCGTAGGAGGTGTCGACGGTGATGACCCCTTTCGGCCCCGGCATCTTGAGCTTCAAGTATGTGTAGTTGGGGACCGCCATGAACTTGGCATAGCCGGGCCTACCGATGATGGCGTGGTAGGTTCCTCGGAACCCGACCGCCTCGAAGGTGAGCGTCTCCTGGCGGAAGTTGGCCGGCGTGCCAAAGCAGACAAGTAGATCGATGCGCCCGAGGGGGTGGGCCTTCTTCCCTGGTACGACTCTGTGGAACCCCCCGACGCTGGGTCGGAGCTGGTCCCTCGAGATCCCCAGGAGGTTGAGGGTCTCGAGGTATATGATGTTGAGGCTCGAGCCCCCATCCATCAACACCTTGGAGAACCGTACATCGTTGATAACGGGGTCGACGACAAGAGGGTATGTTCCCGGGTTTATGACATGATCCGGATGGTCATCACGGTCGAACGTGATCGGCGCATCAGACCAGTCGAGGTACCGGGTGGCGTCGTGGCGGAGTGCAAAGATCTCCCGACGCTCCTTCTTTCTCTCTTGGGCTGAGAGCCCGACGGTCGGCCCCCCGTAGATCATGAAGCAGTCGCGCACCGGGGGGAAGTCCATGTCCCCGTCGTCGCATCGATTGTTGTCCTTGCCCTTAGGCACGTCCTCCTTCTTGTCGCCGAGCTTGGAGTAGAAGCCCTTCAGCAGTCGGCAGTCCTTCAACTTGTGATTCACGGTGCCCTTGTGATAAGGGCAGGGGTCCTCGAGCATTTGGTCGAAGACAGCCCCGTCAGGGGGGCCTCGAGGCTTCTTATGGTCGAGGGCGCCCATGAGCACTTCTTCATCGTCGTCGTCATCGGCGTCGCGCTTTGCCTTCTGACCTTTGCCTTTGTTTTTCTTCTTTTTGTTGTTGTTGTTGCTGCGGTTCCTGACGTCGTTGCCCTTGCTCGAGCCCTCCGGTGTGGCCACCGCCTTGCCTTTGTCCGTGGAGCGGCCAAAGAAGGCCCCCACTGCCTCATCGCCTGAGGCAAAGCTGGTGACACGATCCATCAGGTCCTCGACCGTCCTGGGGCGGTAGCGCCCTAGCTCGTGAACTAGCTCTTAGCATGTTGTGCCCGCGAGGAACGCTGAGATGACATCCTCATCAGGCACGTGGGGGAGCTCGAGGCGCTGCTTCGAGAACCGCCGAGCGAAGTCGCGGAGGGGCTCATCCGCTGCCTGCCTGCAACGCCGTAGATCCCAGGGGTTGCCTGGGCGTACGCAAGTCTCCTTGAAATTCCCGTCGAAGACCCTGACTAGGTCGGCCCAGTCATGGATCCGATCCAGCGGGAGCCCCTCGAGCCACCGGCGGGCGGTGTTCGAGAGGTAGAGTGGGAGCTGGCGTATGATCACGTGGTC
This sequence comes from Coix lacryma-jobi var. lacryma-jobi, assembly GCA_009763385.1. Taxonomy (NCBI): domain Eukaryota; kingdom Viridiplantae; phylum Streptophyta; class Magnoliopsida; order Poales; family Poaceae; genus Coix; species Coix lacryma-jobi. Next base: position 190,591,899 of record CM019822.1, on the reverse strand, counting down.
ATCGCTCTTTGCTCCGCCCAGTTGGCAGCCTAGGCGGAAGTTGGAGAGCCAGAGCTTGGGCTCGACCTCCCTGTCATACTTCATGATGTTGGTCTGTGGTCGGAAGCGGTCGGGGAGGGTTGAGCTGCGGATGGCCCGGCTGAAGACCCTGGGGCCCGGGGGCTCGAGGGCTTGCCGGTCCTCGTCGCTGTCGTAACGCCCTCCTCGATGGGCGTTATAGCCACGCTCCTCGGCCCCTTTGTCCTTGCGCCATCGGTTGATGTCGTTGCGAGCGTCATTGGCATCTCGAGGTGGCCTGTCGTCGACGATCCGTTCCCAGACTGGCCTGGCTCGAGGGGCGTCCGGCTGGTGGACGGACATCTCCCGCTCGTTGCGGGGCGCGTCTGCTGGCTTCCCCGAGGCCGCCCCGCGCCGTCGCGAGGCTGAGCTCTCGGCCTGCTGCATAGCGGCTGTCTCGAGGAGGTTCTTCATTTCCCCGAGCATGCGCCTAGCGTCAGGGTTGGAGACGGCGGGTAGATCGCGAAGCAGCATTGCGGCCGCCACCACGTTCTGTTCGGCTCGTGGGAAACGCACCTCGGGGCGTGCTGGTGCCCCGTCCTCGAGGATCTGCCGGTGGACCTCTTGAGCGCGGCCACGAGCACCGGTGCCTCGAGGCTGGGCTGGTTCCTGCACTAGGGTTTTCTCGAGCTACAGCAGGCGTTGTCGATCCTCCTCAGCCTTGGCGATGGCCTCCGGCAGCTGTGCGAGCTGCGCCGCCCGGTCGTCGCTGTGCCGGGATGGTGCAGCCGGTGCCAGGGGTTCGTTCCTCCCCTGAACGCGTGATCCGCCTGCCGCAGCCACGTCTCCGGGCTCTTCGAGGTTGAGCGCCGGCCTGTTGTCGTCGCCGTGGTCTTCGGTATCGCTTACGACCCCCTCGAGCTGGAAGCACTCCCTGGTGGGATCCCAGAGGTCAGGGTCGTGGTAGTCGTACTCGTCAGAGTCGGAGCTGTTGACGGCGCGCTGCCCTGGCTCATGCTGGGACTGCAGCTCGCGGTACCACTCTCCGATGGTGGCTCGCCGAGGTGGCTCGACGACCCGTGAGAAGCCGCGGTCGATGTGTGAGGGGTAGACGACCTCCAGGTTGGTGGTGGCTCGTAGGAGCACGCTCGGACGTTCCTCCCGCTCTGCCGCCGCCCGGCCCTGATGACGCTCGTCGAGGTGGTGGGCGTAAGCGGCTGCGGAGTTGTTGAGGCCGAACGGGGGCCGCTGGCGTCGAGAGCGGTACACCCCGTGCGGGAGGAGGCCAGGTGGTGTCGACGGAGCACGGCTCGGGGGCCTCTGGCCAGGCTCCCGGTCCATGCGCATGACGAACGCGAACTCGCTGGGGGAGTGCGCGCGTGCCCTGGAAGTCTCCGGCCGCACGCTGGGCAGGTTTCACCTCGGGGGCTCTGCGCCGGCTGCGGGGAAGTGGGTGTACGCCGCGGGCACCGCCTGTGCCTGGCGACGATGGTGACGACGGCGCCGCTCATGGGGTGGCGACGCGTGGTGGTGCGGGCGACGCGCCACGCCCCCCGCGCGGGGTGGCGAGACACCCCCTCCGCTCGGGCTCTCCGTGGAGAGCAAAGTCAGCTCGTTGCCGCTGCCGGTGGCCAGGAACTCGAGGCTCCCGAACCAGACGACGGCACCAGCAGAGAACGGAGGAGGGGGAGAAGCCATCCAGAAAACAGCGAGAAATCGACTCCGACACGCGAAGCCCCTACCTGGCGCGCCAACTGTCGGTGTTTCGAACCCGGGGGTACGACACCAACGAGTAATGTGATCGCGTGCTCTCTTCCTGGATGGTGATGCAAGATGACATAAGGGTTTATCCCGGTTCGTGCAAAGAAGGCCCTACGTCCAGCGGGGGGAGGAGATTCTTGTATTACTTGCACCTAAGTGCTTGTACAGGGGCAATACAAGCTGAATGAGCATGGACCGGGGTCCGGACTCGTATGTGTGTGTAGTGTGGACTTGTGCGGACTTGTGCGGCTAGCCGTATCTGTGTAACCGGCCGAGTGAAGGTCCCTGGTGTCCCCTTTTATAGAGCAAGAGGAAGCCAGGGTTACATAGGGGTGATACAGGAATCGGGATGTACAATGCCCAATACGGCGGAGAGTAGGAATCCCGTCTTGTCGATGCCACTGGAGCCGACGTGGGGGTTGCTGTTGAAGCGTCCTTGAAGCATGGCCTCCCTCCCGGGCGCGGACGTGGAGGTGTGGCAACGTGAGGCCATGCAGCGTCCATTCCGGCACGTACATGACGTGGCTGGGTCCCTCCGAGTCTTGGGGTACCTGTCCTCCAATAGCATGAAAGTAACCAGGGCTCGAGGGGCTCAGAGCCGGCCTCGAGGTGGCGCCTACGGGGGGCTCGAGTCCCCGCAGGTATGGGCAAGTCCCGGGAAACCCGATTGAGCAGCAGGTATCCGGGCCTCGAGACGTGGCTTGGACGTGCAACAGTGTAGAGTATGGCTTAACAGTGTGGCACGTCCCCTTTTGACTATGCCTGTGGTGAAAACGAGGTTTGACCCTGACTCTGGCTCGCTGTGGCACGCATCGTGTGCCAGAGGATGTGACCGAAGTAGGTGAAAGCATTAAATGCGCTGCGTGGGGTTGGTACGGTCGTCAGAGCTGGGGAGCGGGAAGCTTCCTCTTCGTGGGGGGCTTCGAAGGGTAGTGGAGCGCTCGCCCGAGCTCTGGCGCGGAGGGCTCGGGTGAGTGGAGGTCGGGCTCCAGCTCGAGGCCTGGGGTGTAATGTGCCTCGAGGGATAGGCTATCATGCTCGAGAGGCTCGAGGTCCCCGCGCAGGGTCCCGAGGAGCGGTGCACGGCTGTAGCGGGTTCGTGGCCTACGCGCCGGGGCTTGAGGGGTAGGCTACCAGGAGGCGGTCGGTAAGGCTTTGGCGAGCCCACGCTCTCTGGCGGTGGGCCAGCGTTGCAGGCCTTGAGGGGTCGGTTCTTTGGAAGTTTAGTCTAGCTGGGTTTATTAATTGGTGTTCTAGGTTTAACCTATTTATTTTGCGTTGATTTGGGGTACCCCTTTTGCGGTCCCTCAACAAAAGTGCAACACTATTTTGCTTCTTTGATGACCATGATACAAGTGATCTTCCAAGTAATTGACATGTGCCTGATGTGCTCTTTCTATCAACTTTGCATCCCGCATAGTCAGAGTCCGAATAACCAATCAACTCAAAGTTTGACCCTTTGGGATACCACAATCCAACATTTTGTGTATGCTTCAAATACCTCAATATTCTCTTTGTTGCCTTCAAGTGACTCTCTTGGCGAGGCTTGAAATCTTGCACACATGCACAAACTAAACATGACATCCGGCCTAGAAGCGGTCACATAGAGTAAGCTTCCAATCATAGACCGATACAACTTTTGATCCACCATGTTACCACTAGCATCATTATCCAAATGTCCATTTGTTCCCATAGGTGTGCTAATAGCTTTTGCATCATCTAGACCAAACTTCTTGAGCATGTCTTTGATGTACTTGCCTTGACTCACAAATGTGTCATTCTTCATTTGCTTGATTTGAAGACCAAGGAAGTAGCTAAGCTCTCCAATCATAGACATCTCAAACTCATTTGTCATCATCTTCCCAAACTCTTCACAAAACTCTTGGTTGGTTGACCCAAAGATAATGTCATCAACATATATTTGCAACACAAACAAGTCTTTGCCAATCTTCTTGGTGAAAAGAGTAGTATCAACCTTGCCCATCTTGAACCCTTTAGAGAGTAGAAAATCTCTCAACCTCTCATACCATGCTCTTGGTGCTTGCTTCAAACCATACAATGGCTTCTTGAGCTTGTAAACATGATTGGGCTTCTTGTCATCTTCAAAACCGGGTGGTTGTTCAACATATACCAATTCATTGATGTAGCCATTTAAGAATGCACTCTTCACATCCATTTGATATAACTTGATGTCATGGGCACAAGCATAAGCTAATAAAATTCTAATTGCTTCCAATCTTGCAACCGGTGCATATGTTTCTCCAAAGTCAAGACCTTCAACTTGTGTGTAACCTTGTGCTACCAATCTTGCTTTGTTTCTCACCACTATGCCATCTTGATCTTGCTTATTGCGAAATACCCATTTGGTTCCAATTACATTGTAGTTCTTTGGCCTCTCAACAAGTTCCCAAACTTGGTTCCGGGTGAAGTTGTTTAGCTCTTCATGCATAGCATTAACCCAATCAACATCCATCAATGCATCTTCTATCTTGGTTGGCTCAAATGATGACACAAATGAATAATGCTCACAAAATGAAGCCAATCTTGATCTTGTTTGCACACCACTTCTAATATCCCCAACAATTTGATCTATCGGATGATCTCTTGCAATGTTGGTTGGTTGGAGTATTTGCACTTGATTGCTTTGTTGAGATGAACTAGCTTGTTGATTTTCACTAACACTTGATTGATCATGAGAACCACTAGCTTGACTTGCATCAACTTGCATATTTGAGGAGAACATTTGATCATCTTCACTATCATCACTTGTCTTGGCCTAATATCACCAATATCCATATTCTTCATTGCATTAGCCAATTGAGAGCCTCTCACATCATCTAGATTTTCATTTTCTTCTTGAGAGCCCTTAGTTTCATCAAATTCAACATCATGCACTTCTTCAACAATGCCACTAGCTAAGTTCCAAACTCTATATGCTTTGCTTGTGGTTGAATATCCAAGTAAGAATCCTTCATCACATTTCTTCTCAAATTTGCTCAATCTTGCACCTTTCTTCAATATATAGCATTTGCAACCAAATACTCTAAAGTATGCAATATTGGGCTTTCTTCCATTCAATAGTTCATATGGTGTCTTCTCTAACATACCATGGCAATAAAGACGGTTGCTACAATAGCAAGCCGTATTGATAGCTTCGGCCCAAAAAGAATGACTAGCATTGTATCCACTAAGCATAGACCTTGCCATATCAATCAAAGTTCTATTCTTCCTTTCAATAATCCCATTTGATTGAGGAGTGTACTTAGGTGAGAATTGATGTCTAATGCCAAAGTCATCACATAACTCATTAACTCTTGTATTCTTAAATTCACTCCCATTGTCACTTCTAACTCTCTTGATTGTTGTTTCGAACTCATTTTGGCATCTCTTGACAAAAGTTTTGAAGATATCAAATGTTTCACTCTTGTCACTAAGAAAGAAGACCCATGTGTATCTAGTGTAATCATCCACTATCACAAAGCCATATTTATTTCCACCAATGCTAATGTATGTTGTTGGTCCAAATAAATCCATGTGCAACAATTCAAATGCTTTGCTAGTACTCATAATGCTTTTCTTAGGATGAGTGTTACCAACTTGTTTGCCGGCTTGACAAGAGCTACAAAGTTTATCCTTCTCAAAAATGACATCTTTCAAGCCTCTAACTAGATCATGTTTCACTAACTTGTTCAATTGTTTCATTCCAACATGACCAAGCCTTCTATGCCATAACCAACCCATACTAGATTTAGTGAACAAGCATGTTGATAATTGGGTTTCACTAGCATTGAAATCAACCAAGTATAGATTCTCATATCTAAATCCTTTGAATATCAAATTAGAGCCATCTACACTTATGATCTCTACATCATCAACCCCAAATATGCATTTGAAACCAAGATCACATAATTGAGCAACAAGTCCTTTCACCTTGCCTTTGCCACTATCACCAAATGTGATAGAATCAAAACCATGATTGCCACTTGAATTGATTGAATTGAACATTCTTGAATCCCCGGTCATATGTTGAGTGCACCCACTATCAAGCACCCAATGCCTTCCTCCGGCTTTATAATTGACCTACAAGAACAAATCAATTCTTTTTAGGTACCCAAATCTTTTTGGGTCCTCCAAGGTTAGTGACCAAACTCTTTGGTACCCAAATGGCTTTCTTCTTTGAGCCCACAATTGGTGCACCAATGAATTTAGCTTTCACACCATTAACACCCTTGGTAAGCAAATAACAAGAATCAAATTGAATAGAGGATACATTAGCATTATTTTTCTTGTTCTTGCAATATTGCTCTACACGCCCACTTTGCTTGCATCTAGTGCAAAATCGACCATTACTCTTCACAAAACTAGTTTTGTGAGTAGCAAAAGTCGCCTTGCCATTCTTGGGGGTATATCCCAATCCCTCTTTGTTGAGAGAAAATCGTTGGCTATCCAAACACTTAAGCAAGCGGGCCTCACCACCATAGGCTTTACCTAAGGCGTGAGTGAGCTCATTTACCTCCCTCTTCAATGTCTCATTCTCAACCATGAGTGAGGCATCACAAGTGAAACCATCATCCATAGATGAGGTAGAGGTGGAAGTGCTACATGAAGGATTAGTGGAGGCAATAACAATAGGCTTATAGAAGGATTCATCAATTATATCACAAGTTATGCCTATGTCACATGTTTCAACCACATCCTCAATTTTAGCTTGATCAATAAGTGAGGAGTGAGCTTTCTTAAGCTTAGTGTGAGCATTGCCAAGCTCCTCATGGGCTTCCACGAACCTCTCATGAGTAGCATTTAGCTCCTCAAAGGATTGCTCAAGAACTTTTAGTCTCTTTTGCAATTCCTTGCACTCCTTTCACTTTTTATCAAAGTGTTCTCTAGCATCATCAAGCATCATCAAGCATTTCAAATAATTCATCTTTAGTGGGTTCATCATCATCATCATCATCATCACTATCATCATCATCGGATTGTACCTTTGTGGCCTTAGCCATGAAGCATGATGGAGTGTCGAAGATAGAAGGCTTGTTGTTGATAGCAATGCTTGCAAGTGCCTTCTTCTTGCTTGCCTTGTGGTCATCATCATCATTATCATCATCACTATCACTTGTGGATGCATCACTATCCCAAGTGACCATATATGATTGCCCTTTCTTCTTCTTGATGAACTCTTTCTTCTCCTTCTTCTCCTTCTTTTTGCCCTTCTTGTTGTCATCATCATTTTCACTATTATATGGACATTGAGCAACAAGATGATCCTTGCTACCACACTTGAAGCACCTCCTTGGTTCATCCTTGTTCTTGTATGAGGTCTTCTTCCTCCTTGCCCGATAGCCCTTCTTCTTCATGAATTTGCCAAATCTCTTGACAAATAAAGCCATCTCTTCATCTTCATCATCACAAGCAATGGAACAATCATCTTCACTTGATTCTTCCTTCTTTTCTTTGCCCTTGCTCTTGGTCTTGGATGATGATGTGGCCTTGAATGCCACACTCTTCTTCTTCTCATCCTTCTTTACCTCTTGTTCATTTTTATCTCTATAGGTGTCGTTGGTCATCACATCTCCAAGTACTTGGTTTGGTGTCATAGCGTCCAAACCGCTCCTTACAAGCAATGTGACCAACATACCAAATCTCTTGGGAAGACATCTCAAGAATTTATGAGAGAAGTCTTTGTCCTTCACCTCTTCTCCAAGTGCTTTGAGATCATTGACAAGCACTTGAAGCCTATGGAACATCTCCGGTACACTCTCATCTTCATTCATCTTGAAGCTAGCAATCTTTTCTTTGAGAATGTATGCCTTTGCTCCTTTCACCGCTTGGGTGCCCTCAAATGATTCTTCCAATTTCTTCCAAGCATCATAGGCCATCTCTAAATTCTTGATTTGCTCAAATACCCTCTCATCAACGGCATCATGAATAGCACTAAGAGCAATGTCATTGTTTTGCATCTTTTCTTCTTCGGCGGGGGTGAGTCTCTCCGGGTTTGCAATCTCAATCTTGACATCTACAACTTTCCATATCTTTCTATTGATTGACTTTATGTGAGTGGTCATCTTTGCCTTCTAATAGCCATAGTTGGTGCTATCAAATTGGGGTGGCCTTTTGGTGTTGTTGATTTGAGCCATTTTGACACCGAAGGTTGTTAAGCCTCAAATAACGGTGACCTCGGCTCCGATACCACTTGAAAGGTCCTAAATGGCTAGAGGGGGGGTGAATAGCCTTTAAAATTTCTACAACAACACTTAAGCAAGCTTATTAGACAACTAAATGGCAAAACAAGTTTTGTGCTAGCTCTACAAAAGTGCAAGCCACCTATCCACAATTCTAGTTAATTATAATCTCTATGTCACACAATATCTATGTTGCTATTTTTACAACTAAATGAGCAACAATAATTACCACTACACAAGATAAGTAATTTTAACTTGCTACAAGAAGATATAATTATCACTTGCAAGAATGTAACAAAGGTAAATACAAGTGATAGAAGTGTGTATACCGAGCCGGGCAAGAGATCAATAAATGGAAACCAATGAATACCACGGAGACAAGATGATACAATGATTTTTCCTCTGAGGTTCACTTGCTTGCCGACAAGCTGCGTCCCCATTGTAGCGATTCACCCACTTGGAGGTTCACGAGCTAATTGGCATCACACGCCAAACCCTCAATAGGGTGCCGCACAACCACACCACAAGATGAGGATCCACAAGCTATGAGCAATCCACTAGAGTTACCTTTGGTGCTCTGTCGGGGAAGGCACAAGAAACCCCTTACAAGCACTTTGATTGGGGGCGGACACAATCACCAAATCCCCTCACCAATCACCAAATCACCAATCGTCTAGGTGACGGTAATCACCAAGAGTAATAAGAAATCCACAATCACCTAGTGCCACCAAATGAATCACAAATGCACAATCACTAGGTTTTCCCCCAAATCCTCTCTCAAATGACCAACAAGCTAGGAGATGGAGAGGAGAGGGAGGAGATGCTCTTGAAGCTCTCAAGATCAATCACTAGAGCTCGATCTCTCACTTGAATGGAGCACAAATCCTTGGGAGTGAGAGAGGAGAGGGAGAGAGCTTGTTCTTCCTTTGGGATTTCAAAATGAGCAATGGGGAAGAGGAATGAACCAAAGAATAGAAGGAGAGAGGCAGCCGCACCCCCCTAAAACACACCTCCACACTCCAACGGATGGATCTGAGCTAAACGAGAATTTTTCGTGAGGGAGGAGAGAAATTGCCGGTTGAATTCAAATGACCGTTGGTAGCTGAACGAGAATTTCTTGTGAGGGATGCCAAAAAATGCCGGTTGAGCCTCCTTCTCTCTCACTGACACATTTGCATGCAAAGCACTATTCACCAATGAGAAATTCTTGTGAGGGATCAAAGAATTGCCGGTTGAGCTCACTTTCTCTCACGCCGCCCTCTCTCTCTTTCTCTCTCTCTCCCTGACACATGCATGCACAACATTGTTCCTCAACTAGAATTTCTTGCTAAGCTCAAACACATTTCTTGAAGATATTAGCTCAAGACAGAGCACCCCTTCTCGGCAATGTTAGCTCCGTCAACGAGAAATTCTGGTGGTAGCTCCTTTAAGCCAATTTTCCTCCTCTAATTTCACCCCTTTTAAGTGCTAACTTTACCAAGGTATTCCAAAGTGAATTGGGCACTTAAGTTAGCATTTTCACAAAGAATTTTTAGGGTTACTCTCACCACGTCACTAAGCGCAATGCAAATGCAAATGAGACTCACACTTAGTGGCACTAGATAACCATTGTAATTAAAGATTTCCCCTCTTTATAGTACGGTTATCTATCCTAAACCCGATCACGCACTCTATTGCATCTTGACCGGCAAAACAAATATCCTATTTTATACCATTGCCTTGAGCCCATAGGATTTTGTTTTTCTCATTCTTCTTTTCCAAGATATGAGCACTTGATCACCATTTGTGGCCATCACCAACACCATGTGTGCCATCCTTGCTCAACCTTGGATACAGACATAACCTTTCTCATTCATAACACTAGAATAATGGTTAGTACACTTGGTTGTCTCAATTATCCAAAACCAAACATAGGGCTTTCAAAGTCATAGTTTTTTAGATAATGGATAACCATCTGGCTTCATCTACACAAGGCGTAATGAGATTACTTATTACAAACTAGGTCTATGCCTAGACACACCCAGACTGAGCTTAAAAGAAAACCAAAGTTTAACTAATGAGGACCAATCTAACAAGTAGATAACCATCCAAACAACGCAAAGAAATACAATGCAGCCTCCTCTAGAAGAGTACAAACCTTTAGGAGCACTTGTCGTTGGTCCTCATGGCGCTGTAATTGTGCCTACTGCCGAAGCCAATGTGTTCCCCTAAAAAGTACCTGCAAGAAAGGTTTTGGTCTACATCTGTGTAATGCCCCATAGTCCAAATGACTTAGATCCACTCTGCACGCTGAGTGAACCACAACCTACCACCATCCCACTTACGCTTTCGTCCTAGCTTCGCGTAAAAATATTAACCCGGGGATGGTGGGATGGACTCTAGAAGCCTTATATGTTGATCTAACTCACTCTAAACAACCAAGGTGGGACTAAACCTCCCAAAATATCTAACTAACATGCAAATGGGCTGCTACAAGCCAAATTCTAAACTAGGCCAGGTGTGACATATCCCTCAAAGGGCTCGACGTCCTCGTCGACCCAACACACCCACAGCCAGGCAACACAATGACCAGGAATGTCCCCATCTTAGCACATTCTACTAGAGATATGATCATCAGTGATGTACTCCCTTCTTCACTGTAGATGACAAAATCGTCACAGAGTTTAATCTGTGATGAAAATCACATCGTCATAGGGGTCACGTCACATTTGCTCTATTGTGACGAAATGATAATTTTCGTCATAGATGTGCTTCCATTCTATGACAAGAAGGTTGTCGTCACCGATGTGATTCCTTTCTGCGACGATCGGTTTTGGTCATGGATGGGTCCCGGTTTTCGTCATAATCCACCATCCAACGTCGCACCATAACAATATAGTTAACGTCGTTTGTAACCTGTGATGGCCCGTTTTGGTCACTGTTGACACCTATTAACTATCATTATTCACCGTCAACAATACTTGAATAAATGCCAAAAAGAATTGCCAACTTAGAAATAGGAGGTTTAAACTGACAAATTCCACGAGTTTTGGTTATTCTATATTTTCTAGGGATTAAACAGGAAAACAGGACTACATTGCTTCCCCAAGAAGGAACCCGACGTAGATTACTCCACCGCCAAGTCAGGAAGTCTCCAGAAGACTCCAGAGGACACCAGAGGACTCCACGAGGCGGGGCACCTCGAGACCCTGCACAGTGGGACCGACCGGTCTAGTGGGCCCACCGGTCGGTCGGGTCCCGGGCCCCCACGCCTTCTCCTTCTGGAATCTTCCTCCACCGACCCTGAGGACTCATCTCCACCGTCCCTAAAGTTGGTTTGATCCAACGGTCGCGGTTCCACGCCCAGGGCTATATAACCAGACCCCTGACCCCCACAGAGACAGACAGAGAGAGAAGAGAAGTTCAGATCTTCCGACAAGAGTAGAACTAGGGTTTCTAGAGAGAGAGTTAGAGCTCTACTTCAAGTTTAGAGTTTAGTCTAGCTAGGTTCAAGTAGAGGCGGGCGACTTCGTCGGCATATCCGGCTAGAAGATTCGTGTGAGTTTCCGGATCGCTGTCGAAGATTCGGTAATTTGTATCTTTATTCGACTTTGTGTTTCATTAATATATTTCAGTTTATTCAGTTTTGGAGTTTATTCTAGTTATATATTTAATATAGATCTGATTATGATAGAGTTTATGATCATGTTCGTAAAGTACTTAGCTTTATTTTGGACAGAGTTAAGTGGTCAAAGTGGTGTAAACATGGTGTTTAGGCCTAGTTTACCTACGAATACATCCTATGCTCCGGGTCGAGAGGTAGATTGCAGGAGTGATAGTCCTGTTGAGTCCTTTGTAGTCCTCCCTCCGAGTGTAGACCTTAGTAGGACGCGGTTGCAAGTTAGAATTCATTACTTTGTTATTGATTCTAATTTAGTAATGTCCCTTGATCATGGATGATAGATTAATTAGCTATAAATGATTGTATATTAACTAATCACTGGGCTTAGTAAATATGAAGTAACTTAGGATTCGAATCTCTTAATTAATCTCCTGACTGCTCTACTTGATTCATGTAGTTTGCTCTATCTCTAGAATTCCCATTATCATTATTATTCACTATTTATCTTTATCTTGTCTTATGTCATGTGAGTAGTTAATGAATAAATAGTAATCTCCACTACCATTAAATCACACTTATGTCCAATTGTTTCCCGCTTCACTGTTTCCCTCGGTAAAATATAAATAACGATACCTAGACAACCTGGGTGAAATACTGCTACAATGGGTATATTTATCTGTGCGCTTGCGGATAAATATTTGTTCATATCTTTTTGAGCTAGTGTGACAAATGAATTACATTTCTAGTATCATGTTGAGGATGACAACTTGACATCAAGTGATGCTAGGAGTGTCCCGTACATTTCTGAGGGCTTTTGCTAGAATCAGTTCATTAAAGTCTATTATGGGTAATTGCATTAAGTGTCAACAGTCACAGATTGAACTCTATTTTTGTCGTAATGGATCGTTTAGAAGGCCCGACAACGCTTGCCACGTAGGATGGTGACATGGCTAATGAAATCATCACTGACGTGACACATGACGTGTCGGTGACGTCATCACTAGCCTGGCTGCTGTCGTTGTCACCACGTAGACCAATCATATTCTGCCACGTGGCTTGTTCCGATTGGTTCTTATTCGTCACATATGAGCGATGGATGACTCTGTGAGGATGTGCATCACCACTTTCTTAGAATGATTTAAATTTTTTTTACAACATTATACACCAAAATAAAGTGTCCATGGAAGTTTTCAGATTTTTCTAGTTATCTTAGGTTTATTTTCATTTATTCTTGAGTAAATCAAAAAATAATTACATTAATAGGTAAACTAGTTCTAAAAATTACACAGATGCACACAACATCATGGGACACCTACATATTCATCCCCAAAAAGTTTCAAATAATTCGGAGAAAGTGGTACTACACATTCCTCACAAGGATGAACATCTCTCACTTAGTGACAAAGGTTTGTGTGAGCGATGGATGACTCTGTGAGGATGTGCATCACCACTTTCTCAGAATGATTTAATTTTTTTTTACAAAATTATACACCAAAATGAAGTGTCCATTCAAGTTTTTAGATTTTTCTAGTTACCTTAGCGGTTTTTTCCATTTATTCTTGAGTAAATCAAAAAATAATTACATTAATAGATAAACTAGTTCTAAAAATTGCACAGATGCACATAACATCATGGGACACCTACATATTCAATCCAAAAAAGTTTCAAATGATTCAGAGATGGTGGTACTATATATTCCCCACAAGGATGAACATCTCTCACTTAGTGACAAGGGTTTGTGTGAGTGATGGATGACTCTGTGAGGATGTGCATCACCACTTTCTCAGAATGATTTGAATTTTTTTTACAATATTATACACCAAAATGAAGTGTCCATGCAAGTTTTTAGATTTTCCAAGTTAGTTTATGGTTTTTTTCCATTTATTCTTGAGTAAATCAAAAAATAATTACATTAATAGGTAAACTAGTTCTAAAAATTATACAGATGCATACAACATCATGTGACACCTACATATTCATCCCAAAAAAGTTTTAAATGATTCAGAGAAAGTGGTACTACACATTCCCCATAAGGATGAACATCGGTCACTTAGTGATAAGGGTTTGTGTGAGCGATGAATGACTCTTTGAGGATGTGCATCACCACTTTCTTTGAATGATTTGAAATTTTTTTACAACATTATACACCAAAATGAAGTGTCCATGTAAGTTTTCAGATTTTTCTAGTTACCTTAGTTTTTTTCCACATTAATATGTAAATTAGTTCTAAAAATTGCACAGATGCACACAACATCATGGGACACCTACATATTCATCCCAAAAAGATTAAATGATTCGGAGATAGTGGTACTACACATTCCCCACAAGGATGAACATCTCTCACTTAGTGACAAGGGTATGTGTGAGCGATGGACGATCAACTCTGCATGCAGTTTGCCCCCCCTGTTCTTGCCGGTAACATGACATACCCAATTGGCTCTGTGAAGCCTCAATGACGCCTCGGTCCAATGATGCTAGGGCCCATGATTCAGTGAAAGATCACTAAACGCGTCTCCCTTTACATGTATGAGTGAAGCGTCGGCGGAGGCTTCCACCCCCACGTCTCGCCCCTTTAACGCGCCTGTCACCCAATCTATCACATCAACTCCCGCTCCCCGCCTCGCTCTCGTCGCATCGCCTTCCTCCAACGCGACCATGGTCGACGCAACCCGCTCCCGCATCTATGCCCTTGGCTCCCAGCCTCCCCTCCTGCTGCCGCCACCATTGATGGGCCGCCTCAAGAGAAGCACCACTCTGCTAAGCAGAAGCGCGACAACAGTGGAAGGTTCGTCGCCGCCGCTGGGACCAGGAACACACGACCGAGGAGGACGACGACGACGGCTACACGCAGTTGCATTGAGGCAGAAGAGGCACCCGAAGTTCTTCCCGATGCGCCATACCGCCCCCTGCACTGCTTCCACTGGACCAGGTTAGGGTTCGAAACCTAGGGTTTTCTGTGTGCTACTGTTTGATGCATATTGACAAGGCATATTGGATTTTTTGATTTGGATGCTGTAATGTTGTGGTTTGTGCTACTGTAATGTTGTGGTTTCTGTGGTTTGTGCTACTACTGTAATGCTGTAATTTGGATGTTGTAATGCTTCACTTGAGGTTTTCTGTTTGTGCTACTGTAATCAGCAAAAAGGAGGTGATGAAATAAAAGGCCTAGTTGTTGCTAAAATTCTGTCTGTTGATTTACATGAAGTGTTTGTGCTACTGTAATTACTGTGGTTATTGAAAACAACTACTGTAATTCTGTTTGTGCTACTATGGTTTCATGTAAATCAGCAAAAGAAATGTTAAATTATTTCAGTACTGACTATATATAGTATGAAGTGAAATTCAAGTCTATTTTCAATTATTGATATTAATTTAGCACTTGCAATCATTAATGTTAAATTATTTCATTACTGACTATATATAGTATGAAGTGGAATCCAAGTCTGTTTTCAATTGTTGATATTAATTTAGTACTTGCAATCAATTCTAATACTTACTCTGATTTTGTTAATGAAGGCTCCTGATCACTCACATGTCTTTGTAATCAGTGACAATATTTCACTGCATTGCACACTTTTGCATGACAGCGATGAGGAGACAGGAGAATGGTCGATCCCGTCGAAGAAGGAGGTGATATATGGCTCCCCGAACTTAAGTTTCCTAAATTTTAATTATATATATATGCTAACTTGACCCTTTGTGAATTGACAGATCAGGAGAAAGGCCGAGAATCTTCGTGTCCTCCTAAAGCGCAAGTATTTTCATAGATTCGACTCTAATAGAAGAACAAGGACGTAGCTAGCAGCCGGATATTTTGATGTGTAGTTGTAGAAATTAGGAGAAAGGCTAAGCCAGATATATTTTGGTGTATAGTTGAAGAACAAGGACGCAGTTGTAGAAATTTGGATATATGAACTTAAGTCTCACTTGGTGATGGATGTAAGAACCTAATAACAGTAATGCTTATCTAATCTGCCTTGTGTCATAGTAGCCTGATGTTTTGGTTTGTTTTCAGTGATCTTATATATGCAGTGATGGCAAATTAAAAAAACTTTGGGCATCCGAAGTGCTTAGAAAACTGTGATGTACAATAATCTCAACTCATATGTCTATGATGTAATATAATCTCAACTCATATAAATTTGTGATGTCAAATAATATTCCTATGTTCAAATTTCTGCACAACTCACCAATCTCTACTTTGTTGAGTTGTATTTTGACGTGGGGGAGGCAATAAAGGGAGATCTGAAAAGTTGGGATGTACTTAGAGATCTATGTTTGGATAAAAATGCATGGAGAGCAGCCATTGACGTGCCTGAACCGCGACTAGGGCCTCTTGTTGGGTTTCAACTCTAGCCTACCCTAACTTATTTGGGACTAAAAGGCTTGGTTGTTGTTGTTGTTGTTGCTTGCTCTGCCAAGATGAAAGGATCAATCTTGTACTAAAATGACTGTGCATTGATGGATTTGAAATATTTGTCATCTCGAAGGCCCACAGTCTTGCCTACTTGGTTGTACCAATAGCATCGAAATAGAACCACCGACCGACGAACTTGATAATTTGAGGGATATAGCAACTCAATAACCTTTTTAAGGACACCATAAAAATCTATGGTCTTTCTAGCATGTGAACCTTTAGTCATTACAGCACTATTTTGTGTCTGCAGGAACTTCTCACGATCCGCAGTGCTATACCGCACTCCATAAATCTTACAACCTGCACTAATCTTAACTCGCCGAACTGGACCACATGACAGTGCCCATAGTCCTTCGCTAACCGATTGTGGATTTTCACTGCATTTGTTCTCAATCTGTTGCAACAAAATTACTCAGGTCACCATTTACAAATGGATAATAATGCCTTTACTATGCCTACAAACAAAATGCTGAGTGACTTACATGGGACTTATACCACTTTGCAAATCCCTGTTGGACCATTCAATCTACTTCATTTGGACGTGCACCTTGCTGCACTAGTTCCTCCCTGTACAGGCTGTAGGAAAAAATAATTCATAAGAATAATTTCAAATTTAATAAATAAAACACAAACTAAATCTCAAACATACTTACTCCAAATATTCCTCAGCTTCTTCGGCATTATGTAGCACATATCAAACTAACTTATTCATGACAACATCATCAATGTACTCGGTCCTATTTGCTCCAACAAGAGTAGCACCATGTTTTTTGCTTAAAAATAGATATGTCATTGGGCAATGACATCTCTGTACCACTATCGTCGTCCTGGTTAAATTTAGTGTCAACATCCTCCATGTACCTAGAACAAAAGGTCAAGGTGTCACTTGCCATATATGCCTCAGCAATTGATCCTTCCAGCCTAGCCCTGTTCCTTACAAAATTCTTCAAAGTGCATAGTGGCCTTTCTATTGGGTACATCTATCCATACTGAAAAGGTCCTCTAAGCAGTGCCTCATCGGAAAGGTGGACACAAGTGCACCATGACATCAAAGAAGGCATGTGGAAAAATTTTCTCAAGCTTGCCTAGGATCAATGGAATTTCTCCTTTTAGTCATTTCACAACATCTATCCTTAGATTTCTACTGCATGATTCCCTGAAGAAGGTCCCCAGCTCTGCAATTGCTTCATATACATCCTTCCTCACTAGTCCTCTAAGGTCAGCGGGTATGATTCTTTGCAGGAGTATGTGGAAAGAATGTGTCTTCAACTTTCCAACCACCCTAGAACCATCTTCACTTATGTATCTTCCTAGGTTAGCCACATATCCATCAGGAAACTTGATACTTTTGAAAAACTTGCAAAACTCAACTTTTTGATCCTTCCCCAACACATATGGAGTAGGTGGAGCCCTGCAGACTGAGTTGCCATCCTCCTGCAAGTGCAATTCATGTCTTATGCCCATATCATACAAATCTAGCCTAGCATTTTGTGTGTCCTTGGACTTGCCTAGTATATTGAGTAATGTGCCGAGAATATTTTCACATATATTCTTCTCTATGTGCATCACATCGAGATTATGTGGAAGCTTCAAATGTTCCCAATATGGCAATCTCCACAACCCACTTTTGCAGCTATAAATCTTTGGACTGTCACTGCGCTTCCTTTTATTTCCAGTAATGTCAGGTTGCTTCCCTGGCCTGACATCTTTCACCTTCTCTAGCTTCTGTAGGACCTCCTCCACAGTAAACTTGCTAGGCTGATCTTTCTTTTCACGCTTACCATCGAAAGCCAAGCTGTCCCGCCATGTGTGTCTCATTTTAAGGTAACGACGATGTCCAATGTAGCATATCTTGTTCCTTATTCCCCGAGACAATGGATCCTTGTCGCAATGAATACATGCATAATACCCTTTTGTTGTTCGCCCAGATAACATGCCTAGCGCTAGATAATCATGTATACACCACAACACAGTAGCACGAAGCTTGAACTTCTTACCTGTACATGCATCTAAGGTACTAACACCCTTTCATAGCTCGAGCAGTTCTTCGATTAGGGGCTTAAGGAACAAATCAAAATCCTTTCCTGGAGATCTTGGAACTGAGATGAGTAAAGACATAAAGTAGTTTGCTGGATTCACGCATTCCCATGGTGGGAGATTCAGCGGTGTGAGAAGCACTGGCCACATACTGTATTGTGTACTCATGTTGCCAAATGGATTGAATCCGTCGGTAGCTAAGGCAAGCCTCAGGTTCCTCGGATCATGTGCAAAAGCTGGTTCCCTCCTATCAAAGTCCTTCCATGCTTCCCCATCAGCTGGATGGCTCATCACATTGGCGACTGGCTTCCTCACTTTCTTGTGCCATTGTGTTTCCTCAGAAGTTCGTTTCGAAGCATAAATTCTTTTCAACCTTGGAAAGAGTGGAAAATGCCTAAAACCTTATGTGGAACCCGCTTCGTCCTTGTTTCATCTTTCCATCTAGACTCCTTGCATATTGGGCACACATTCTTTTCAGCATAATCCTTACAAAACAATACACAATTGTTCTTGCACACATGGATGTTTTCTAATGCAAGACCCAATTCTTTAAGATATTTCTTGGCCTCATCATATGATTTTGGCAACTCACTCTGAGGGTATCCATCTGAGGGTAAATGTTGTATTGTTGATTCAATAACAAGACTTCATATACAACATCCTCACCATAAAGGAAAATTTTGAATGGCTAGAACCCGGGCTAAGCGCCTTCTTCGCATCTTCAAGAACTCTTGCAAAACATGGATTTTCTCCATCAGCCTCTGCCGCTGCATACAGTTCGCCTATCATTTCTGGTGCTCCATGATCATCATCGTAAACATCATCGTCCCCATCCATATGTATCCCAAAGTCATGATCATGTCCTTCGACCTCCTGGTCTATACCCTCATCAATTACAACATCTATAGGCTCCCCATGATGAATCCACCTGGTGTATGTAGGTGAAATTCCATAAATGTGTATATGGGTTTCTACTTCAGTCTGATGTAATAGCCTTCGATTATGACAATTAATGCACGAACAATGAATGTGTTCGTCTTCAGGGTATCTTTCACTAACAAATTTCATAAACTCTTCAACTCCCTTCACATATGCAGGTGTGAATTGTTCCCATAAACCCAACTTCTATCCATATGTTGTGACAATAAAAGTAACCTTGTATTAACTGCCTAACTGTGATTGAACTAAACACACATCCATCACATGCATATATCAACCAAAATTCGAACACAAATCAAACCTTTCCTGTGCCTGAAGCCCTTGCTTTCCCGCGCAACGAAAGCCAGGGCCGTTCTTCAGTCCTCACGCAGGCCGATGCCATCGATCACCTACCAGTTCTTGCGCCGCCACGTCATCGATGGGGGGTTTAGGTTGACAAACAGTTGCTCGATCATGGCCCAGGATCTGTGATCCATTCAGTTAAGAGACCCACCATTCAATTATCATGTTGAAACCTTACAAATACACTAACTTTCTTTCTTTTCGCAAGAATGGTCGAGTAGCCTAGTGGTAACGTTGTTACCCGTCTAGCGCTAGGTTGCGAGATCAAAGCTCCACAAGTGCATTTTTTTGCCAAAAAAGGTCCAGGCTGCTATGTACCGGGACCTGTGGCCCAAATTGAAAAAAGATGGACCGGGCCATGTGGCCCGCGCATCGAACTCCGTCAAGTGGTACAAGTGGGGGCAAACTAGACACGTAACTATGACGTTAAAAAATTGATTTGTGACCAATTCGTTTCATCACTAAATGGGCCACACGAGGCAAATTATCTATGACCATATCAAAATATAATCTATGACGAATATTTTCATCATTACAATGTACCACACTGACAACATGATCTATGACGATTTCCATTTGATAATCTAAGACATTCCTTTCATTTTTGTCATTAAAGTCAAGCCAAAACTTTGTCACCTGTACCTTGTGACGAAAAGGAACATCATAGAAAGGTATCATTTAGTGATGAAACTTACCAGCATCACTAGCAAATCGTCACTGATGATCATATTTCTACTAGTGGACCACACGTCTAGTGCCGACACCATATGTGCTATATCATGCACCACGCAGGGCCTACACACACAATGAATCTCCATGTCTACGCCCCTGACACACACACGTCCATGGTCACGAAGGTCGGCTCTGATACCATTTGTAACGCCCCAAAGTCCAAACGACTCAGATTCACTCTGCATGCTGAGTGAACCACACTTACCGTCATCTCACTTACGCTTTCATCCTTACATCCGTAAAAGGATTAACCTGGGGATGGTGGAATCGACTCTAGAAGCCTTATATATTGATTTAACCCACTCTAAACAACCAAGGTGGGACTAAACCTCCGACAATATCTCATTAACATGCACATGGGCCGCTATGTGCCAAATTCCAAACTAGGCTGGGTATGACAATCTGTCAAACACCACTTCACTTCTTGTCACCCAAATGGTTCAGCAAACTAGCACAATGCTACTGCTACAGTTAGTAAAAGTAGATTATGTTTGTTTCTCCTTAATTTACACCAACGATTAAAAAATCATATATGTCAATTGGTCAAGGAATCCCAAACGAAAAATGGATAGCTCTCCACAAGAAATTAGCATATACACTATCGAAAACAGGTGTTGAATAGATTCAGACATGTGACAGAACGAACAATTTTTTCCCCAATCCAATTCCGTCTAATCAAATTATCTTTAGTTAAAACTACACCTCTTTTCAAATACCACATAAATATCTTGATCTTAGTTGGCATCTTTGCACGCCAAATTTCTTGTGAAAGTCTCACATCGTTATTAATTAGAGTAGCATACATAGATTAAGTAAAGATTATCCCGTTGAATGTAGAGACCAATTAAAGACATCTTGGTTGTCTTGAAGATTCATGTCCATTAAAGTAGACACAATTCTTTTTCAATCCCTCAAGTTTTGCCCCACCAAACCTCTCCTGAACGAGACATTGAGAGGCGTTGTGCGAAGAATGTTAGCCACAGTGTGTTGCTTCCTACAGACTATGTTAAACAAAGAGGTGTACAAAAGTTTTAGTAGTTGTTTGCCCAACCATCTATCTTCCCAAAATCTTATTTGAGAGCCATTCCCTACTTTGAAGGAACCAAGGTTTAAGAATTGGGTTTTCACATTCATAAGCCCTTTCCAGAAGTGTGGGTCAATAGTTTTTTTGTCACCTCGCCTAAAGTTTTGTTTCTCAGATTTTTGTTCCTTAGTGGTGATTGTCAGATCCCATCCTCGTTATATAGCTTAAACAACCATTTGCTGAGTAGAGATTTATTTTGTTAATCCAGGTTTTGTATTCATAGGGCCTCCTTGTTATTTAGGTTGGCAGATAATATCCTATTTGACTAGTCTATATTTTTTCTTGTGTTGATCATTTTGCCAGAAAAATCTTAACATGTAGTAATCCAACTTTTTAGACGTTCCTTTTGGTAGAAAAAAGGCATCATAAACATCGGTAAACTCAAAAGCATTGAGTTTATGAGCACTAGGCGGCCTCCTACTGTCAACAACTTTCCTTTCCATGCGCTCAATTTCTTCTCAAATCTCGCTTCTATGACCTTCCAATCTATATTGATTAGTTTCCTAAAGTGCATAGGGATGCCTAGGTATCTGAAGGGGAAATCACTAGTCTTACAACCAAACAATTGCAAATAAGCCACTTCATATTCTTTTGCTTTACCAAAAAAAAGATTTCACTTTTATGAAAATTTATTTTTAGGTCTGATAATTGTTCAAAAAGAGCAAGTAAGAACTTCATGTTTATTGCTTTTCCAGTATCATGACTCATAAAAATGACTATATCATCCGCATATTGTAGGATTGGCAATCCATTTTGTACCAAATGTGGGATCACCCCTTCAACCCGACCATCATCTTTAGCCCTAGCAATAAGTAGAGCCCACATGTCTACCACTATATTGAATAATAAGGGAGATAGTTGAAAGTCCTTGTTTGGTTTTGGATAATTGATGTCACCTAGGGTACTAACCTTTGTCATGAAGTGTTTATGAGCTAGGTTGGTACACACCAAGTGTGGGAGCTAGATGATGACCATGGTGTTGGTGGTGATGACCAAAAGATGGATCAAGTGCTCCACATTTGGAAAGAGAAGAAGAGAAAAGAAAAACCCTATGGAGATCAAGGCAAAGGTATAAATAGAGATTATGTTTTGGCACTCAAGACACCATAGAGGGTGTGAGTGTGTTTAGGATCGATAGCCGTACTATTAAGAGGGGACTATCTCGGTGATTGCGGTTATCAAGTGCCACTAGGTGTTTTCATACATGCATATGCATTAGGACCTAGTGTGCTAACCTCTAATCCTTTGAAAAATGTTTGGAAAATGCTAACACACTTGCAAAAGGTGGTGTACACTTGGTGGTGTTGGCACATTTACAAAGGAGAAGAAGTTGGAGAAGTTTTTGAAGAAAACTTTGGTTGAAAAAGAGAAGTGATGGTTCTTGGATTGGAAAACTGTATTGATCCTTTGTTCTTTGGATCATGTGTTCATGAGGGTTGTGTAGCCCTTTGAATAAGCTTTCCAAAATGTCCAAGATCATCGAAATCAGAGTTCGGAGCTAAGAGTTATGGTCGTTTTAGCGCGGAGCTCAGGCTGCAGCCGGAAGTACCGGTGGTCGACCGGTAGTACCGGTCAGGTGACCGAAAGTCCCAGCTCGGTGCTTACTTTCTTCTAACGGGCGTCTGAGGCTTTCTGATCAGCGACCAGAAGTTCTGGCCGTTGACCGAAAGTTTTGTCAGATCTTTTGGCCTGCACGCTTGTTGAACCTTTGCTCCTCCACTGATCGGTAGTACCGGTGGCTATCACCGGAACTTCCGGTAGGCCATCTGGAGCTCGGGGAAAAGGGGAAAACGGCTAGTTGGTTGCTCCCCTCTATATAAATATGAGTTGGCCGGCTTTGGGGGATCTCTCTTGGCACTCTAACATCTTGGACATCCCTTTGAGCTAAACATACTTCCTCCCACTCATCTCCTTGCTTGATAGCGCGAATAAAAGTGAGATTGAGTGATTCCAAGTGCATTTGCTTGTGTGTTTGCATCTAGTGGCACTTGGGGATCGTTGTTGCTGCGGGTATTCTCTTTACTCTTGGTGGTTGCCGCCATCTAGATGGCTTGGAGCAGCGGAGGTGCATTAGCACGAGTTGGTGATTGTTCGTGGCCATCTTCCGGTGATTGTGAGGGGTATTGTGCCTTCCCCAGCGAAGAGCCAAAGGGTAACTCTAGTGGATTGCGCGTGTCATTGAGTTACCTCCATTTGTGGGTCAGATCTTGTGGCACTCAAGTGTTGAGCTAGGTTTGTGAACACCTATTAGCCACCGAACCACCAAGTGGTTGGTCGACACAACGGGGACTAGCGTGCCAGCAAGCATGTGAACCTCGGGAGAAAATCATTGTGTCTCTTGCCTCTTTGGACATCTCCTAGAGTTTCTTGGTATTCATATTGTGATTGATCATCTCTTGCCCATGTTGGTATTTTTCTCTACTACTTGTATTACATTCTTTATTTCTTGTGTAGAGATAATTGTTGCTAGAAGTAGCTCTCTAATTAGAAGTAATTATTTCTTGCTAGCTCACTAGTTTAGAAAGTAGTGACATAGCTTTTGTGTGCCATAGTGATTATAATATACTAGAATTGCTTGGATAGGTGGCTTGCAACACTTAGTAGAGCTAGAGCAAAAAGTTTTGCTTTGTAATTATCTAACTAGTTGCTCTAAGTATTTGTAGAAATTTTATTAGGTTATTCACCCCCTCTAACCATTTAGGACCTTTCAAGTGGTATCAGAGCCATGGTCACCGTTTGCATAAGGATTAACAACCTTCGGTGTTAGAAATGGCTCAAATTGTGTTCAACCATGCTGGGGGCAAACCACCGTTCTTTGATGGCACATCTTTTGATTATTGGAGGAGAAAGATGAAAATGTATTTTGGTTCAATCAATGACAAGGTGTAGGATGTGGTAGAAAATAAGTTTGTGATTCTTGATCCTACAAATCCAACACCAAATGACTCCATCAACAAGCAATGCAACACAATGGCGCTCAACACCATATACAATGCCATTGATCCAAAGATGTTTGAACAAATCAAAGATCTTGACAATGCAAGTGAAGTGTGGACAAGACTAGAAGAAACATATGAGGGCAGTTCAACGGTAAAGAGTGCCAAGTTGTACATGCTCAAGGACAAGCTCACCAACTTCAAGATGAAGGATGATGAATCAATTCCGGAAACGTTCTATAGATTGCAAGTCATCATCAATGATCTCAAGTCCTTGGGAGAAAAGGTACAAGATGAAGACTTCTCTCACCGGTTCTTGAGTTGCTTGCCCAAGAGATTCAAGACACTTCGCACCATCATCTTTAGAGGAGGCTTGAAGAATGTGACTCTAAATGAAGTGTTTGGTGATGTCATGACCGAAGATCAATACAATGAAGATAGTGAAGAGGTGGTCAAGGAAGAGGACAAGAAGAAGAAAAGTGTGGCATTCAAAGACACCTCATCAAAGAGCAAGGGCAAGTCCAAGAAGGAAGAACCAAGTGACAATGAAGAAGCTAGTGACATTGATGATGAAACTATGGCTCTCTTTGTGCATAAATTTGGCAAATTCATGAAGAAGAAGAGCTATGGTGCAAGAAAGAGAAGAGATTACAATAAGAACAAAGACTATGTGAGAAGATGCTACAAGTGCAAGTGCAAGGATCATGTTGTAGCGGATTGTCCCTACAATAGTGACAATGACGAAGATGAGAAGAAGAAAGATAAGAAGGAGAAGAAAGAGAATATAATGAGCTTCAAAAAGAAGAAGGGTGGCTCATATGTCATCACATGGGATAGTGATGCATCATTCGATAGTGAAGACTCAAGTGATGATGATAACAAGAAGAGCACCAAGAAGAAGTCACTTGCAAGCATTGCAATCAACAACAAACCTTCTCTATTTGACACTCCATCATGCTTCATGGCTAGGCAACCAAAGATACAATCTGATGATGAGAGCGATAGTGAGAGCAATGATGATGAGGAGCACTCAAAGGAGGACCTCATGGACATGTTGGAGAAAGCTCACACTTGCTTTGAGATGAAGAGGAAGGAGTGCAAGGAATTGCGCAAGAAGCTTAGTGCTCTTGAGCAATCCCTTGATGAGCTCAAGTCTACTCATGAGAGGCTAGAGGTAGCCCATGAGAAGCTTGGCAAGGCTCACACCAAGCTTGAAAAGGCTCACTCCTCCCTCCTTGGTCAAGTCAAGGTTGAGGATGTTGTTCCAACATGTGACATAGGAGTAACTTGTGATATTCTTGATGAATCTTTCTATACTCCTATTGTTGTTGCTCCCACTAACCCTTCATGTAGCTCATCCACTACTACTTCTACTATGAGTGATGGTTTCACTTGTGATGCCTCACTAATGGTGGATAATGAGACCTTGAAAAAGGAGGTCAATGAGCTCACTCGTGCCTTAGGCAATGCCTATGGTGGAGATGCCCACTTGCTTAAGTGCTTGAGTAGCCAACGGTTCTCTCTTAACAAAGAGGGATTAGGCTATACCCACAAGAATGGCAAGGCGGCTTTTGTGACTCACAAGACTAGTTTTGTGAGAAGCAATGGTCGGTTTTGCAACAAATGCAAGCAATCTGGGCACATAGAGCATTATTGCAAGAACAAGAATAAAAATGCTAATGTATCCTCAATTCAATTTGATTCTTGTTATTTGCTTACCAAGGGCGTAAATGGTGTGAAGGCTAAGTTTATTGGTGCTCCCATTGTTGGCACAAAGAAGAAGGCAATTTGGGTGCCCAAGAGCTTAGTGACTAACCTTGGAGGACCCAAGCAAGTTTGGGTACCTAAGAAGAATTGATCTTTTCTTGTAGGTCAATTATAAAGCCGGAGGAAGCATTGGGCGCTTGATAGTGGGTGCACTCAACATATGACCGGAGATGCAAGAATGTTCAATTCAATCAACAAGAATGATGACAATGGGATTGATAATATTACATTTGGTGATAATGGCAAAGGCAAGGTCAAGGGGCTTGGTAAGATTGCTATATCAAATGACATGAGCATATCCAATGTGTTGCTAGTAGAGAGCTTGAACTTCAATTTGCTATCTGTGGCTCAATTGTGTGATCTTGGATTCAAATGCATATTTGGGGTTGATAATGTACAAATAATAAGTGTAGATGTCTCAAATTTGATCTTCAAAAACTTTAGATATGAGAATCTATACTTGGTTGATTTCAATGCTAGTGAAGCTCAATTGTCAACTTGTTTGTTCACCAAATCTAGCATGGGTTGGTTGTGGCATAGAAGACTTGGTCATGTTGGCATGAAACAATTGAATAGATTGATTAAGCATGATCTAGTTAGAGGCTTCAAAGATGTGGTGTTTGAGAAGGACAAACTTTGTAGCTCTTGTCAAGACGGAAAGCAAGTTGGAAATACTCACCCTAAGAAGAGCATGATGAGCACTAGCAAGGTTTTTGAGTTATTGCACATGGATCTATTTGGACCAACAACATACACTAGCATCGGTGGAAACAAATATGGCTTTGTGATAGTGGATGATTTCACAAGATATACATGGGTGTTCTTTCTAAGTGACAAAAGTCATACATATGCCACTTTCAAATCCTTTGTCAAGAGTGTCATAATGAGTTTGAAACATCCATCAAGAAAGTGAGAAGTGACAACGGTAGTGAATTTAGAAACACAAGAGTTGATGAGTTATGTGATGAATTTGGAATTAGACATCAATTCTCGGCCAAGTACACTCCACAATCAAATGGTCTTGTTGAAAGGAAGAATAGAACTCTCATAGATATGGCAAGGTCTATGCTTAGTGAGTACAATGTGAGTCATTCATTTTGGACTGAAGCTATCAACACGGCTTGCTATTGTAGCAACCGCCTTTATTGTCACCCCATGATGGAAAAGACACCTTATGAGTTATTGAATGGAAGAAAGCCCAACATTGCATATTTTAGAGTCTTTGGTTGCAAATGCTATATCTTGAAGAAAGGCACTAGATTGAGCAAGTTTGAAAAGAAATGTGATGAAGGCTTCTTACTTGGTTACTCCACTACAAGCAAAGCATATAGAGTTTGGAACTTGGCTAGTGGTACTCTTGAGGAAGTGCATGATGTTGAGTTTGATGAAACAAATGGCTCTCAAGATGAAGAAGAAAATCTAGATGATGTGAGAGGAACTCAATTGGTTAATGCAATGAAGAATATGGATATTGGTGATATTCGGCCTAGGGAAGTGATTGATGTTGAAGATGACAAAGATCAAGTGCTCACTTCTCCAATTGTGCAAGCGAGTGGCTCTAAATTGAAAGATCAACAAGTGGCTAGTTCATCTCAACCAAATGATCAAGCAAGTACAAGCAATCAAGTCTAAGGGCTCCAACCAACCAATATTGCAAGAGATCGTCCATTAGATCAAATCATTGGTGGAATTCCAAGTGGTGTGCAAACTAGATCAAGATTGGCTTCATTTTGTGAACATTACTCTTTTGTATCATCCATCGAGCCAACCAAGATTGAGGAAGCATTGCAAGATGTTGATTGCGTCAATGCCATGCATGAAGAGCTTAACAACTTCACAAGAAATCAAGTATGGGAATTAGTAGAGAGGCCTAAGAACTACAATGTGATTGGCACTAGATGGGTCTTTCGCAACAAGCAAGATCAAGATGGCATTGCAGTGAGAAACAAAGCAAGATTAGTAGCACAAGGTTACACTCAAGTAGAGGGTCTCGACTTTGGTGAAACATATGCACTGGTTGCAAGATTAGAAGCAATAAGAATCCTATTAGCTTATGCTTGTTCCCACAACATTAAGTTATATCAAATGGATGTCAAGAGTGCATTTCTCAATGGATACATCAATGAATCGGTATATGTTGAGCAACCTCCTGGTTTTGAAGATGACAAGAAGCCCAACCATGTTTACAAACTCAAGAAGGCACTTTATGGTTTGAAACAAGCACCAAGAGCATGGTATGAAAGATTAAGGGATTTTCTCCTCTCTAAAGGGTTCAAGATGGGAAAGGTTGATACTACTCTCTTCACCAAGAAGATTGGAAAAGACTTGTTTGTGTTGCAAATCTATGTTGGTGATATCATTTTTGGTTCAACCAATCAAGATTTTTGTGAAGAGTTTGGTGAAATGATGGCTAATGAGTTTGAAATGTCCATGATTGGAGAGCTTAGCTACTTCCTTGGTCTACAAATCAAGCAATTGAAGGAAGGCACATTTGTTAGTCAAGGCAAGTATATAAAGGACATGATCAAGAAGTTTGGATTGCAAGATGCAAATGCCATTAGCACGCCTATGGGGACAAATGGCTAATTGGATAGTGATGCAAGTGGCAATATGGTGGATCAAAAGTTGTATCGGTCTATGATTGGAAGCCTACTCTATGTGACCGCATCAAGACCGGATGTCATGTTTAGTGTATGCATGTGTGCAAGATTCCAAGCCTCACCGAGAGAGAGAGTCACTTGAAGGCAACTAAGAGAATATTGAGGTACTTGAAGCATACACAAGATGTTGGTTTGTGGTATCCAAAGGGGTCAAACATTGAATTGATTGGATATTCGGACTCCGATTATGCAAGTTGCAAGGTTGACAGAAAGAGCACATCGGGCACATGTCAATTGTTGGGAAGATCATTTGTGTCTTGGTCATCAAAGAAGAAAAATAGTGTGGCACTTTCAACCGCCGAAGCGGAATACATATCCACCGGTGACGAACCAGAATGTCAGAGATATCATCAGAAGATGATTACTCGGACTAACCCCAGACGGCACAGGAGATCCTAGAACATGATACGAAGCCTACATGGATTAAGACTCTCATTGTAACTTAGTCGAGTTTCTAAAGGAAGTCTTGTAATTAGAATAGGACTCCTCTATTGTAACCGACTAGGACTCGGTATGCGCTAAGCTTCACCCGATTATATAAGGGGAAGCGAGCGCCGACCCCTATCATCGAATCTTGAATCATAACACAAGGCACACGCCGCACTGGACGTAAGGTATTACGCTATTAAGCGGCCTGAACCAGTATAAATCGTTGTCCCTGTGTACTCGCCGAGTTCTACGAACGCCAATCCCCACCGAACAAATCGTCTAGGAACTCCTAAGACGGGTTGCCGGGTAACAAACACCGACAGCTGGCGCGCCGGGTAGGGGCTCTCGGCGATTCAAAAATCAAGAGCTCGACGAACCACATCAGCATGTTCTCGGTGGGATCAATTTTTGTTTTTGGTTCGTGGACTTGCATCGCGGATGATAAGGGAAACTGCATTGACAACTTCAAACTGAATCAGAAGTGCAAGCCACGCCAAAGATGGATCATCTCACCTGGGACCTAGCAAACCTCACAATTCAAGAACCGCAAGAATCTGAGGGCCAAGCTGAAGCACCCGACTCCTGCTCAGACACGAATTCTGGGACCGAAAAGGACTCAGATGCCAGACACGACATTCCTTTTGGACTGCGGAACTCGGCTGAAAACTTCCTAGACTTGATTGGATCAAAGTTCAAAACGCTTCAACAGATCCCTTTGACCGGAGCCCAACAAGGACTCGTTTTCAGCTCAACTGAGGAGGGTAACATCGTCCATTGGCCAATACAACCAGCTCCGGCTAGGTTGGTTGGCACAATCGACCAGCAACTTCCGTATCAACATGAACATCAGCTCCCCTTTGAGGAAAACGATACCTCAACAGAGGTAATCTCCAGTGCTTCTACCTTGGAGTTGGTTACACCGGGATCAACAAACCAAGGCTACACTCGTGAAGTCTTCATGGCAGGGCATCAGCCATCTCTACGACCTCCAACTCCTCTGGATGTCTTCCGCGATGATGAAACCTTGAGTATGATATCCGATAATGACCCAGAAGGACCCAGATAAACCGAGTCCATGAAGGCAGAAAGAATAAGGAAGAATCAGGCCAAAGAGGCTCGCAGAAGGCGAGCAACTCATCGAAAGGAGGCCATGGAGCGCTACCAAGTATGACTTGAAGAATATAATAGTCGAAGGCGCCTGGAAGAGGAAGGAGAGCATCAAGCTCGTATCTAGTGCGATCAGGAGAATCAGTCCCACAATGATCACAATCGACGACGAGCTGACTGTTCTCGCAACCTCGAACCTGAATTCATGAGGGTTGCTGGTCACAAGGTTTATCAGACACCCTACCAAAACATCATGGCTTTAGCCACGGAGATGGGAGCCAAGGACAACCGCACCCCTGATGAAGAACGACGGTTGATCATGCTTCAAACTACTGCCCTGCAACTCAAAGGTCGAAACCTTGAGTCCTTAGCCGATGAACAAGCTTCATCCCATCCAAGCCAGAGGCGACCCGTTCATGAGCGGCTCGGCCGGGCTCCAGCAAGGAGTCAGTTGACACTGGTTATCTATCAAAATTAAATGATAAATAAATATGAAAAGGGCATGAATTCAATCACCAATAAAGGTTTAGGGTTTTAATTGATAATATTCCACGAGTTTTGGTGAATTGTGATTATGTAGGGACAAAACCAGAAAACCAGCATAGATTACTTCTCCTGGAAGGAAACCGACGAAAGATTACAGAACCTGCACTTCAGGAATACTCTAGAAGGACCTAGAGGACACTAGAGGACACCACGAGGCGGGACACCCCGAGAGGCCGCCAGGTGGGACCAACCGATCCCACCACTAGACCGGTCGGTCTCCCCCTGGGCCCGATGGCCTCCGTCTTCTGGAAGCTTCCTCCACCGCCTTTGAGGATCCATCTCAGCCCTACGTGAAGTCGGTTTGATCTAACGACTGCGGTTGATCCCTCAGGGCTATATAAACAGGCCCCCAGACCCCAGGGAAGATCAAGTCTCTCTTCAGAAAAGTCTACGCCTCATTTAGAAACCCTAGAAGAAGACTTCAAGAGCCAACTTTCAAGTAGAAGACTAGATACCCCTCTAGTTAGGTTTAGAATTGTCGGTGTTTGTTAACCGACAACTCGTCTTGAGGAATCTCAGACGATTTGTTCGGTGGGGATCGGCGTTCGTAGAACTCGGCGAGTACACAGGGACAGCGACTTATACTGGTTCAGGCCGGTTAATACCGTAATACCTAACGTCCAGTGTGGCGTGTGCCTTGTGTTATGATTTTAGCTTCAATGATAAGGGCTGACGCCTGCTTCCCCTTATATATCCGGGTGAAGCACGGCACAGACCAAGTCCTAGTCGGTTACAATCAGAGGAGTCCTATTCTAATTACAAGACTTCTTTTAAGAACTCGACTAAGTTACAATGAGAGTCCTAATCGATGTAGACTTCGTATCATGTCCTAGGATCTCCCGTGCCATCCAGGGTTAGTCCGAGTACTCATCTTCTGATGATATCTCTGACATCCTGGTCCGTCAAGCCCCCGAGCTCTTCATCATTTCTTGAAAATGTTATCTTCTGGTTTCTCTTTGAGAATCTCCAAGTAATGTCTTGAGAAATCCTGAAGTGCTCTGTAGGTAAAGAACTTCCATGGTATGCACTTTTTCTAAAAAGTGCACCCATAGGGTGTAGCCCCCGAGCCTCTTGTTATTTATAATAACTTTGAGGATTTTTTGGGCTCTTTCTGAGTAATCCTTGGCTAAGAAAAAACATTTCCTTTATGGTATATACCCTGCAGCCCCTGAGCCTGAGTTCCGAGTACTTAAGTAGTCGGTTCTTGGGATCTTCCAATATATTACCGGGTAATCCATAAAGAAATGAAAAGTTGATACATGACACTGATCTGTTGCTTAATCCATCCGAGTAATAAATATCCAGCTTCAGGTGGGTAATGTTTTTATCAAACATCCCTTTTCACCCCTCACTGAATAAGAATTACTGTGAAGTCAGCAATAATTGACCAATGACTGTTCCACCTGTACGTATTGATGATTTTTGTCGTGTTCTGCAACTGCAAAACTTTGTCATCTTCCTCTTGAAGTACGCATGTGAATCAAACCCATCACTGGTGCCGGACTTCACATGTGCAACAGTACACAGGGAAATTTATTGATCCCTGGTTACTTAAATCCATGAACCATGTCCATAGACCAAGGGCAGCTGCCTATAAATACCCTGCCTGGGAAGCAAGGAAGCCATACTTTCCTGATCATATGTCTTCTCTTAGTCCCTTGAGTGTTATAGTAGCTGTAGCGGAAATGTCCGAGCCCCTGAGTATATTCCTTCTGTAAGATAGATGATGTGTCCAGAAGACCTCTTGTGAAGGGACCATCCGTCAGGGTGGTTTCCAAGTGGTCGCGAGCAGAGGGATACAGAGGTGCGCCTAGAAGAACTCTTGTGACTCCCGCATCGCGGGCAACCTTGGGGTCACAGGTTGTCAAAAGGGCGCTAGGGTTAGGGCCTACCTCTGAGTTCCTTGTGCACTGGGGTAGAGCCTTAAACCCACCTTAGGATGCACTGAAAAGATAGTATCTACCCAAGGTTCTGTGTCTGCTTTACTGCGTCTCACTGAACCCGGTCCTTGGTGCGACGTGCATCAAGACTCTGTACCTTGATTACACTAGAGTAGCGTTTTACACCCGAGTGAACTTGTACTGGAAGCTGTTTGTATCTCAAGATGTATCCGTGTATCTCCGTTGTAATTCCGAGTAATAATTAATAAGATTCGGGTACTTGGAATGTTTTCTGAGTCCTTTATCTTTTCCTCCGAGTACTAAATGTGCCTTGTGAAAGAATAACATTATCTATTGTACGGTTTGCCTGTTCACTGACTCTGACATCGTTTGAGACGTCCCCCAACCGTTAGGGTTTCTGACGGTTTCTATAACGCCGTTTGGAAAAGGTGAACGGTTGCCGAAACAGATCTATAATAAGCCGCTATTGGACTTATGATTTCTTCACGCTTTCATCAAGCCATTGCCTTTTGGAGTTAAAAAATCCCATAGCCAATCCAAAGTTTATGCGCAGAAAGTCTCTGGTCACCAATATGGGTCCCAAGAAGCAGTCTGCGGCTGAGAAGAAGAAGGCGTTGCTCACCAGCGGGAGGTCGCGCCATCCTTGTCCGCTGTAAGTGCATCTAGCCCTTAGTGGGTTTTGGTGAATTGAGTGACAACATAATTAAAGGTCTAACAAGTTTGCTAAGTGTATCAAAGGTCCAACAAGAAAAGCAAACTTGATGGTATTCCACATAGTGTTGAAATGAAGGCCAAATTATGTATTGTTGTATTGGAAGATCATGGAAACAATCATGTTCAAGCAAAAGACAGCATTGCAAATAGAGTTGATGATATGGCTTCTATGTTGTGGGATATAATAGTATCATGAGAAAGCAAGCACATTTGAAATGACAAAGTGAGACATAGATTGATGATTTTGGAATGGTCTCAACAATGGGTTGCTTTTCATGAACAAGAAGAGTTTGATAGTGAACTAGCTTTGATCAAGGTTGCAGAATGAATCAAGAATGCATAAGTGAGTAAATGTCAAGCAAAGGTCAAATGACAAGGATTTAACTCATATTGGATATATGTCATCTCTACATTGGTTTGCTTGTATGGATAAAGATTTGGAGAATCACTTTGCATTGATTTGATCAAGCTAGAAGTATGAAGATGGAGATTGAAGTGAGTGTAGAATGTCAAGCCAAAAAGGAGAGGATATAAGGAATCGTGAATTGGCTTGACCATATTAATGATGATCCATATATGTCTCTATGCGAGTCAAACTAAAGCTTGATTGATCTCAACATTCATATCTAGAAGATATTCAAGCAAGGATCACAATATTAAAGAAATGGTTGTTCAATGGATACTTAATATGATGTGACTTGAGTATGGCTTGATAGGGTGAAGATAGCAAGGAAAGGGCTTCGAGGTACTAAGCGAAGGTGAAGGTCAAGGAGACCGAGGTACTATGGCTAGGGTGAAGAAGAGAGTACTTGCATTGAGTCGAGGTACTAATCGAGCTATGAGAAGTCATATTGTGTTGAGGATCAAATCATTAGTGGAAGTGACTTGAAGCCATGAAGTTGAACTCATATATAGTGAAATGGTTCAAGTCACATGCTCAAGGGATGTTTGCTCAAAGAGATGGGATAGTCACAATTGGTTGCAACCCCTATGAAGTGACATTGAGAAGAAATGACATATAAAGATATTGAAGACTCAAGTGATTAATTGTTTATATTCTTTTATTCTTGAGTTTAGGAAAAGCCGGACTATCAAGGGGGGTTCTAGAACAGTTTGTCAAACTGTGGAACCAATTGCTCAAAATACCAGAATAACATCCTTATACCCAGCCAAACCAGCCAGCCAAATTTCATATTCATCAGAGCTGTTTGGCCAGGGCGGCAGTGCCGCCCATTATGGGCGTCAGTGCCGCCCTTCAAATCTGAGTCCGATTCAGATGTATAAATACAATCCAGAAACGTTGCAACGGTGTCTTCTTCCTCCTCCCGACACTCAGACCGTTGCAGCAGCTCTCAGACATAGTTCTCTCTCCCCATTGTTGCTCCTTCACCTCCTCAAGAGATCTAGTGATTCCACCAATGAAACTTGAGAGAAAAGGCAGCAAAACACTCGTGGGGAGCTGATCTATTGATTCCCATTGTTTGAGAGCAGTTGGTTCTCGTTTGGCTGGCGGTTCTTGGGTTCTTTACTCTTGGAGCTTGCTCCTAGCCGGCTAGGCGTCGCCATTGAGCTTGCCAACTTGTGTGGCAGCCTAGGGAGGTTTGTAACCACCCATTGCAGCTAAGAAATCACCCCTCACTTCAAGAGTTCATTCTCTTGATTTGAGATTGAGGGAAAGAGCAAGCCTATGTGGCTAGCTCTCCTTGTGTGGATACCTCAACAACGTGGAGTAAGCAAGCCTTGGTGGCTAGCTGAACCACGGGATAAATCTTGTGTCTTGTGTGTTGTTTATATTCTTGCAAATCATATTCATGCTAGACATTGTTAGGGTTGTTGAGGTTGATCTCTACTTGTGATACATTTCTATGGTATACAGTCTTCGAGCTGTATCTTATCTTTCTGCTGCAGGGTTAAGCTGCTTAGAGTATCTAGTTTCTACCTGCAAAGTTTCGTTTTTGTTCGCTTATATTTTGAAGAGTGGCAGTGCCGCCCTGGTAGAGCGGCAGTGCCGCCTTCTAATCTTATTGAGTATCGAGCTGAAATTTTGCAGGGTTGCCACTGGATATCTCTAGTACTCAGTGTACCAGTTTGGATAGATCTGGACTTATGGTCACAGGGAGTCAGTGCGGCCCTCAAAGGGAGGCAGTGACGCTTTCAATTTTAACTTCTGTTTGAGCTGAATTTTTGTAGGCCTATTCACCCCCCCCCTCTAGTCCTCCTAGGCGACATCAAGGTCCTTTCAATTGGTATCATTGCTAGGCTCTCAATTTCGGGCTTAACCGCCTTGAGAGGCGATGTCGACAAGTGAGGAAGTATCTCTAGAACTTTTACTTTTAGATGGCTCAAACTATGCATCTTGGTCTGCTTGTGTACTTGATATTTTTAGGGCCATGGGTCCTCATATCGAGCAGATTGTAGATATGAGCATTTCACCTCCTAGCAATGATTTGAAATATTTATCTAAAGAGGAAGTGAAATGCTTACAATACAATGCTCAAGCTGCTAATATCTTATTTAGTGCTTTGAGTGAAGATGTATTAGATGATGTCATCTTTGGGGATGATAAACCACTTATGGATGCTCATATCATTTGGACCACGCTCAAAGAAAGATATGAGAAGATGCCCGCATTGGAGGAATCACTTGAGGAGTGCTCAACTTCACCGACAAATGATGAGCCTCAAGTGATTCTCCCAAAAGGTCTAGCTGATCTTGCCACAGCCACTCCCTCACCAACATATGTGAAAGGTAATGAAATGGTTGGTGAGAACAAGGCTTATACTTGTGATACTTCTACTTCCTATAGTTCTTGTGAAACTAACATTTTGAAGGAAGAAGAAGCTTGTGATCGGTGGAGGCCAAATGATGAATCCACTTCACCGGAGTGCTCAACTATTCATGTCACTACTCATGTATGTCTTATGACAAAGGGTAAGAAGGTAAAATCAAAAGTCAAACCTTCTCCACCTCCGAGTGACATCTCTAGTAGTGATCTTAGTGATACCTCTAGTGATGAAGAAATAAACAACATAACTAAGAATTTGGATAGAAAAAGCAAGTTGTTTATTTCTCAACTAATGGATGATTTAGAGGCAACACAAGCTGAGTTAGAGAAAAGAGAAAAGACTTTAATCAAACAAGAAAATCTCTACATAGCTAGTGATGAAGCTCTTGCATTGGCAAGAAGTGAGGTGGACACCTTGCACGAGGCCTTGGCCAAAGAGCAAGATGCCCATGCTCTCCTAAAGAAGGATTACATTGCTCTCCAACAAAAACATTGTTGGTTGGATGACAAGCATACCGAGCTTGGGGAGCAATTTAGTCTTCTTTCGGAGAGCAACTCACATCTTTCCAAAGCAAGTGATGTCTCTACTCCTTCCACTAGTCAAGGTTGTGGAAAATGTTTTAATCTTGATTTGAATATTTATGCCACTAACCCTTCTAATATGGAGGCCATGAGAAAGGAGATTGCTAGGCTCAATGAGATCATAGCGAAAGAGTGCATGGATGGCAAGACTCAAAACAGTGGCAAGAGGGTGGAGAAACAAAAAGGGCTACAATACAAGAGTGAAAGGTATCTCTCAACTAAAGATGGGTTTGAGCATGAAAAAGGAGCTAAAACCAATGGGAGAAAGGTGCAAAATAGCTCTGAGTGTGCTCAGTCCATGATCATGGGCAAAGTTGGTACAGATCAGCCTGTATAGATGGTGGCACAACAACAGCCCCGAGCAGCACAGCCACCTAAGGGCGGCAGTGCCGCTGTGAAGGGCGGTAGTGCCGCCCCCCACAGAAAAGGGAAGGCTACCACTTATGCCCCTGGTCAGCTCAAGCTCATGAAGAAGGTCTCCAAATCAAAGCAAGAGCCCCAGAAAGCAAAGAAGACTCTCGTCACTTGCTTCAAGTGCAAGAAAGAGGGTCACCATGTAAGGGATTGCTCCTTGAAGAAAGAAGCAAAGGTCATGAGCAAAATTCAAGAGAAGAAAAAGTTGGCTCATGTCAAGTGCTCCAACATGGGACACAATGCCTCTATGTGTTCCAACAAGGTTGATGACCAAGCCACACTTCCAAACAAGAAGGCAAGAGGAAGCAAGAGGAAGTGCTATGAGTGCAATGAGAAGGGTCATGAAATTGCATCATGCCCCTACATGAAAGATGAAGACTTGGCATCATCAAGAAAGAGGCTCATTAGCAAGGTAGCAAGCAAAAAGCAAGAAGAGAAGGCTAACAATAACAAGAGCCGATTATGCTACACTTGCAGAAGAAAGGGACATCTAAGTATGGATTGTCCCATGGGTAACACTCTTAA
Source organism: Coix lacryma-jobi var. lacryma-jobi (assembly GCA_009763385.1). NCBI lineage: Eukaryota > Viridiplantae > Streptophyta > Magnoliopsida > Poales > Poaceae > Coix > Coix lacryma-jobi. Next base: position 190,554,444 of record CM019822.1, on the reverse strand, counting down.
GCCTATCTTGTCAATTGATTCAAAATTGCTTAGGAGACCCAAAAGTGACACTTGTGCTACAAAGGTGATTGGTTCACCACATGTTAGCACAAAGGCCATTTGGGTGCCTAAGTCTCTTGTGACTAACCTTAATGGACCCAACATAGTTTGGGTACCAAATTGTGCTTGATGAGTGTTGTAGGTACTTGAAGGTGATATGAGGCTTCGGGGTGCTTGAGCAAGTTGATTGAAATTATTCACTCAAGCTATCAACCAATTCATATTGTCTTTTCTTATATGTTGACCCGAAGATGATTTGATGGAAATATTTAAAACTTTATATTCACCTATGTAACAAGTACCTAACCCTTGTAGGCTAGCCACTTGACTTGTGTAGTCTCTAGTAGTTCATAAATATGTGTTGTTTGTGAATTTTAGGAGTGACTAGAGCATTTCAAGTTTAATTGAATCATTTACCATATGATGCTTTTAATGGCTCTCTAGTAGAGCAAGAGCTTGTTCATGGTGTAGGTAATGAGGATATACCTTATGAGGCAATCAAGCAATTGGCTATCAATGATATTATGCCACTAGAAATCAAAGCCAATTAGCTGTAGGTTACTCAAGTTGCTGCTATAACAATTTCCGCTGACGTACTCGATGCAAAGGTGTTGCACACCCCTGCTGCAAATCAGCAGGGCGGCAGTGCCGCACCCAAGGGCGGTAGTGCCACCCCTCCTACTGCAGCAGCTGATTCCACTTCAGTTCATGGACAAAATCTGCAACCTTCATATGAGCAGAGTGAAGATGGAGAGACCACAACATCCATTATATTTCTAGAAGGGTGGTAACATCTAAATCTCAAGTGCAATTTATTTCAAATCTTATCTCTTTGTGTCTTGTGTAGCCACTTAGGGAAATAAAGCACTTGAGGATATGTATTGGTTGTTGGTCATGAAATAAAAGTGTAATTGGAATTGAATTGATCATCTACACCAAGCAACATAGATTATTTGAGTTTCCTTTGTGGACCTCAAACCAAGAATTTCAAGAAAGCTCAAGTAGAGGCACTTATCACTCAAATATCAAGAACTCTCTACTTGATGGAATCTTGTCATATGGTAGATTGGCAAATTCTTATTCTCATCTTATGGCCATCTATTTGCTGCAATGGTTGTGAGTATCTCTTGCCATAGTTCAATTTGATTACACTATTGTTGCCATGACCTAGACATAGAGTGAAATCCCAAGTTCTTAAATGAATAAAGTGTTATGTGAGAAATTCAAATACTTAGAGCACTTATAAAAGGAGGAATTTGCTCTACGACTAGAGTTGTGAGACTATCCGTTTCTCTAAGTGATTTATATAGTCTCACTAAATGAGAATGTGTTTCTCAAATGGAGTGTGCTATCATATCAATTCCATTAATCCAAAACTCTGTGATGTATTCTCTCTAGCTACTTTGGAATTGCTTCATTTATGTTAGCCACTCACCATGATATGACTTAAATCTGCCCTTTGGACTTAAATGACCAACCATGCACATTCACATTTCCACTCCACTCAAAAGAGTGTGCATGAGGCTTTAAGGGAGATTTAGTCCATATTATGAGGTTTCTCTATTTTAGTAGCCCACTTGCCTTCCACACATAAAGGGTTACTAAATGAGAAACTAGTGCTTGTGTTACTAATGCCCTCTTGTGTTTGAGCTTATTCATAGGAAATCAATAAGAAGAGGTTGTGCTTATTTATTTGGATGCATCACAAGTCTAATGGTTACTCTTCACCTAAAGAAGATGAGGTTGCTAGATACCAAAGAGTTCAAAATCTGAATTTGAAAAGGAACAAGATTGAGGTTGAGTCGGATAAGCTATAATTGGAAGAATTCACAAGATTTCAATCATTGATGAGAGGACTGAATGGTAATGACACCCTGTGAGTATTCTCAATCAAAATCACCTCAAGATTGGACAAGAAAAGAAGAATTGTGAAAAACATCAAATCTGTCCAGAAATCTGAAATTCTGAGTTGGCTACCTTTAAGCATGGATTTGGAAATTCAAACACTAATGAAATGACCTCAAACTTTGTGAGCATGGTATACATATCTAGTACTTGGTGTTATACAGTTGACATGCAGTTTGGTTTTGAAGAAAATCAGTTTTCAGTTGAATTCTATCAGCCTCAGCACTGCAGTTTCAGACTTGAGCAGTTTTGGTAGAAAATAGATTTGACTGACCAAATGGAGTCCAAATGGGCTAAAATTTTTACAGCAGTTAAAGGACTCATAGATGAAGATCTCTACCAAATTTCATGCATATTGGACAAGTGGTCTGAGAGATATGAAGTTTTCTCTAAGGAAGACAGAATCTGAAAACTAACTGTGCAGAATTGTATTGCATTGTAACAACAAGTTTCAGTTGGCTCTCATGTTGGTCATGAAGAATCAATGAAGATGAGGAGCTTCAGTTTGGTCCAAAGGAATATCAATGAAAGAGAATAACTCACACATGAGTCCAAATGAGTTGCAATCAGATTTGCAAGCAACAGCAAGAAGTTGCAGCTAGTTGGAACTAGAAGAAATCAGTTGCATGCTTTTAGATTCAGCAGCTGCAATCAATTGAAACCAATTATAATTGATTGACTTTAGTAGATACAAGCAGCAGTAATGAGTTACAATCAGTTGGAATCATTTGAAATCATTTTGAAGCAACTAAGAACTAGCTGAAACTAATTGTATTGCAAGCAAGCTTGAAGGAGTTTGAAATCAATTGGAATGTAGTGTAAACTTCTCCCTTGGCCCAGGATCTTTGATATGCATGAGTGTGCTTTGTGTACTCTTGTATGCACAAATTGAGTGGGAGTTTACTCTAATATCTTGTGGGACAAATGATTTCTCTCAAAGTTCATGTTGTGTAGTCCCACACATTGGAAGGATGGATGGTTCCTTTTGGATTCACATTGGGTAATTCATATTACTCTAGGATGTCTTAGTCTTTATAAACTGAGTGCTCCTGGCTTAGTGTCGAATGTCCCAATCCTTAGTGGAATTGGATTCTAATGAGTTGGAGAAAATAATTGAAGAGTGGAATCTCATTGTCAATTCTCTATTCTAGAGCTCATCAAGTACACATGATCCATCCTATTGATCAACCAAGACCTTATCAACAAAGAGTGGTAACTCCTAGTTCATAATTTGCAAATTTCATGAATTTTACCATTTGCTTTCTATGTGAGTTGCTTTAGGTAAAGAAAGAACTAGGAACTTAATTTGGGTCTTGGATGATCACCAAATCTCTAATTCACCACATTTCATCAAAAGAAAACTATGGCCATTCAAACCATTGAAATCTTACTTATATGATGGTCATGTCAATCAAAATTTATGTGGTGATCTCTCTACCTTAGTGGTGGTATGTTTCCTTCGGCATAATTTCAATTGTTGCAAATTTGGTATGCCTTGACCAAGATATAGGATGTACTACTCTAAACTCTTAAACCGATTCAAGTGCATTTCACAAGTAATTCGAGTACTTGATGCACATATTAAGGGGGAGCTCATTCTATGTCTTGTGTCTTTTGAGACTAACATTTTCTTCTAAGTGAACTCGTGTAGTCTCTTGGTGAGAATAAGTTTCTCTTGGGTATGCTACATAACCAAATCAATCCAAATCAGTAATGTTATCTCTCATATTCATTTGGGTTGCAATTTTAACTCTTATATAGCTACTCTCCATAATATAGCTTAAATTCCCTTGTTTGGACTTAATTGACCAAAGTGCATATGTTCTGCTTTCCACATACATATGTATGCACTATAGAATAGGGGGAATTTAGTATATGTTATGAGGTTTTGCAATTAGTGATCCACATGCTTTCCACATCCAAATGGTCACTAGTTGTAAAATTGTAGCTTGTGCAATTTAATGTTATCTCTTGTCTTTATGAGCATTTTCTAGGAGACATCAAGGTCCCTAGGAGACATCTAGGTGATGTTATGAGATACAAGCTTCCATGCAAATTGACATCAACTTGTGAAGATTCCTTCCATCGGTGTCAACTATGAAGATCATATTTCAATTGGTATTGGTGGATAATCTTTCAATTTGGTATATCAAGAAATATGTCTTCAATTGGTATCTCAAAATGACAACAAGAGCTAGCAATGGACTTTCAACTGAGATGAAGCACAAGTTTGAAATGTCTCCTTGAAGATGATGAAAAAGAGAGATGGGCACATATGAGATCTTTTGCTTAAAGAAGTGCTAGGCCCATCAAAGCACTAAATTGAAAATCATCATCATGGTGGAGATTATGAGGCTTAGAACAAAGGTATATCGCTCTATGAATATTTGTATTACCTTTGTGCATCTAGGCCCTAACATGCTAGAGTGTGCATGTGTATGCAATATTTTGAGTCACACCATGAGTTTGTTCTTATGGTGACGATTAGAGAATGAGTTAGATATTTGGTTGATACCTCTTGTGGTGATGCTGTGAGTTTGTCTCATGTTATGTCACCTATGTGAGGTATGAGCTAAATATGCTAACCTCTCAAGAATCTTGACTTAAAGTGTTCCATACTTTGTTTGGTAGAAAACATAGGAGAGAAATCCTATATGCTAAACTTTTACCTACCTCTTGCCCTCACTTGTCTACCATCATTTCTTCCTTTTGGTGGAGAGATCCTTTTTGGAGATTAATGCCAAAGGGGGAGAAATTTTGGGGGAGAATGTAAGGGGAAGAGAGATTGATATGAGGATGGAAAGGGGTAAAGGAGAGGCATATAAGATTTTTCAAAATTGTGTGGAGTGTGCAAGGATAATTTAAATTGATACTCTTGATAAGGATTGTTTATGCTAGTGTGTGACATTCATGTCTTGAGTGGGCAAGTGCGGCAGTGCCGCTCTCAGGTGCGGCAGTGCCGCCCTCTGTTGGTTAGTAATCTTTGAGTGCATGAACTGTCATAAGCATCACGGTTATCATGTTAACACCTTGCACCCCACGAATGCTAAGATATAGGAGAGTTTCCACCCTTTCTCTTAATATGTGCATTTGGCATTTGAGGCCAAAATTTGAAATTCCTTTCAATGCACACATTTAGGGGGAGCTCACTATATCATAGGATTCAAAATCTTAATGTTTATCAATATCTTGTAAGCTTTAATTGTGTTGTCATCAATCACCAAAAAGGGGGAGATTGTAAGCGCATCTAGCCCTTAGTGGGTTTTGGTGAATTGAGTGACAACATAATTAAAGGTCTAACAAGTTTGCTAAGTGTATCAAAGGTTCAACAAGAAAAGCAAACTTGATGGTATTCCACATAGTGTTGAAATGAAGGCCAAATTGTGTATTGTTGTATTGGAAGATCATGGAAACAATCATGTTCAAGCAAAAGACAACATTGCAAATAGAGTTGATGATATGGCTTCTATGTTGTGGGATATAATAGTATCATGAGAAAGCAAGCACATTTGAAATGACAAAGTGAGACATAGATTGATGATTTTGGAATGGTCTCAACAATGGGTTGCTTTTCATGAACAAGAAGAGTTTGATAGTGAACTAGCTTTGATCAAGGTTGCAGAATGAATCAAGAATGCATAAGTGAGTAAATGTCAAGCAAAGGTCAAATGACAAGGATTTAACTCATATTGGATATATGTCATCTCTACATTGGTTTGCTTGTATGGATAAAGATTTGGAGAATCACTTTGCATTGATTTGATCAAGCTAGAAGTATGAAGATGGAGATTGAAGTGAGTGTAGAATGTCAAGCCAAAAAGGAGAGGATATAAGGAATCGTGAATTGGCTTGACCATATTAATGATGATCCATATATGTCTCTATGCGAGTCAAACTAAAGCTTGATTGATCTCAACATTCATATCTAGAAGATATTCAAGCAAGGATCACAATATTAAAGAAATGGTTGTTCAATGGATACTTAATATGATGTGACTTGAGTATGGCTTGATAGGGTGAAGATAGCAAGGAAAGGGCTTCGAGGTACTAAGCGAAGGTGAAGGTCAAGGAGACCGAGGTACTATGGCTAGGGTGAAGAAGAGAGTACTTGCATTGAGTCGAGGTACTAATCGAGCTATGAGAAGTCATATTGTGTTGAGGATCAAATCATTAGTGGAAGTGACTTGAAGCCATGAAGTTGAACTCATATATAGTGAAATGGTTCAAGTCACATGCTCAAGGGATGTTTGCTCAAAGAGATGGGATAGTCACAATTGGTTGCAACCCCTATGAAGTGACATTGAGAAGAAATGACATATAAAGATATTGAAGACTCAAGTGATTAATTGTTTATATTCTTTTATTCTTGAGTTTAGGAAAAGCCGGACTATTAAGGGGGATTCTAGAACAGTTTGTCAAACTGTGGAACCAATTGCTCAAAATACCAGAATAACATCCTTATACCCTGCCAAACCAGCCAGCCAAATTTCATATTCATCAGAGCTGTTTGGCCAGGGCGGCAGTGCCGCCCATTATGGGCGTCAATGCCGCCCTTCAAATCTGAGTCCGATTCAGATGTATAAATACAATCCAGAAACGTTGCAACGGTGTCTTCTTCCTCCTCCCGACACTCAGACCGTTGCAGCAACTCTCAGACACAGTTCTCTCTCCCCATTGTTTCTCCTTCACCTCCTCAAGAGATCTAGTGATTCCACCATTGAAACTTGAGAGAAAAGGCAGCAAAACACTCGTGGGGAGCTGATCTATTGATTCCCATAGTTTGAGAGCAGTTGGTTCTCGTTTGGCCGGTGGTTCTTGGGTTCTTTACTCTTGGAGCTTGCTCCTAGCCGGCTAGGCGTCGCCCTTGAGCTGGCCAACTTGTGTGGCAGCCTAGGGAGGTTTGTAACCACCCATTGCAGCTAAGAAATCACCCCTCACTTCAAGAGTTCATTCTCTTGATTTGAGATTGAGGGAAAGAGCAAGCCTATGTGGCTAGCTCTCCTTGTGTGGATACCTCAACAACGTGGAGTAAGCAAGCCTTGGTGGCTAGCTGAACCACGGGATAAATCTTGTGTCTTGTGTGTTGTTTATATTCTTGCAAATCATATTCATGCTAGACATTGTTAGGGTTGTTGAGGTTGATCTCTACTTGTGATACATTTCTATGGTATACAGTCTTCGAGCTGTATCTTATCTTTCTGCTGCAGGGTTAAGCTGCTTAGAGTATCTAGTTTCTACCTGCAAAGTTTCGTTTTTGTTCGCTTATATTTTGAAGAGTGGCAGTGCCGCCCTGGTAGAGCGGCAGTGCCGCCTTCTAATCTTATTGAGTATCGAGCTAAAATTTTGTAGGGTTGCCACTGGATATCTCTAGTACTCAGTGTACCAGTTTGGACAGATCTGGACTTACGGTCATAGGGAGTCAGTGCAGCCCTCAAAGGGAGGCAATGACGCTTTCAATTTTAACTTCTGTTTGAGCTGAATTTTTGTAGGCCTATTCACCCCCCCCCCCTCTAGTCCTCCTAGGCGACATCAAGGTCCTTTCATCTGCCTACTGATGTGCTGGCCTGGAAGAAGCCAGATACCAAGGAGGCGGAGTTGGCCTTCTTGGCACAGCTAGGTTTGCTTTGGTCGCAGCCGATTGATGGGTGGAGAGTGCCTACTGACCACCGCGCACCAGCCCCAAACACGACGGAGATTGTAATGTTCAAATCTTTCGTCGAGCGAGGGTTAGGACTTCCGGCATCAGATTTCTTGAGGGGATTACTGCATTACTACGGTTTGACCCTCAATCATCTTACTCCCAATGCTCTTTTCCACATTGCGATCTTTGCACACCTCTGCGAGGCTTTTCTAGGGATATGTCCCTCTTTCACCCTCTTCCGCTACTTTTTCTGGGTAAAATGTCAACCCAGTGATTCTGCTGTAGAGGTAGTCGGAGGGGCTAGTATTCATCTTAGACTAGAGATAGCTTTTTAATATATTTCTGTAGAGCTATCAGAGTATGTCCGAGAGTGGGCTGCCGGGTGGTTTTACATAGCTAACCCACCACCAGCCCTTCGTCGCCATGATGGTTGGCCGCCTCAGAAATGCCGGGAGTGGAAGGACAAGATCTCTGCTGAAGAAGTAGAAGCTGTCCAACCCTTGATTGACATGATAGCAGCGTTGAAGCTCAGCGGACAGAATGGGTACACTGTCGTCCAAGACTTCATCGCGCGCCGAGTCCACCCACTCCAACAACGAGCCAACTTTGGCTTTGAGTACCTTCGCGTGAAGGACCCGAGCCGTCACAAGGCCGAGCCATTACCGAACCATGAAATCCTTAGGAGGATGAATCGGCTATTGAAGGGCCGTCAACATCTTGTTCCCGTGATGACAACTTTCTCTGCTATCAACCCGCCTCCGGAGGTAAGTGATTGATTTGTCTTGTCTTTGATATTCTTAATAGATATCCTTCTGACTTGACTTGATTTTCTTCTTCTTTATAGGACCAAGGGAGGAATAACAATGATTGTCCACCCCTGCCCCCGGTGACTCAAGAAGGCGGAGGCATAGCTCTTGAAGGTCCCATCTGAAGTGAGGACCTTCAAAACGAGTCAAGCTCTCCCGGTGATTTTGATTGGCTAGACTCAAAATCAATTGACTCTGATGTCATGCTCATAGATCCAGAAGCCGAAAGTAGCCGGAAGAGGTCTCCGAGTCCACTGGAAGGAGCCAGAGATCCTGTCCCAAAGAAGGCTCGCACTGGTAATCACCGTGCTTGTCAAAAAATTCTTTTATCAACAGAATTGGCTGAAAAGCACTGTAATACGGGTGCTTCTGGTAAGGTGAAACCCGAGTACTTTGTAGTCTTTCTGTTTTGGATTTTAATGACCCTTATCTTATATCTTTGTTTGATTCCAGATGTTGAAACAGCCCAGGGGACTTCCAGTGGTGCGGCTCCTGAAGAAGATCCGGCTCCAGACCCGCAACCAAAGAAGCCAATCTTGAAGTTGCCACGGGCCTTGAAGCTTGTGCAGTAAGTCACAATACTTTCTATAAAATGTTCACGTATTTCTAGTACCAATATGAACACTCGTCTGTTGTCGGAAAATGAAGCCGGCCACAGTGTCCTCAAGTGTCGTCCCCGAGATCTGGGCGGTGGAGGAGTCGGAGACGCAGGACAAAGGTGAATCCAGCGTCCCTCCAATTTGTAGCCAGGTAGATCCTCTGCCCGACTCTTCTCCGTCTAGTACCCAAGTGGATGCAACACCTGAAGCGGACGTTCTTCCTTTGCCTCAGGTTGGTGTTCCGTACTCAATCTTTCGCTCTCCTGCTCAATTGGAGTTTGACCGAGTGATGACCGAGTGGTTTTTTCGCACTCGGCAGCCAGACGAGCCTACTCTGGAGATGGTCTTGGCCGAGATCGATGCTGAAGCTTTTGCTCATCCGCAGGAAGAGTCCGAGACTGCTCCCGAGTCCTCGCGCCAAGGAGCAACACTTGACATCGTGGGCTACAACCAGGACCTTACCCGGCTGAAGGAGTTGAGTAAGGACGTGATGGCACCTGCCATGGCGCTTTGTCAATTTGTTGAGGTAATTCCTTTGCAGTCCTCTTCATATGTTGTAGTCTCATCTAAGTACTTATATTTAATGTCTCTGTGCAGGGCTTTGATGTAAAAGTCACTGAGCAGATTACTCGGATTCGACAAGAGTTATCTCTTGAGAATCAGAGGCTCAATGACTATATTGCCCAAGATCAGATTAGTCAAAAGGTGGCCACTCAGCTCCTGAATAACCGCATCAACGAGCTGCAGAACAATCTCAAGGTTGTTGTTGATGAGCATGATGTGGCCAACAACCGTGAGATTGAGCTAGTTGCCAAGGATGTTGCCTCAGAGCAGAAGTTGAAGGAGCTCAATAAGTCTTCCAAAAAGCAGTTAGATGGTAAGTTGAAAGTACTGTCCCGGGTCCTTATTGCCTTTGAAGACTAGTGACACTCATCTGATTGATGTGCTTTCAGATGCGAAGACGCTGGCTTCCGGGTGGCAGAATGCATTCAACCGGAAGGAGGCGGAGCTTGAGGAGGTATACACTAATGCGCAGAATACTCTTCAAGAGGCCAAACTGATGCATGAGGGTGCTGACCGGGACCTGCTGCAGGCTTTGAGGTCATCCTTCGACCTGTCGTCCTTCGACCTGTCGTCCGTCATGACGCTTCCTGAAGGCAAGAGCGATGAGGACCTTGCGGCGATGCAGGAGGAGGTCAGGGCCGTGGCGGAGGAGTACTCACAGATTCTAGATCTTGTAGAGTAGTCTGCCCTCCTTGGTCCTTTGGCCATGATTTGTATCGCCTGTAAACGATTATTATCAAGCATAAAGAATCAAAGTATAAGTTATTTTTGAGACTTGTGAATTTCATGTATTGTCGACTCGGCATTGCAAGAAATGTCTTGTCAATGGGTTGTTTTGTCTGAGGTGGATGTGCGACCAGACGTCTTACTAGACGGGTCTATCCGGGTGCTTTCTAGCACTTAGGTTTGGGTCAGGTGACTTCGTTTCTCTAATAGTCTTTAACGATTATATAGAGAACTTGGTCTGCCCGAGTACTACTCTTAGTACCCTTGTTCAAGGGATAATTCTGATCAAGCACCTCTGAAGGACCGTAATGATGGTTCTTGGTGGGTGAATCATATCCTCTTGGTAGTCGCAGCTTGAGTGCGAAACTGGGTCGGACCTCTGTCCGGTTAATGTGTAACAGGGTGAGTACTATTCCCCTTGTTATACCTTATAGGAACTAGTATCTACTTTGTAGAGACCATATTCTCTATAGGTTGATAGCCGGGTTTGAAACCGTACTATCATTTGAGTTGTATTGAGCTCGGAGCTCTTAACTCTAGTATGGTTACCACTGAACCATCCATCCGAGTAATATTATATATTAGTCGGTGGGGTACAATAGCTAAAGCTTATTGTATGATTGAAGGAGTTTATCCGACTAAATAGTCGTGATAAAGAAGTACTTCATAAAGCTCTTGTTTCTGATGGAATCCAAACTTTATTAATATCCAAGAAATAAGTACATTTTGCTCTGAGTCGAATTTGTAGCGTAGTCCTTAGGTATGGAATTTCTTCAGATGCTCAATATTCCATGAATTTGGCAATGGAGAACCATCCTCAGTGACTAGCTCAAATGACTCGGGTCTTGTTACTTTAGATACTATGTAGGGTCATTCCCATGGACTCATAAGCTTGTGGCGTCCTGTGGTATTCTAAATCTTCTTCAGGTCATGTCGCCTACTTGGAAAGTACGATGATGAATGTTCTTGTCATAGTAGCGCCTCATCCGTTAAAGGTATCTTGCTGATTGAAAGAGAGCGGCTAATCTTGCCTCCTCAAGACTGTCGACTTCTAGTCGCCTTGTATCATCAGCCTCTCTTTTTTTGTACTGCTCTATTCGTGGAGAATTCCAGATTAAGTCTGCCGGGAGGATTGCTTCGGTGCCGTAGACCAAGAAGAAAGGGGTTTGGCCTGTTGCCCGACTTCGCTGTGTCCGTAGCCCCCAGACTAACTTAGGCAACTCTTCGACCCACTTCCCGTTGTGGTCTTTTAGAAGGTCGAATAGTCTTGGCTTTAGACCGGCAAGGATGAGGGTGTTTGCTCTTTCAACTTGGCCGTTTGATTGCGGATGAGACACTGATGCGTAGTCTATCTTAATTCCACAATCGTTGGCCCATGACTTGAACTCAATAGCCGTGAAGGGGGACCCAAGATCGGTGATAATTCTGTGGGGCATCCCAAAGCGATGGAAGATGCTCTGCATGAATTGTACTGACTTGGATGCATTGAACTTGACCAACGACATGTACTCAATCTACTTGGTGAATTTGTCAATTGCGACGTAGATGTATTAGAATCCGCCTGGAGCACGCTTAAGGGGGCCCACCATGTCAAGTCCCCAACATGAGAAAGGCCATGACGGGGGAATACAAATCAACTCGTGTGCCGGTACATGCTGCTGTTTGGCGAAGAACTGGCATGATTGACAGCGACGGACTAAGTCTTCTGCATCTTTAAAGGCTGAGGGCCAATAGTACTCTGATATGAAGATCTTTCCGACTAATGTCCTTGATGTCGCATGATTGCCACAACACCCGGAATGAACCTCATTCAGAATTTCCTTGCCTTCTTCTGGTGAAATGCACTTGAGGAGGACTCCTGATGAGGCACCGCGTCGATATAGCTTGTCTCCGACTAGAACATAATTTTTGCTACGTCTGGTGACTTGCTCTGCAATAGTTTTATCGCTGGGCAGTTTATGCTCCTTGAAGTAGTTGATGAAAACTTGTGTCCAGTCGGGTGCTAGAGTTAAAATCTGAGCGGATGGTGTAGGATCAACCTCTTCGTTGCCTTGGATTGAAGTCTTGGATAGCTCGTGTATGAAGGTACCGCTGGGAACCAGAGCTCTATCGGATCCTAATTTTGCTAGGACATCTGCTGCCACATTAAGATCACGGGTAATATGAATGAGTTCTAACCTGGAGAAGTGTTTTTCTAGCTTGCGGACTTCAACGCAATAGGCGCTCATTGTTTCCTTTGTGCAATCCCAATCCTTGTTAACTTGGTGAATCACAACGGAAGAATCGCCATAGACTAGGAGTCGCTTGATGCCCAATGTGACTGCTAGCTTTAGCCCGTGTATTAGCGCTTCATATTCTGCTTCATTGTTGGTGGCGGGCCACATTATTTGCAAAACGTACTTGAGCTGCTCTCCGGTGGGTGATACAAGTAATACTCCGACACCTGCTCCACCGAGTTTTAGGGACCCATCAAAATACATCTTCCAGTGTTCAGGAATAGCATTGTCTTGAACCTGCTGTAATTCTGTCCACTCGGTGACGAAATCAGCCAAGGCCTGTGACTTGATTGCTTTCCTTGGAGTGAACTTAATATTGAGTGCCCCCAACTCGACTGCCCACTTGGAAATTCGTCCGGTAGCATCGCGGTTGTGAAGGATTTCTTCCAGTGGAAAGTCCGTAACAACTGTGATCTCGTGGGTTTCGAAGTAGTGTCGTAGCTTCCTTGAAGATATGAGTAGAGCATAGAGTAGTTTTTGCACTTGCGGGTACCTGACCTTTGAGTCGGAGAGCACCTCGCTGATATAGTATACTGGTCAGTGGGTGTTATAGATGTGCTTTTCATCCGTGTGCTCCACTACTATTGCTGTGCTGACGACATGTGTGGTAGCTGCAATGTATAGCATCATCGGTTCCCTGGGTTCTGGCGGCGTTAGTATAGGAGGATTGGTGAGGTATCCTTTGAGTTGTTCACAGGCCCTGTCCGCTTCTTCCGTCCACTGAAATTTATCACCGGCTTTGAGTAATTTGAAGAAAGGTAGTCCCTTTTCTCCCAGCCGTGAGATAAATCTATTGAGCGCGGCCATGCACCCGGTGAGTTTTTGAACATCCCTGACAGAGGTAGGCGGCTTCATATTGATGATGGTTGTGATCTGTTTTTGACTGGCATCGATGCCTCGATGGCTAACAAGGAATCTGAGTAACTCGCCTGAGGGTATTCCGAACACACACTTCGTGGGGTTGAGCCTCCATTGGTAAGCACGTAGTCGGGTAAAGGTTTCCTCTAGGTCTGATATGAGTGTAGTCGGGTCCTTCGTCTTTATGACCACATCATCAACATAAGCTTCTGCGTTCCGGCCAATTTGGTCGCCCAAACAATCTTGGATAGCACGCTGGTATGTAGCCCCTGCATTCTTCAACCCAAAAGACATGGTCTCATAATAGTAGGCGCCAAAGGGAGTTATAAACGATGTCTTGGGTTGGTCTTTTTCTTTGAGAGCAATCTGATGGTACCCGGAGTAGCAATCCAGAAAGGATAATAGAGCAGAGCCTGCGGTGGCATCAACTATTTGATCTATCCTCGGTAATCCAAAAGGATCCCTTGGACAGTGCTTGTTGAGGTCTGTGTGCGGAGTTCTTCTTTTTCACTAGTACTGGATTGGCTAACCACTTAGGGTGAAGAATTGCTCTGATAAACCCGACAGCGAGTAGTTTAGCTATCTCCTTCTTGATTGCCTCTTTCTTCTCTGGTGAGAATCGTCGAAGTCTTTGCTTGATGGGTCTGGAGCCCTCTTTTAGTTCTAATTTGTGCTCAGCCAAGTTCTTTGGAACTCCTGGCATATCAGCCGGTTTCCAAGCAAATATATCTTTGTTTGCTCTGAGGAACTTGGTGAGCACAAGTTCCTATTCTTCTGATAGGTGCGCACTGATAACCGCCGTCTTTGAGGGATCGCCGGTTTCCAGGTCAATAGTTTTTGTAGAGACTTCCTCTGATGGTTGGATAGCACCCGCCTTCTTGGTTGGGATTTCTGAATCTTCAGGCTTGGTGTTATGTACCATTTGTGCAAGTTCTTGAACTTCTAGGGCGAGTTGAGCTTTTTTCCGATTTGAACAGCCTCTGTATCGCAATCAAAAGATCGCATCAAGTCACCCCTGAAGGTTAGAATACATTTAGGACCCGACATCTTCAGTAGAAGGTACGGGTAGTGTGGTATTGCCATAAACTTAGCGATGGCTGGTCGTCCAAATATGGCATGGTATGATGATTCAAAGTTGGCTACCTCGAAACTGATGTACTCAGTTCGATAATTGATCTGAGTTCCAAAAGTGACGGGTAGTATGATCCTTCCGAGTGGTACAGCCGCCTTTCCGGGTACTATGCCATAAAAGGGGGCGCTTGATGGTGTGAGCTGAGTTGCAAGGTCCAGGTTCATCTTGCGTAGGGTGTTTGCGAAGATGACGTTGAGTCCTGCTCCTCTGTCTATGAGTGCTCTTCCCAATTTGAACCTAGCAACCGTAGGATCCAGGACTAGCGGGTAATGCCTTGCATTCGAGACGCTGGTCCATTGGTCTGCTCGGGAGAAATTGATCGGATGCTCAGACCAGTCAAGGTATCTGGGGGTTGCTGGTTTTGTGGACATGATATCTCGTAGGGAGAGTTTCTGGAGACACTTGCTGTCGCTGGTGGCTACACTTCCAAATATGATATTGATGGTCCCTTTGAGGTGTTGGAAACCACCGGCGTCCTGCTGAGGGTCTTCGGCTGCTTTCTTCCCCTTATCTTTCTTGTTTTTATTGAAGTCAGAGTTCAAGCCTCGCTCCTTGAGCTGTCGACAATGCCTAGCCTGGTGTCCTCCTTTCGGATGAAAAGGGCATGTCCGTTGAGTAGGTCATCAAAGGTGGATGGCTTGTTCCCCTTCTTCTGGGGCTCCATAGCTGCAACAGTGTTGTCCCCTGTTCTCTTGCGGGTGTTTGCTGAGCAGCTTGGTTGCCTCTCTGATTATTGCCTCGATCGCCCTGCGTGTTCCTTTCGGGAAAGCGTTCCTATGTGCGCTCTTTTGTCGCCATCATGGAATTCACTGCCCGGTGAAACTCATCAGCGGTGGTCGGGTCATGCTTAATGAAGTCCTTGTAGTTGTACCTTTCGCAAATTCTGTTGCCAAAAAGGTCAATTACTTCTCTGTCTATTATGTCGGAGACTGTGGAGCGAATTTTCGAGAAGCGTCTATAATACTCTCGCATTATCTCGTTTTTCTGCTACTTGCAAGTCCTGAGCTTAGTCCGGGGATCTGATCTCTCGGGAACACCCGCAAAGTTCTCTATGAAGATACGATGGAGTTGTTCCCAGGAGTCAATGGACTCGGGTTTAAGCCTGTCAAACCATGCAAGTGGCATCATTTCTAGAGCCATGGGGAGAAAGAGTGCTTTGACGTCGTTGCTTCCTCCTGCCAACTCAACTGCTTGAGCATACAGCCTGAGCCACCATTTCGGTTCTGTCTTCCCGTCGTACTTTGAGTAGTTCCTGGGCTTGAATTTTCGTGGAAACGGGACTGCTCGGAGCCTCTAGGAAAAGCAGGGGAAGCGATCGACTACGTCAGATGCTGCGATGTCGACTCCTCGGTATGATGATTTGGCTCCTCCTTCAGCTTGATCGGGTACTCGGTTGCCCAGGCGACTCCTTGCTGGAGCCCGGCCGAGTCGCTCATGAACAGGTTGTGAAACGACCCACGATTTCCTCGAAGGGAAATCCGCAGATACATCATAATGTGATAGTCCAAAAAGTCTCAACCCATCACATTATCATCATTCAGTTGTTACCATAGTTCATACAACGCGGAAGTACAGATTTACAAGTCATTACATCACATGGGAACACCACCTGGTACAAATTATGTCGGTAACGCACACCTATCGACGCTGGAGTCGGCGTAGAGCGTCGGCGAGTGAAGGCTCCTCCTTCACGGGCATCATCAAAGTTGTTGTAGCAGCGGGCGAAGACTCCATCTTCATCTTCGTCTTCTCATCCAAACTCGCGTATAGGAACGAGACTTCCTAATCCGTCTAGCTTCCACCATCGTCGCGGTAGAAGTCGTCTAACCTGTCGTTAATTTTCAGTACGGTTTGTACTGGCCACATTTTCCCATCATATGCTTGCATTTGCTATGTGGTTTGTGGAATGCAAGGGTAGAGCAAAAGGAATCTATTTATGGCTGTAGTTTTCCTATGCAGGTAATTAATATCACATAATTATATTCATCAAGTTTTAATCCATATACCCGGCCACATGGCCTTCCATTCGGTCATCGACCGAACATCCGACCATACGGCCATCCATCCATCCATCCCATCCACACATCTCACCACACTCGCACTCTCTAGGCGGCAAGGACGACTCCCACTCGTACCTTGCCTCAACGGCCAGCGCCGGACCTATCAACCCAGGGGGAGGAGAAGAAAGGACACCTCTCACTAACTCCGAGGGAAACTGAGCACCATAGTGTCGTCCATGACCGTGGACACGGCTATACGTATAGATCGATCGTCTCTGCAGAGCGTGTACACCTGGAACCACAGGTTAGCTATCCTCGATGATCCGGCTCGTCTAAGCTGATTCCGAACTTCCCCCTAATCCGCAACGATGCCATCCTACCACTCAGCCCTGGGGCACCCCGGTGGAAATCCACCGTAACGCTGAGACTGTGAGACGTGGATCTTGGCGTACCAAATAAAACACCACGTTGTCTTAGGAGGGTGTGGGTCTTCAGCCCTTACCTCCCTACACTTATCACCTTCCAGCCTAGCAGTAATGGCATCATTTCGCCCAGGGGGTAGGAACGGTTCTATGCCCATACAAGAACAAGTGGTGCGCACGAAGGTACTATGGTCTGATCACCCCAGCGCAATAAGTCCTAAGGACTGAACAGGATATCTCCTCCTCGGGGTATCCCGGATACCCCCGTGCTGACACAGCACCTCTATCCCGGGGATTCGTCCCACGAAGACACTCCTCCCTAGGACCTCTTCTCAAGATCACAATGTACCCGCCACAGGTACTCCCCAGGGAATGCCCAGGTCACATCCCCTCGGCAAGACTCATCACCGGACTCGTCGTAGATCCTGTCCAGTCGACTCAACCCTCACCACACGCACCCAAGACACACGCCAAGATCTCCCCAAGCCATCATCCCATTATCACGGCACCATGTTCCTTAGCCAACCACAAGCAACATCCACCAAGCATCACATCACAGATATAATGCGTAGTAGAAGCGAGTAGCAAGTATATATCGTAAGCGGTGTCTAGCCTAACAGCGGGTGTGCAGGGGAAAGGGTTGCGTCAAGGTATAGGCTTCACAAGCAATCTAACATGCAACCTATCATAGTTCATTTGCAAAAAGTAAAGCGCTAGCAGCTACATTATTGCATGTCTAATAAGATTCTATGAGGTTGGCTGGGCTGTGGCACCTGTTTCGTTGTTAGTTCACGATCTCTGATGTCCTTGTAGCCGTTCTCCTTGGGTACCGGTGTCGTCCTTGGTCTCCTTCAGTGGGTTCCAGATCAGCCAACGTTGCTCCCAACGCAACTACCTCGCGATACCGACAAACAAGACAAAAGGGCAATCAGAACAATGACACGACAACTAGACTCGAAAGACGCTAGGGACACTAAACAGAGAAAGGACACAACCCTCTCGGAGGACATCCGATCCTCGGGCTCGAAAAGACACAAGAGGGAGCGGATGCTTGCTAAGCACAAGCTCGAGGCACAACCTAGCTTGTACTTCCCAGGCTGACTGAGTCGACCTGTACGGCTCGAGTAAAATGGTTGAGACCCGATCCAGACTTAAGCAAACATCACACAAAAATAGGATTAGCCCTCATGATGCGAGTTCGTTTTCCTCGGGCCCAAAGAGGCGAAGGAGAAACTCGGCTAAGCACATCTATGACATGTTCTCGGTGTAAATGTTTTCCTACGGTCGATCGAGTCGACTCGCACGGAACCAAGATCATGACATGGACCTTAGTTTTGCCAACTAAACAAGGGTCCGATCTTTGATCCAGTCGTCATGGCTAAGGACGAGATCGAATAGATCGACCATCGGGAAAAAGAGAGTAGTGTCAGTATCTCTCGGTCTGTACGCCATTGTAATCGACGAGGACCGAGATGAGGGAACGAAACGAGAAAAGAAAGGCAACGGTGGTCTACTTCCTTCTATGCACACGCCATGGCAAAAGACGGGCATCGAATGGAGCATCACACCCAGAACACAAGCACTTAAACCACTCGTAGGGTACCTCGACCCGTGTGCACTAAATGGCACCAGACATTCCTAAGATCTACAGCGGTGCGGTTGTCACCGCGAGGATGTAGGAGCGCTTTGGTCTAGAATAGGTACAAGCATACGAGGGCTCAAGCGTGAAGAAGCAAAAGAGAAAGAAAAACGGGGATCCACATTCCTTTGATCCACACATCATAGTAGTAGACGGGAATCACAGGAATGTGGTCAAGATAGCAATACTAACACCCAAACATGACTAACGCGCAAAGAGATAGACTAAAAAGCGGGGAACTTGGTTCCACGGGGCTTCGATCCATGACCATTGCATTTGACAGGGATCAGAGTGAGAAACAAAAGGGGATCGATCCACACCTTACTGGATCAGCAAAGATCAAATCAAAAAGGGAGAAAAGAGAAGAGCGAAGAGCGATCTCCGCATTCATTCAACCAACACGCCATGGCAAAGGCGGTAGCCGAAGAATGGGAGAAGCTCGACCTAAGCCAACCTGTAGGGCACCACGACCTCCGTGCAACTAAACCGGCACAAGGCTATTCCTTCGGCTCGTAGCGGTGCGGTTGTCACCGCGGGAGCCGAAGGAATGCAACGGTCAAGGCAGTGCAAGCATACAAGGTGGCTAGGACAAAAACACGACAAAATAGATGAAGCCCGTTGGTCATGGCGAGGCAACTCGCGACCATGAGCTTCACCCAAACGAGTTGGCACTCGTCATTCCACAGTCGTTGACCTCCAATCCTCCTCCCACTAGACTAGGTCACAGGGGGCTATCGTGTGCGGGTAACATCCGCATCGATATCGGAACCGATATCGAACCCACAGTGACCATGTCTTAGGGCTAGGGTCAGGAGCTAACACTCGTAGCACTACGAGGCCAATCAAACAACAACAACGACTATGAGGGATGAGTTACGCTCGACGTTACGACCACGGCGGGACGAACCCACGATCGTGACGTTCGAGCTAGGGACAATCCCTCGACCGGCTCGAAGGCACGGTCCACAGACGAACAAAGGACCGGCTGGAAGGCACGGTCTACCGCCAACGACATAAACGCAACAACGACTATCACACGACCACAACCATAGAGTAGCACATATCCATAGCATAGGGATAGGCCGGCGTGAAGGCTCGGCGCAGGCAAGTATATATCATATGATAAAGTTTTAACGACAAGGTATGAAAATGATGGAAAATAAATGAGTTGTGTCGACGTCAAGGGCGGCGTCGACGGGGTTTGCAAAGGTTCAACCTTGGGCGGCGAAGTGGTCGGGCTTTAGCGAGCGTGCCGTCGATCGAATCAGCTGGGCGCAGCCTCGGCCGATCCACGACGCGCCTTGGACGAACATCGTGGTGCGCGACCTGCTGAACAGCGTGGCGCTCGGTCGACCAAACAGCGACGCATGGCCTTGCCTAACTGTTGGCGCTCGCCGTCGCGATCATCATGGCCGCTGCCGCTGCATAGTCAAGAACACGGCACGAAGGCCAGTTTCAGTCCATGATCGACGACATCGAATCGAAACAGAAAAGCGTGGGAGTTTTGGGAGCTGTCCGCTCACCGGGTGGATGAACTCAGTGAGGAAGAGGAGGGTCGGCATGGCAAGCGTGCGTGACTGCGGTCGGCTGTGCACGGCAACGGCGCGATGAAGACCGCCTGGCTAGGCGCTTGCACCCTGGACGCAGACGACCTGTTCCAGCGTGGCGTCGACCGTCGGGAGGCTTGCCCACAGCCTGGCCACACAAGGCCACGACGCGTCTACGGGAGCCCGCCATGTGCAACGCCGGCATGGCACCGGCTGGCCGAGGAGGAGCACGGCGAGGCTGGACGTAGCAGAAGGTGGAGGCGAAGCCAATGAAGAGCTTGGTGTCGCGGTCGCCGGTGTTCTCGTGGTGGAGCGGTGGTGCAGAGGCGGCTCCAAGAGACCACGACATCGGCAGCAGCGGCTTGCGGCCGGCTAGACGGCCCTCGCCCGGGCGCTAGCGCGACGCCGCCACGGCCACAGCCAGTGCAGCTGGCACGGCCGGCGCCCGACGCGGGCTTCTGGGGTCCTCCGACGAGCCATGGCAAGGGTCGGCAGAGTGGCGGCCGATGGTGTTGCGGTCGACCGGAGAGGAAGAGGAGGAGAGGAATGGCGGCTGCGACAGGGGAGGAAGAGGAGCGTGGAGCGGCGCTGGCGGATTTTATAGCCGCGATTCTAGGGCTCGGCCACCGTTTTGACGTCCGCGCCATCGGATGTGACAGCTGGAGCACGTGGCGGGCATCCACTAGGGCGTGGTACGGACGCCGAGGCAGGCCAGGGCGCGGGGAACGTGGCCCTTGCTGCTGAGCAGCGGCGGCGGCACCTGGGAGCCTAGGGAGCGCGCGTCCCTGCTAGGGTTCAGGGGTGGCGGCCTGGGCCAGGCCGGTGCGGTGCGGGCTCGCGAGGAGGGGAGCTGGGCCGAGGCGGGCAGGCCTGGGGCGCTGCTGAGCTAGAGCGTGGGGGCAGGCTTTGGCCCATGCGGCAAGAGGGGAGGAGGGAGGAGCGAGAGGAGAAAGAGTGGACCGGATAGTGGTTTCGGCCCAAGAGAAGAGAAGAAGTTTTTCCCAATTTTGCTAATAAAAAAGAGAGGGATCCAAATGAAGTTTGGAGAGGATTTTGTGAGGGATTTTAGATAGGATTCGAAAGAGAGGATTTGATTCAAATTCCGAAGGGGGGGGTTGGAACATATTCAAAGGAATTCGTTAGAGAGGACTTGGGATGAACCCGCAGGATATTTAAGATGAATTCCCAAAGGGAGTTTGCAAGAAGATCCAAAATTGGAAGAGAGGGGAAAAGGGGAAAGGGGGTTTCTCTTGAGTGATGAATCATTATGACTTGGAGGGTTCGGATTAGAACAAAAGAGATCGAGGGAAATTTAAAGAAGTTGGGTTGAATGAGAATAGGTGGTTCGAAAGGATTCCAGCAAACATTGGGGGTTGAATCACAAGAATAATTTGGGAAGGGTTCAGACGGGGACATGAACAAGTTGGGGGTTGAGTTCAGAAGATCACTTAGGAAAAAGGTTCAATGGAAGAATTCATGAACGGGGTTTAAAAGGAATTGGAGTTGATTCAAAATTGGAAAAGAGGGGAGAAAAGGGAAATGATTTTACCTGAGTCATGAATTAATATGACCCGAAGATCTTTTGGGGTGGGACAAGAGTGATCGGGAAAAGTCCCAAAAAGGAGGAGAGGAGATCACGATGGATTTGTGCACTCCGACACTGACTCGACTCAAACCCTGAACCGACTCGACAACTCGAGCATACTCCTACAAGTAAAACTATATGAGTGCAACATTTTGGAAGGAAGCACTCCTACGTTGACTATCATTTGACCTAGCAACTACATGCTTCACACATTGCAGGAAAAAGTTTTAAAAAGCTCGTATTTTTGGTTGTTGGAAAACCAGGGATGTTACAGACCACCCCCCTTACAGGAATCTCGTCCCCGAGATTTAGGGGTCCCTGCCACAAGAAGGGTTGAACCGTTAGGCTTGTCCTAGGGTTGATGGTTTCCGTTGGGCAACCTATATGCACTAATGCATTTTGAAAAGGGGTCTTTTGAGAAGGGTTTTTAGGTAAAGACCTTTTTAAGCAAAAACATTTTGCAAAAAGCTTTTGAAGTAGGGTGTTTGACAAAGATCTTTTATGAAATAGTTTGCAATATAAACGGTTTGGAAGAAGGAGAGATGGTTTTCTTTAAACTAATAAAAGTCGTTTGCTAAAACAGGGTCTTTTGAGGAAAAGCTGAAGTTCAAAAACATAGGTAGGGGAGGTTTTGAAGCCTTTCGCAAACCAAGTTCCAAAACATTTTGAAAGCATTTTATTTTTGCAAATTCCTGTTTGAGAAACTATTTTAAACACCATTTTGAAAGCATTTTGTAAACCACAGCTTTGGAAAACAAGTTTCAAACGCAATTTTGAAATCATTTTCATGCACCGAGTTTTGTAAAGACAAGATCGAGTACCATTTGTGAAAACTCTTTTTTCTTAAGCAACGATTCTTCAAACAACTCAAAATCCAATTTTGAATTCAGTTTTGAATTTTGAAACCAAAAACTTTATCTTTTCACGAGACATTTTGAAAAGCCTTTGAAAGTTGATTTTCATAAACTCTTTCTTTTGAAACGATTGTTTGAAAGGAGGGAGATTTTTCTCAAACTTTTCAAAAGAAACACCAACGAGAGTTTTGAAAACTTTTTTTTTCAAGCAACATTTTGGAATAAAGGCAAGGTTTTCAAAACATTAAAAAGGGTCACAGGTTTTGAAGGCAAAAGAGTTTTATTTGAAAGAAATCTCTTCAAAAACTCTTCACAAACTTTTTCTTTGAAAGTTTTAGTAAAACAAGACTCTGGCTTTAAAACATTGCTAAATCAAAACAAGACGTTGGAAGGAGGATTTTTGAAACCTAACACAACTTTTGCTTTAAATAAACATCTTTTCTTTCAGAAGTTTTATCAAAACAAAACTTAAGGTTTTAAAAGTTTGCTTAAATCAAAATAGGACTTTTGAAGAAGAATTTTCGAAAGTCAAAATCATCTTTTATTTTTATATAAAAACCATTTTTTTTTAAATGGACACTTTTAAAAGTGGTTTTGAAAGCTAAGCTCAGGATTTCGAGGGCATGCAGGTATCACTCGGAGCGATCATGGTCTCATACTCAATACCAGCGTACGCCCGGCAGCAAGCCATGTGGATGCATCACACATGGGGCCCCAGGTTTCGTCGCGGCACCGTGGGTAATAGGCACGACACACTACCAAAAGTTACCGTCAACAACTCGATATCCCAAGCCAGAGGGAGAGAGGAGGGAAAACCTTTAAAAACCATTTAAAAAGTTTTCTTTGTGGAAAATAATTTTAAAATCCTTTGTTTTGTAATTTTTGCAAGAAGAGGGTAGCGACCTTTGAATTTTGAAATTAAAACAAGGACGTTTTGAAAATAGGTCACAACCCATTTTAGTTTTTTGAAACTCAAAATTTTGAAACTGAAACAAGCTTTACAAAGAGCTTTTTAAAAGGTTCAAAATAAGTTTTTAGTTTATAAAACCAAAGCTTTTAAAGAGGCTTTTGTTTTCCAATTTTTTTTTGAAAAGATTTTCAAGAGAGATTGAGCCTTTTGGAAAGAAAACATTTTTAAATCAACCATTTTGTAAAACTTTTCCAAACAAACCCTGGTTTAAAAGATTTTTTTTTAACAGCGAGAACACGCAGTTTTGAAATCCTTTCAAAGAAATGTTTTGCAAAACTTTTCAAATCCAAGTCGGGTAAGATGTTTGAAATCGACATGGATTTTGCAAATAAAAGTCTTTTGAAAGTATTTTGTTTTCTTAGACAGAACACACCCATTTTTATTTTAAAACCTTTGAAACAAACAGATTTGAAAACACCAAGGTTTTTGAAACAGGGCGTTGCTCCCTTTTGTTTGAAACAAAACTACTTTTGAAATTGATTTTGAACTGTGCCTTTTGAAAAGCAAAGATTTCGCAAACAACTTTGTTTTCAGAAACTATTTTCAAAACAACTTTTGAAATAAACTTTGGAAAAACTCTTTTCGGTTTTGACAAATACTTTTTAAAACGGTTGCAAGACATCCTTTTCGCAAAGGTTTTGTTTGATAAAATAGTTGTAAAGCATTTTTTTGAAAGTTGGATTGATTTTGGAAAGGGAACTTGACTCTTAGTTTGAAATCAAAACAATTTAAAAACAAATTGAGCCAAGGACCTTTGTTTGAAAACATTTTACTGAGTGAAAGCAGAACTTGATTTCCTGAAAATGAGTTTTCAAACACTTTTTAAAAGAAAACGGTTTTCACATTGCTTGTAAGTAGCTTTTGAAGGGAAACAGTTCAGGAAAGGAACTAAATCTATTTTCTTTTGAAAAGGGAATACTTTTTTGGAAACTTTTGAAATTGTTTTCCTTTGAAATAGAATAGCCTTTGCAAAAGAAGAGACATTTTTCAATCAAAAGAGGGGAGAGGAGTTTTGAAAACTTGTTTGTTTCGAAAGCCGAAAACAATTTTGAAATGGTCTCGAAAGACATGATGCATCGGCTTTATCTTTCCCACTCTGTTAGTTGGGGTCTCTTACTTAGTCATAGGGCGGCTTGGTTTAGCCTGTAAAGGTTATCCAAATCCTGGAGTCTCACACGAAACAATCTTTATAACTTACACTCAGATAATAAGAAGCATAAAAGCACAAGCAAAACAACAAAGATCCAGACATTCAGGCAGCATTACAACTCCTATATGCATAGTGTTGACTTAAGGTGACTCCAAAGCCTTCATGCCTCACACAACTACCGATCTGGCGTAGGCAGTATAAGGGGGAAATTGTTTTCTATAGGTCAACTTTCAAAAGGGGTAGGTTATAGCTTAGAACTCAAGGCAGAGAGGGGGAAACAAGTGTTAGCACTTATAGTTCTACCAACAAAACAGGAATTTTGGCTTCTATTCTAGTGTTTGGTCCTAAAGTCTTGTCCTACAGGCAAGTATGGCTTTGATACCAACTGAAACGACCCACGATTTCCTCGAAGGGAAATCCGCAGATACATCATAATGTGATAGTCCAAAAAGTCTCAACCCATCACATTATCATCATTCAGTTGTTACCATAGTTCATACAACGCGGAAGTACAGATTTACAAGTCATTACATCACATGGGAACACCACCTGGTACAAACTATGTCGGTAACGCACACCTATCGACGCTGGAGTCGGCGTAGAGCGTCGGCGAGTGAAGGCTCCTCCTTCACGGGCATCATCAAAGTTGTTGTTGTAGCAGGGGCGAAGACTCCGTCTTCGTCTTCGTCTTCTCATCCAAACTCGCGTATAGGAACGAGACTTCCTAATCCGTCTAGCTTCCACCATCGTCGCGATAGAAGTCGTCCAACCTGTCGTTAATTTTCAGTACGGTTTGTACTGGCCACATTTTCCCATCCTATGCTTGCATTTGCTATGTGGTTTGTGGAATGCAAGGGTAGAGCAAAAGGAATCTATTTATGGCTGTAGTTTTCCTATGCAGGTAATTAATATCACATAATTATATTCATCAAGTTTTATCCATATACCCGGCCACATGGCCTTCCATTCGGTCATCGACCGAACATCCGACCATACGGCCATCCATCCATCCATCCCATCCACACATCTCACCACACTCGCACTCTCTAGGCGGCAAGGATGACTCCCACTCGTACTTGCCTCAACGGCCAGCGCCGGACCTATCAACCCAGGGGGAGGAGAAGAAAGGACACGTCTCACTAACTCCGAGGGAAACTGAGCACCATAGTGTCATCCATGACCGTGGACACGGCTATACGTATAGATCGATCGACTCTGCAGAGCGTGTACGCCTGGAACCACAGGTTAGCTATCCTCGACGATCCGGCTCGTCTAAGCTGATTCCGAACTTCCCCTTAATCCGCAACGATGCCATCCTACCACTCAGCCCTGGGGCACCCCGGTGGAAATCCACCGTAACGCTGAGACTGTGAGACGTGGATCCTGGCGTACCAAAACAAACACCACGTTGTCTTAGGAGGGTGTGGGTCTTTAGCCCTTACCTCCCTACACTTATCACCTTCCAGCCTAGCAGTAGTGGCATCGTTTCGCCCAGGGGTAGGAACGGTTCTATGCCCATACAAGAACAAGTGGTGCGCACAAAGGTACTATGGTCTGATCACCCCAGCGCAATAAGTCCTAAGGACTGAACAAGATATCTCCTCCTCGGGGTCCCGGATACCCCTGTGCAGACACAGCACCTCTATCCCGGGGATTCGTCCCACAAAGACACTCCTCCCCAAGACCTCTTCTCAAGATCAAAATGTACCCGCCATAGGTACTCCCCAGCGAATGCCCAGGTCACATCCCTCGGCAAGACTCGTCACCGGACTCATCGTAGATCCTGTCCAGTCGACTCAACCCTCACCACACGCACCCAAGACACACGCCAAGATCTCCCCAAGCCATCATCCCGTTATCACGGCACCATGTGCCTTAGCCAACCACAAGCAACATCCACCAAGCATCACATCACAGATATAATGCGTAGTTGAAGCGAGTAGCAAGTATATATCGTAAGCGGTGTCTAGCCTAACAGCGGGTGTGCAGGGGAAAGGGTTGCGTCAAGGTATAGGCTTCACAAGCAATCTAACATGCAACCTATCATAGTTCATTTGCAAAAAGTAAAGCGCTAGCAGCTACATTATTGCATGTCTAATAGGATTCTACGAGGTTGGATGGGCTGTGGCACCTGTTTCGTTGTTAGTTCACGATCTCTGATGTCCTTGTAGCCATTCTCCTCGGGTGGTACCAGTGTCGTCCTTGGTCTCCTTCAGTGGGGTCTAGATCAGCAATGTTGCTCCCAACGCAACTACCTCGCGAGACCGACAAACAAGACAAAAGGGCAATCAGAACAATGACACGACAACTAGACTCAAAAGACGCTAGGGACACTAAAAGAGAAAGGACACAACCCTCTCGGAGGACATCCGATCCTCAGGCTCGAAAAGACACAGGAGAGAGCGGATGCTTGCTAAGCACAAGCTCGAGGCACAACCTAGCTCGTACTTCCCAGGCTAACTGAGTCGACCTGTACGGCTCGAGTAAAATGGTTGAGACCCGATCCCGACTTAAGCAAACATCACACAAAAATAGGATTAGCCCTCACGAAGCGAGTTCATTTTTCTCGGGCCCAAAGAGGCGAAGGAGAAAAACGGCTAAGCACATCTATGACATGTTCTCGGTGTAAATGTTTTCCTACGGTCGATCGAGTCGACTCGCACGGAACCAAGATCATGACATGGACCTTAGTTTTGCCAACTAAACAAGGGTCCGATCTTTGATCCAGTCGTCACGGCTAAGGACGAGATCGAATAGATCGACCATCGGGAAAAAGAGAGTAGTGTCGGTATCTCTCGGTCTATACGCCATTGTAATCGACGAGGACCGAGATGAGGGAACGAAACGAGAAAAGAAAGGCAACGGGGTCTACTTCCTTCTATGCACACGCCATGGCAAAAGACGGGCATCGAATGGAGCATCACACCAGAACACAAGCACTTAAACCACTCGTAGGCAAAAGAGAAAGAAAAACGGGGATCCACATTCCTTTGATCCACACGTCATAGTAGTAGACGGGAATCACAGGAATGTGGTCAAGATAGCAATACTAACACCCAAACACGACTAACGCGCAAAGAGATAGACTAAAAAGCGGGGAACTTGGTTCCACGGGGCTTCGATCCATGACCATTGCATTTGACAGGGATCAGAGTGAGAAAAAAAGGGGATCGATCCACACCTTACTGGATCGGCGAAGATCAAATCAAAAAGGGAGAAAAGAGAAGAGCGAAGAGCGATCTCCGCATTCATTCAACCAACATGCCATGGCAAAGGCAGTAGCCGAAGAATGAGAGAAGCTCGACCTAAGCCAACCTGTAGGGCACCACGACCTCCGTGCAACTAAACCATCACAAGGCTATTCCTTCGGTTCGTAGCGGTGCGGTTGTCACCGCGGGAGCCGAAGGAATGCAACGGTCAAGGCAGTGCAAGCATACAAGGTGGCTAGGACAAAAACACGACAAAATAGGTGAAGCCCGTTGGTCATGGCGAGGCAACTCGCGGCCATGAGCTTCACCCAAACGAGTTGGCACTCGTCGTTCCACAGTCGTTGACCTCCAATCCTCCTCCCACTAGACTAGGTCACAGGGGGCTATCGTGTGCGGGTAACATCCGCATCGATATCGGAACCGATATCGAACCCACAGTGACCATGTCTTAGGGCTAGGGTCAGGAGCTAACACTCGTAGCACTGTGAGGCCAATCAAACAACAACAACGACTATGAGGGATGTGTTACGCTCGACGTTACGACCACGGCGGGACGAACCCACGATCGTGACGTTCGAGCGAGGGACGATCCCCCAACCGGCTCGAAGGCCCGGTCCACAGACGAACAAAGGACCGGCTGGAAGGCACGGTCTACCGCCAACGACATGAACGCAACAACGACTATCACACAACCACAACCATAGAGTAGCACATATCCATAGCATAGGGATAGGCCGGCGCGAAGGCTCGGCGCAGGCTAGTATAGATCATATGATAAAAGTGTGAACGACAAGGTATGAAAATGATGAAAATAAATGAGTTGTGTCGACGTCAAGGGCGGCGTCGACGGGGTTTCCAAAGGTTCAACCTTGGGCGGCGAAGTGGTCGGGCTTCAGCGAGCGTGCCATCGACCGAATCAGCTGGGCGCAGCCTCGGCCGATCCACGACGCGCCTTGGACGAACATCGTGGTGCGCGACCTGCTGAACAGCGTGGCGCTCGGTCGACCAAACAGCGACGTGCGGCCTTGCCTAACTTTGGCGCTCGCCGTCTTGATCATCATGGCCGCTGCCGCTGCATAGTGAAGAACACGGCACGAAGGCCAGTTTCAGTCCATGATCGACGACATCGAATCGAAACAGAAAAGGTGGGAGTTTTTGGAGCTGTCCGCTCACCGGGTGGACGAACTCAGCGAGGAAGAGGAGGGTCGGCATGGAAGCGTGCGTGCCTGCGGTCGGCTGTGCACGGCAACGGCGCGACGAAGACCGCCTGGCTAGGAGCTTGCACCCTGGACGCAGACGACCTGTTCCAGCGTGGCGTCGGCCGTCAGGAGGCTTGCCCACAGCCTGGCCACACAAGGCCACGACGCATCTGCGGGAGCCCGCCATGTGCAACTCCGGCATGGCACCGGCTGGCCGAGGAGGAGCACGGCGAGCATGGACGTGGCAGAAGGTGGAGGCGAAGCCAATGAAGAGCTTGGTGTCACGGTCGCCGGTGTTCTGGTGGTGGAGCGGTGTGCAGAGGCGGCTCCGAGAGACCACGACATCGGCAGCAGCGGCTTGCGGCCGGCTGGACGGCCCTCGCCCGGGCGCTAGCGCGACGCCGCCACGGCCACAGCCAGCGCAGCTGGCATGCCGGCGCCCGACGCGGGCTTCTGGGGTCCTCCGGCGAGCCATGGCAAGGGTCGGCAGAGTGGCGGCCGATGGTGTTGCGGTCGACCGGAGAGGAAGAGGAGGAGAGGAATGGCGGCTGCGACAGGGGAGGAAGAGGAGCGTGGAGCGGCGCTGGCGGATTTTATAGCCGCGATTCTAGGGCTCGGCCACCGTTTTGACGTCCACGCCATCGGATGTGACAGCCGGAGCACGTGGCGGGCATCCACCAGCGCGTGGTACGGACGCCGAGGCAGGCCAGGGCGCGGGGAACGCGGCCCTGCTGCTGAGCGGCGGCGGTGGCACCTGGGAGCCTAGGGAGCGCGCGTCCCTGCTAGGGTTCAGGGGTGGCGGCCTGGGCCAGGCCGGTGCGGTGCGGGCTCGCGAGGAGGGGAGCTGGGCCGGGGCGGGCAGGCCTGGGGCGCTGCTGAGCTAGAGCGTGGGGGCAGGCTTTGGCCCATGCGGCAAGAGGGGAGGAGGGAGGAGGGAGGAGGGTGAGGAGAAAGAGTGGACCGGATAGAGGTTTCGGCCCAAGAGAAGAGAAGAAGTTTTCCCAATTTTGCTAATGAAAAAGAGAGGGATCCAAATGAAGTTGGAGAGGATTTTGTGAGGGATTTTAGATGGGATTCGAAAGAGAGGATTTGATTCAAATTCCGAAGGGGGGGGGTTGGAACATATTCAAAGGAATCATTAGAGAGGACTTGGGATGAACCCGCAGGATATTTAAGATGAATTCCCAAAGGGAGTTTGCAAGAAGATCCAAAATTGGAAGAGAGGGGAAAAGGGGAAAGGGGTTTTCTCTCGAGTGATGAATCATTATGACTTGGAGGGGTCGGATTGGAACAAAAGAGATCGAGGGAAATTTAAGAAGTTGGGTTGAATGAGAATAGGTGGTTCAAAAGGATTCCAGCAAACATTGGGGGTTGAATCCCAAGAATAATTTGGGAAGGGTTCAGAGGGGGACATGAACAAGTTGGGGTTGAGTTCAGAAGATCACTTAGGAAAAAGGTTCAACGGAAGAATTCATGAACGAGGTTTAAAAGGAATTGGAGTTGATTCAAAATTGGAAAAGAGGGAGAAAAGGGAAAGGATTTTCCCTGAGTCATGAATTAATATGACCCGAAGATCTTTTGGGGTGGGACAAGAGAGATCGGGAAAAGTCCCAAAAAGGAGGAGAGGAGATCACGATGGATTTGTGCACTCCGACACTGACTCGACTCAAACCCTGAACCGACTCGACAACTCGAGCATACTCCTACAAGCAAAACTATATGAGTGCAACGTTTTGGAAGGAAGCACTCCTACGTTGACTACCGTTTGACCTAGCAACTACATGCTTCACACATTGTAGGAAAAAGTTTTAAAAAGCTCGTATTTTTGGTTGTTGGAAAACCAGGGATGTTACAGGTTGCCTCTGGCTTGGATGGGATGATGCTTGTTCATCGGCCAAGACTCAAGATTTCGCCCCTTGAGCTGTAGCGCGGTAGTCTGAAGCATGACCAGCCGTCGCTCTTCATCAGGGGTGCGGTTGTCCTTAGCTCCCATCTCTGTAGCTAGAGCGATAATGTTTTGGTAGGGTCAGGTAGACTTTGTGACCGGCAACCCTCATGAACTCAGGTTCAAGGTTGCGGGAGCAATCAGCTCGTCGTCGATTGTGATCATTCTGGGATTGATTCTCCTGATCACGCTGGGTGCGAGCTTGGTGCTCTGCTTCTTCAGATGCCTCCGGCTATTATATTCCCCAAGCCATACTTGGTAGCGTTCCATAGCCTCTTTTCGATGATTTGCTCGCCTTCTGCGAGCGTCTTTGGCTTGATTCTTCCTAATTCTCTCAGCCTTCATAGACTCAGTTTCTCTGGGTCCTTCTGGATCGTTATCGGATATCATACTCAGGGTTTCATCATCTTGGAAGATGTCTGGAGGGGTTGGACGTCGTAGAGATGACTGATGCCCTGCCATGAAGACTTCACGAGTGTAGCCCTGGTTTGTTGATCCTGGTGTAACCGACTCCAGAGTAGAGGTACTGGAGATTAGTTCTGTTGAGGTGTCGTGTTCCTCAAAGGGGAGCCGATGTCCATGTTGATATGGAAGTTGCTGGTCGATTGTGCCAACCATCCTATCCGGAGCTGGCTGTATTGGTCAATGGACAATGTTACCCTCCTCAGTGAGCTGAAAACGAGTCCTTGTTGGGCTCCGGTCAAGGGGATCCGTTGAAACTCTTTGAACTTTGCACCAATTAGGTCTTGGAAGTTTTCAGCCGAGTTTCGTAGTCCAAAGGTAATGCTGTTTCTGGTATCTGAGTCCTTTTTGGTCTCAGAATTCGAGCCCGAGTAGGAGAGTCAGATGCTTCAGCTTGGACCTCAGATTCCTGCGGATCTTGAATGCAAGGTTTGCTAGGTTCCGGGTAAGATGGTCCATCTTTGGTGTGGCTTGCGCTTCCGATTCAGTGTGAAGTTGTCGATGTAGCTTCCCTTGATCATCCGTGATGCAAGTCCACGAGCCAAAAACGAAAATTGATCCCGTCGAGAACATGTTGACGTGGTTCGTCGAGCTCTTGATCGTCGAATCACCGAGAGCCCCTACCTGGCGCGCCAGATGTCGGTGTTGTTAACCGGCAACTCGTCTTGAGGAATCTCAGACGATTTGTTCGGTGGGGATCAACGTTCGTAGAACTCGGCGAGTACACAGGACAGCGATTTAAACTGGTTCAGGTCGCTTAATAGCGTAATACCTTACGTCCAGTGCGGCGTGTGCCTTGTGTTATGATTTTAGCTTCAATGATAGGGGTCAGTGCCTGCTTCCCCTTATATATCCGGGTGAAGCACGGCACAGACCAAGTCCTAGTCGGTTACAATTAGAGGAGTCCTATTCTAATTACAAGGCTTCCTTTAAGAACTCGACTAAGTTACAATGAGAGTCCTAATCCATGTAGACTTCGTATCACGTCGTAGGATCTCTCGTGCCATCCAGGTTAGTCCGAGTACTCATCTTCTGATGATATCTCTAACATCCTGGTCCGTCAAGAACTTAGTCTTATACTAGAACTAGAAGAGAGAGAGAGAGAGAGAGAGAGAGAGAGAGAGAGAGAGAGAGAGAGAGAGAGGAAGAGATCAAGAAGGAGCTCCGGCCTGTCGGATCAACTTCTTCATCTTGTACCTGCGGATTCAAGTTTATCTTCAACTTGCTTCAGCGATTGTTTTGGTAATCAACGTCTATATTTAAGTTTGAGCCATTGTTTTATTATTCTTAAGGTTTATGACTCTTTTGAGTACTTTAATTCTAGTCATTCTAGAGTTAGAGTAGTTGGATAGTATAAGCGTGGTGCTTAGACTTGATAGCTCATAAATGCCTCCTATAACGCTGGTAGTAGTGGTTGTTCGCAAGGGTGACTCTTATAGCGTGGTGCTTAGACCCTCTTTCGTCGAGGGGTGACAGGCTGCCTAGCCGCCCTCAGTAGATTCATCTCGAGGCTGGGGGAAAAAGCACTACCCCTCTTACCGCCTGCTAAAAAAGACGGAACACTTTGCGTGGACCGCCGAAGCCGAGGAGGCCTTAACCAAGTTGAAGGGGTTGCTGACTTCTGCACCAATTCTCGTGCCCCGCGACCAGCCGAAGATGACGATTCCCCCGAGCCCCTCCTCCTCTATGTGGCCGCAACCACTCAGGTGGTTAGCGCGGTCATAGCCGTCGAGAGGCACGAGGAGGGTCATACATTGCCGGTCCAGCGACCGGTATACTTCACCAGTGAGGTACTCTCCGAGACCAAGGTCCGGTATCCGCACATCCAAAGCTGCTCTACGGCATCATCGTCACAAGGCGCAAGCTCCAGCACTACTTCCTCGCTCATCCCGTGACGGTGGTGTCGTCCTTCCCCCTCGGAGAGATCGTCAACAATCGGGAGGCCACGGGGCGCATCGCCAAGTGGTCCGCCGAACTAATGGGGGGACCATCACCTATGCCCCGCGAAAGGCCATCAAGTCGCAAGCGTTGGCGGACTTCGTTGCTGAATGGACCGACACTCAGCTCCCGCCGGCACAGATTCAAGCCGAGCTCTGGACCATGTACTTCGATGGTTCCCTCACGAAGATGGGGGCAGGAGCAGGCCTACTCTTCATCTCACCCCTCGGAGTACACATGCGCTACCTGCTACGCTTGCACTTCCCCGCCTCCAACAACGTCGCCGAGTACGAGGCCCTCGTCAATGGGCTGCGCATCGCCCTCGAGCTCGGGGTCCGACGCCTCGACGCCCGAGGAGACTCGCAGCTCGTCATCAACCAGGTTATGAAGGCTTCAAGCTGCATCGATCCCAAGATGGAGGCATACTGCGGGGAGGTGCGCAAGCTGGAAGACAAGTTTACGGCCTCGAGCTCAACCACATAGCTCGGAAGTACAACGAGGCCGCAGACGAGCTGGCAAAGTTGGCGTCCACGCGCGGACGGGTACCGCCAGATCAGATGTCTCTCGAGGGATGTCTTCGAGCCATCCGTCGAAATCGACCCGGGGGCTGGCCCCTCGACGCCACCCCTCGAGCAAGACACGGGGGCTCGACTCACAACGCCACCCCTCGAGAAGGACCTCGATGTCCGCGGAGGCGATGCAGGTCGACGCACACGCCTCTTCTTCATCACGGCCCCCTCGACTGGCGGACGCCCTACCTCGACTACCTGACGCAAGGCGAGCTACCAGAAGACAAGACGGAGGCCCGACGCATCGCTCGGAGGGCCAAGACCTACGTCATCTACGGCGACGAACGGGAGCTATATACCGACGAAGTCCGACTGGGATCCTTCAACGCTGCATCCCACTCGAGGAAGGGCGCAAGCTCCTCGACGATATGCACTCGGGGGCTTGCGGCCACCACACAGCGCCGAGGGCCCTGGTTGGAACGCCTTCCGTCAAGGCTTCTATTGGCGACCGCCATTGGACGCCAAGCGTTTGGTCCAAGCGTGCCATGGGTGTCAATTCTATGCCAAGCAAACGCACCAGCCGCACACGCCCTGCAGATGATCCCAATCACTTGGCATTTGCCGTTTGGGGCTCGACCTTGTGGGTCCCCTCAAAAGGACAAGTGGAGGGCACACACACATGCTCGTGGCCGTCGACAAGTTCACCAAGTGGATCGAGGCTAGGCCGATAGGAGACCCCACCTCCGAGAGGGCTGTCGAGTTCATCGCCAACATCATGTACCGGTTCGGGGTGCCTAATGTCATCATCACCGACAATGGCACCCAATTCACGGGCAAAAAGTTCACCAACTTCTGCGATGACAACAACATTCGCGTAACCTGGGCCTCGGTCGCATACCCCCCAATGCAATGGGCAGGTCGAGCGCGCCAACGGCATGATACTCCATGGGCTAAAGCCGAGGCTGTTCAGGACCCTCAAGAATTTCGGAAAGGGGTGGGCTACAGAACTCCCCTCGGTGCTGTGGGGCCTCAGGACTACGCCGAGTCGAGCCACCGGGTTCACTCCGTTTTTCCTAACCTACGGCGCAGAGGCCGTCTTACCTACGGACCTCGAGTACGGCTCACCTCGACTTCGAGCCTACAACGAGCAAACCAGCGACGAAAGGCTCGCCAACGCCAAGGACCAGCTCGAGGAGGCCCGAGACGTGGCGCTCATCAACTCTGCACGCTACCAGCAAACACTCGATGCTACCACGACAAGCACGTGCGCAAAAGGGACCTGGCGGTGGGGGACCTCGTGCTTCGACGGCTGCAAGATAATCGAGGGCGCCATAAGCTCACCCCTTCGTGGGAAGGCCCATACACCGTGGCCGAAGTGCTCAAGCCAGGAACATACAAGCTCTACGACGACCAAGGCAAGATCCTGGCGAACGCGTGGAACATATCTCAGCTACGTCGCTTCTACCCTTAAAGCCTCGAGGCCTTGTTCATTTTATCACTTGTACAAACATGTCAAAAGAATGAAACAAACTCGTGCATTGTGTTCATGTTGCTTCGCATCTTAAGGTAGCCTCGACCCTGCTTTGCTCAGGGTCAAGCCTCCCTCGGGGCTGACGGGGGGGCCCCCCCCCCCAGACTCCGGAAAAAATACGCGTTTTCTTTTCTAAAATTTTGACCCTCGTCTCGACTCGTGCCTCGAGTGAACTAGCGACGTCTAAATCCTAAAGTACCTCGAGCCTCCAAGGTCGGGGGGCGTCGACGTAGACGGCCACCTACGCCCCCGGGCTACGGTGCCCTACCTACGCCTCCCTCGAGGGGCTCGCGACGTATCGAAGGAACACAGACTAAGTTAGCAGAAACTCGAGCTTGCGACAAGAGAAGTGGTCAAACGCATTTGAAAGGAAAACAACCCTTTTAAACAAACAAATCATATATACATTCGGGTCTCGACGTACCCTCATTCACGTCATAAAATTCTTACAAGGGCCCCGGTGCCCAAATTTGGCGCGCAGGCCCTAGTCTTCGTCGGTACGGTACTTCTCCCCGAGGTCTTCCGCGGCGGGCTCAACCTCGATGCCCGAGCTCGAAGGAGGAGGGCTCCCGACACCGCTGCTGGCGTCAGGAGGCATCACGTCCTCTCGAAGATCTTCGCGAGCGACGTCCCGGCCTCTCCATCTTCTCCAAATTTTGTCGACACGGCAGTTGTTCCACTCCTCATCCTTCCCTCGATCTCGATGAAGCCATTCGCGACAACGTGGACCGGGAAGCGGAAACCAGAGCGAACGACCGCGAGTTCTGCTTGACGCCGTGATGGAGAGCTTGCCGGACACGGTCCCGCCGGCTGCGTCGAAGAAGCACAAGGCGTCGACCAAGGCATCGCCCCGAGCCACTGCACCTTCTGCCGCGGGACACAGGAGGAGC
>CM019822.1:190498725-190517548 GCA_009763385.1 Coix lacryma-jobi var. lacryma-jobi | reverse complement strand
GGCTTTGGTTTCCGGCTCTTCCTCTAACCCCTCAGCTGGCTTTGCGCTTTCTTCTCTCTTCTCTGTGACAGAGGACCAGCTGGAGTCTTTGGGAGATGACGAGTTGGCTTTGCTCGCCAACCGGTTCTCGCGGTTCCACAACAACCGCATGAACCGTCGTCGAGGAGGAGGACGCACGGGATGCTACGAGTGCGGCGACCCCGACCACTTCATCGCCGACTGCCCCAAGAAGAAGAACAAGCACTCGGGCAAGGGCGAACATGGGTGCAAGCACGACTCCAAGTACAAGGAGAAGCACGTCCCCCCAAGGCACAAGAAACGGGGCGGCTTCGACAAAGAGTACATCAAGAAGAAGTACTTGGAGAAGCAGCAAGCTGAGCAGCGTGCGTTCTTCGCCACGCTCAGCGACGTCGACGGCTCGGACGACGACTCCGCTGGCTCCAGCGATAACGAGTCCGTGAAGAAGAAGCTGGAAGACAAGTTCAACGGCTTGTGCTTCTTCGCCGGTGACGGAGGCCTGTGCACCATGGCACTCGGAGATGAGGTCGACGGCGAGCCGGAGCGTACCCCTCGGAACGACGACGACGACGACACCTCCCAGGTATCTCTCACCTACGACGAGCTTTCCTCCGAGGTTGAGAAGTTGACTGCTGCCCTCCTTAGCCAAGATAAGTTGCTTAGGCGTGCCGCTAGAGAGCGCAAGGAGTTTAGGCAGAAGTGGGAGGACACGGTGAAGGAGCTTGAGTTCGCTCGGTCCACCGTGGTAGTGTCGGAGGAGACGGAGTGCGAGTCGTGCACCGCGCACATGACTGACCTTCTCACTCTGAGAGGTAAGTATGCTGCGTTGGTTGGAGAGGTGGATGAGCTCCGTGCTAGGCCGCAGCTGTTGGGTGCATGCAAGACTTGTCCTGTCTTGCAATCTGAGTTGGCAGAGAAAAATGCCAAGCTTGAGTCTTTAGAGAAGGCCAGCTCAGATAGCACTTGTGTCTCGAGGTGTGCTTTGTGTGAGGGCCTGGAGATGGAGATTGCCAATGTGAAGCATGGCAAGATGCAAACCGAGGAAGAAAACACATACCTTCGGTCCATCTTGTCATGGGTCTCCAGTAGTGAGCCGCAGCTCGGGATGATGATCTCCCAATTCAAGCGAGCTGTTGGTGCCCCTGGTGTAGGTCTTGCTCAGAGTGTTGATCTCTCAGCTTTTGGGAAGATTGGAGAGTCTAGTGGTCTGAACCCATGTGAGAAGCCCAATTCCACCACTACTCCCAAACTTGCCAAGCTTCCACTCAAAGAGCCAGCCAAGCCTATCACCAAAGATGGTGTGGTTGAGGAACCCCCAAGAGCTCCTCCCAAGAACCCAGTTTGGGCACCCAAGCCAAACCACCTCAGAAACAAGCTTGATGCTATGCCACCCATTCGTGAGGAGTTGCCACAGAAGGGCAAAGGCAAAGTGAGCCACACCCACAGCCCTGGTCACCAACAACCCCCTGTGCGTGCGGTGAGGTACCAGTGTGATTTTTGTGGGAGAGATGGTCACTTGAGCGAGTTCTGCTTTAGGCGCAAGAGAGAGGCGCGCAGGGCTCGGGAGATGGAGAACCCGGACATGTACCATCCAGCTCATGGTGGACATGTACCGAAGGCCCAGGGGAGAGCTGCTAGGTCCGGACGTCAGGGTCCCAAGCCTAGGCAGGAGAAGAGAGCTCCGAGGAGAGACGCTAGAGCAGTTGAGCCCCAGGCTCCTAGGCGTAAACATCGTAGAGAGCGTGCCCGACGGGGTCCTGCTTTTGCAGATAATGGACCCCGTGGCGGAGGCTTAGTTGAGCGCTTTCCCCCACCGCAGTTTGAGTACCGCGGTGAGCGCTTCTTCCCCAGCGGACCACGTTTTCCCGTACGTGGTGATCGCTACCCCCGTAGACGTGCTAGGAATGGGTTTTACACTAACCCTTCTTTTGAGCAGCCGGCCCAACACTGGTATTCTCCTTACTTCACTAACCCCAGTGTTGGACCGTATGCTCACCCTATGTCTTTTTATTGATGTAGGTGAGACGGTTGGAGGACATTTGGTTGGTGGATTCTGGTTGCTCGAGGCACATGACCGGAAACGCCAAGTGGTTCTCCAGCCTTAGCCCGGTCGCCGGAAAGGAGTACATAACCTTCGGCGACAATAGTAAAGGTAAGGTATTGTCTCGTGGGACGGTGCGGGTTAATGAGCACTTTGTGTTGCGCGATGTTGCTCTTGTTTCTAACCTGCATTTTAACCTTCTTTCTGTTTCGCAACTTTTTGATGATGACTATGAGATTCGTTTTAAACCGAACCTTAGTCGCATCTTAGATCCTCAGGGCGATCTTGTATGTCTGATTTCGCCCTTTGGGAAAGTCTTTCGCGCGAATTTCTCGGAGTCGTTTGGTTCTTCTCGCTGTCTTTTGGCTAGTCCTTCTTCCTCCGATCTTTGGAAGTGGCATAGGAGGCTCGGTCATTTAAGCTTCGACTTGCTTGCAAGACATAGCTCACTTGGCCTAATCCGAGGATTGCCCAAGCTTTCGGTGGAGAAGGAACTAGTTTGCCATTCTTGCAGACATGGGAAGATGGTTGCCGCTCCCCACCATCCAGTGACTAAGGTCATGACCTCGCACCCCGGAGAGCTTTTACATATGGACCTTGTTGGTCCGGCTCGGGTGAGCTCGGTTGGTGGCAAGTGGTATGTTTTGGTTGTTGTTGACGACTTTTCGAGATATTCATGGGTCTTCTTTTTAGCTGAGAAGACCGAGACTTTCTCATTTGCTCGCAATCTGATTTTGCGTCTTCAGAACGAGTTCCCTTTGAACTCGATGCGAGCTATTCGGAGTGATAATGGTTCCGAGTTTAAAAATTCGGATTTTGAGAAGTTTTGTAACCGCCTTGGTTTGGAGCATCAGTTTTCTTCCCCCTATACACCACCCCAAAATGGTGTTGTAGAGAGGAAGAATCGGACCCTTGTTGAGATGGCCAGGACGATGCTTGATGAGCATAGGACTCCTAGGCGCTTTTGGGCCGAAGCCATGAACACTGCATGCTACATTTCGAATCGCATTTTTCTGAGAGCGTTTTTGAAAAAGACTTCTTATGAGTTGCGTTTTGGCAAACTGCCCAAGGTGAGTTATTTTAGAGTCTTTGGTTGCCACTGTTTTATATTGAAAAAAGGCAACCTGGACAAGTTTGAGTCTCGTTCTTCTGACGGTGTGTTTTTGGGTTATGGCACTCACACTCGAGCTTATCGTGTACTTAACCTTGACACTAACCGAGTCATGGAGACATCAGATGTCACCTTCGACGAGACTCTTGTTTGTCCCTCTTCTCGTTTTGAGCGTGCAGGTGATCATGAGGTTGGAGAGCCTCTTTTCGATGACGAGGACGAGGGTGCTGAAGGTATAGATGATCCAGCACCCCCTCCACCAGCCGTGCCGCAAGGAGCGGCCTCGACGACGACTCACGGCCCCGACACTTCTTCTTCCTGGGGGCCGTGGGATCCTCCACCTCGCGCGGTACCTTTTGTACCCGGGGTGGAACCAGCTACTGTTGAGGGGGAGGTCACTTCTTCCCGGGAGGCGCCACGACATATCCAGCGCCAGCACCCCCCTGAACAGATGATCGGCGACATCAACGAGCGAGTTACTCGCTCCAGGTCACAGCACATCTCGCACTTTGCTCATTCTGCTTTTGTTGCGTCTTTTGAGCCCCGAGATGTTGGACACGCATTGACGGATCCGGACTGGGTAAATGCCATGCATGAGGAGCTAGAGAACTTTGAGCGAAATCGGGTTTGGGTTCTAGTGCCTCCACCTCCTGACTGTAAACCTATTGGGACAAAATGGGTATTTAAAAACAAGCAAGGAGAGGAGGGCCACATTGTGAGAAACAAGGCCCGGCTTGTAGCGAAGGGTTATAGTCAGAAGGAGGGGATAGATTATGAGGAGACCTTCGCTCCTGTAGCTCGTTTGGAGGCTATTAGGATACTCTTGGCTTATGCTGCATCCATGGGTTTCAAACTTTTTCAAATGGATGTCAAGAGTGCCTTCTTAAACGGCTACATTGAGGAGGAGGTCTATGTCCAGCAACCCCCCGGTTTTGAAAATCCCAAGTTTCCAAACCATGTCTTTAGACTCCACAAAGCCTTGTATGGTTTGAAACAAGCCCCTAGAGCCTGGTATGAGAGATTAAAAACCTTTTTGCTAGCTAAGGGTTTTAAAATGGGATGTGTAGATAAGACGCTCTTTCTCCTCCGGCAAGGCAAAGATACTCTCTTGGTCCAAATTTACGTGGATGATATCATTTTCGGTGGTTCTTCTCACGCTTTGGTTGCCAAGTTTGCAGATACTATGAGCAGGGAGTTCGAGATGAGCATGATGGGCGAGCTGACTTTCTTTCTCGGGTTGCAAATCAAGCAATCCCGAGAGGGGACGTTTGTGCACCAGGGCAAGTACACGAGGGACTTGCTGAAGCGGTTCGACATGGGTGAGGCCAAGCCTCTTCCGACGCCCATGTCGACGACGACTGCCCTGGATGCCGACACGGATGGAGAAGCAGTGGACCAGAAGGAGTACCGCAGCATGATTGGATCGCTGCTCTACCTGACGGCGACACGGCCGGACATTCAGTTCGCCGTGTGCTTGTGCGCGCGCTTTCAGGCTTCGCCACGCACTTCTCACCGTCAGGCGGTGAAGCGCATCTTCAGGTACCTTCGTTTCACGCCCGAGCTTGGGATTTGGTATTCTGCTTCCTCCACTCTCTCGCTTTGTGGTTTTTCTGATGCCGATTTTGCTGGTTGTCGCATTGAGCGCAAGTCCACTTCTGGGACTTGCCAGTTTATTGGATCTTCTCTGGTGTCGTGGTCTTCTCGCAAGCAGTCTAGTGTCGCTCAGTCTACCACGGAGGCTGAATATGTTGCTGCGGCTAGCTGCTGTTCCCAGTTACTCTGGATGATGGCCACTTTGCGTGATTTTGGTTTGAGCTTTACTCGAGTTCCTTTGCTTTGTGACAGCACGAGTGCCATTAGCGTTGCTAAGAACCCCGTGCTTCACTCGAAAACCAAACACATTGATGTGCGCTTTCATTTCTTGCGAGACCACCAGGAGAAGGGTGATATCGACCTTCGCCATGTCGATACTCATCACCAATTGGCTGATATTTTCACCAAGCCTTAGACGAATCAACCTTTAATAGGTTGAGGGGTGAGCTTGGTGTTTGTTTCCCCTTTTAGATGGGGAAAGCATTTTGAGATGTACAGACTGACTCTTTTATTTTGAGGCTCTTTTCTTTTGAGTTTCTTGAGTCTTTCCAATTGGTATCTTCTTTCCTTCAGTTTTGTGTCGGGCATACGCATTTACATTCTGAGCTTCATGTCTATATTCACTAGAATGTAATTATGCTCTTGTTAGTATTGCTCCGATACTTATGATGATGCTTGTAGCTTATGCTCTTTCTGATCACTGTTACATGTTATGAGCGAGCTATTTTTGGAATGGTGAATTATGCCTAAGGTATATAAATCTGAAAATGTTCACCATTGAGATATGCAACTAGCATGTGTAGGGTGTGTTGAGTCCATTCCTGCTTTTCATATATGCTGGGTTGCTATGTCTCTAGTTCTGAGTCATTCACTTGCTTGGTTGTCCATAACTTGCTTAAAATCTGAACCAAGTATTGTTGAATTGAAAAGATCGAGATGGGATTGCTTGTCAACACCTCATGGTATTGAGACTGTTTCTCATTGCACTTTGAGTTAAACTTGAGCCATGTAGTGTATGACCGAAACCGTTGCTTTAAGCTTCTGATTGCTTCGGCATAGGCTTCGCACGGTTGAAAAGTTAGGCAATGACAAGCTTTCAACCTCTCGCAATCACATGCCAAAAATGAACTTGTGA
This sequence comes from Coix lacryma-jobi var. lacryma-jobi, assembly GCA_009763385.1. Taxonomy (NCBI): domain Eukaryota; kingdom Viridiplantae; phylum Streptophyta; class Magnoliopsida; order Poales; family Poaceae; genus Coix; species Coix lacryma-jobi. The sequence continues at coordinate 190,511,650 of CM019822.1, read as the reverse complement.
ACTCTTTTACCGCTGCAACTCCGATATGAATTTGAAATCACAAGTATATGCTTCATTCCTATGCATGATGATTGAACTTTGCTAGGGGTAGTTCACCTTGTATATATGCTTAGCACTTGTTTGGATTCCTTCTATACATATCTAGTGCTATTTTGATGGTGACTATTCTTTTGGCTTAAAACTGCTCACATGCTCATATGCTTCATATTTCGTATAAGTGATCAGTTTGAGCCTTTGCTATTTGAGTGCTTACTTGAGATGTTGGAGCTATACTGATTAGAGCATCTTTGCAATCTCTTGACTATATACTTGAAGCTCCTAACTTGCATTTTGACTTCATATGCATTTTGGAAGGAGATCTTGTGTTCAGGGGGAGTTTATGTGAAGGGAGTTGCTTCTCCGATACCTTTTGGCCTTGATAAGTGCATTTTCAACTAGGGGGAGAATTTTATGCAAATCATATGCTCCTGTGTTGATCAACTAAGGGGAGAATCGTTTGTCCTAGTTGCTTGCATTTGTCGAGGGGGAGTTTGCTAGTTGTGTTGAGCCGTTGCCTCTGTCTTGAGGGACTAGCAAACGTTCCTAGCTTTTCATGAGCTTTCATAAGCTTTTTCTTTTGGCTTTCAAATTGGTATCGTCTGGTGTGCTTTCCCATTTGGTTTGGGTTGATTTCCAATTGGTTCGGAGTGATTTTCTTGCTAGTTGTGTTGAGCCTCTGTGCCTCTATCTTGAGGGACTAGCACTTTGCTTCTGTTGTCCTCCGATCTTCGATTGGTATCTGCTAGCGGTGTTGAGCCTGTTCTACCTCTTCTTGAGGGCTAGCTTTGCTTTGCTTGGTTGTGTCGAGCCGTTGCCCATGTCTTTGGGGACCAAGTTTTCGCTTCATCCACTTGACCTTCTTTGGCTTTTGTTAGGCTTTTGGGTCATTTGGTTGGGTTTTCTCTTCTCACTCCTTCCTACCTCCTTCTTCTTATTCATGATTTGTTGTGGAGTTGACAATGCACTCATCAAGGGGGAGATTGCGGATACATGGGTGTATGCCGAGTCTCTGTGTGATGAGTGATTGTCAACGGAGATGATGCGCATGTTCTTTGGCTTGTGTTGTGCAGGTGTCGAGCACGGAGACAGTGGTCGATGGCGGGTGAAGGTCAAGTTGCGACGTGCCGTGCCGACGGACCGGGCGCGATGAAGGATGGGCGTGCCGTGCGGCGGACGTGCCATGCCGATGTATCGGACGGTGAAGGGCGGACGTGGACTTGGACTGATGGACTGGAGGCCGGAGGATCAGCTGTGGTGGCTGGCAGCCTGTGACAGCGACAAGCGGAGAAGTGCGATCATGTCGGTGGAAGGGGTGCACAGGCGGTGCATCCCCTCTACGACACCGGTTTGTTGGTAGAGCCCGGGAAAAACCAACGGTGGACGGTTTTCCAGGTTTGGGCCTCAAAACCTGGGCGCTGGGTTTCCAGGTTGAGCCACAAAACCTGGGCGTGACGGTTTCCAGGTTGAGCCTCAAAACCTGGGCGTGGGCCGGTTTCCGAGTTTGGGCCTCAAAACTCGGGCGCTGCGGGTTTCCGAGTTTGGGCCACAAAACTCGGGCTGGAGGCTGGTTTCCCGGTTTGGGCCTCAAACCGGGGGCTGATGGAAAAGGCTGGTTTCCCGGTTTGGGCCACAAAACCGGGGGTGCAGAGTGGTGGCGGCACGTGGCGGCGATCTGAAGGTTGCGTGGAGGCGACGCTGAAGACCGTGCGGGCGTGGCCGTCGGATCTACCTACCACCAGCGGGTGGACTAGAATAGCCTTAGGGTTAGGCTGGTCCGCTCTGTAAATACAGTAGGGAGGGGTAGAGTAGGAAATAGGCTTAGGCTAGGTTAGTATAAGTAGTCTAGGGGAGACACCCTCCTCCCTATCTCAGTTTTAGCTATTTCAGTTAGTGTCTTCATTTGCTAGGGTTTCCACTCTTCCAACCCCTGCTTTAGCTAGTTGAGATCCGCAGAGAGACTCCACTCTGTGTACTGTTGATTCAAGGAAGTGAGGCCGTATCCTCACCTTGGATCCCATCTCTTGGTGTCAATTCGCGTTTTGATTTCATGTTCATCATGTCTTCGCGGATTGCTTTGTGCCTTGAGTTTTCCCGTCGCTTGATCTTTGTGCTCGGTTCATCTTTTGCGATTCCGTTGAACTGAGTTGTTCTAGATCGTGAGGCACTTCTTTCCACCGAAAGAAATCATCTCTAACCTCACGGTCTAGGAGATCGATCAAGTTTTAGTTCCGGGTCTCTTTTTCTTCCTTCCCCCGAATTCCTTGGATTCACCGATTTGGAGTTAGGTTCGAGCCATGATCTCTTAGAGATAGCTCACTAACCTCCTTGTGGACTCCTCAGGATCGAATCCCAAGCCTAGAGCGTTTGATTCGGAGGAGATCGGGTTGAATCGCCGGAGTTTCAGTGCAGTTTCGGGGTGACCGGACGCTGGTCGCGACTTGACCGGACGCGTCCGGTCGTTGAACAGTTCGTCGCGTGGTTCTCTGTAGACCGACCGGACGCTCGGTGTTTTGCGTGACCGGACTCGCCTCTATCACTGTTCATCGCGGTTGTTTTGGACCTGATCGGACGCTCAGTAAACGACCGGACGCTTGAGCACCGTGCGTCCGGTCGCGAACAGAGAGCTCCCAGAGCCGATTTCTGACGACCTGACGCGTCCGGTCCCTGCTGACCGGACGCTGGCCAGAGTCCGGTCGATCCAGTTTCGTGCGTTTTCGTTCGCGTTCGTTCGTTCTTGATCGGATTCGAGTTCCGTCTTTTGCGTTGGCTTTCTAGGGCTGTCTAGTGTCCCGCTGTGCTTCTAGGAGGCATCCACCCTACATCTAGGGTCGTGGACATTAGCAAGCTCTAGGGTTCGCTCTTGGGTTGTTTTTGGGACAGTGGCAATCTAGTTTCCGTAAGGAAATTTTGAAGCTCCCATTCACCCCCCCTCTGGTCGCTTTCGGTTAGCTTCTCGGTCCTTCAGACGGTGGAGGACCTCCTCAACGAGCTGGAGCAGGGGCCGCTCCTTTCCGCGGGCTCGATGATGGCGGCGGCGCCCGAGGTGCCGGCTAGCGCCGACAAGGCGCCGGAGGGCCCGGCCAGGGAAGAGGACTCGGGGTCGAGCCTTCCCTCGACCGATCCGCAACAGGAAGCGCCGGCGGAGGGACGGAGGGAGTCGGGGCCCGTGCCGTCGTGCGGCGGGTCGCTGTCGGGGCAGCTCGAGGCGGAGGATCTGCCCGACATCAAGCTCGACCGACCGATATGGCCATTTCCCGTCCCACTGAGCCCGCCCCTTGCCGTGGTTCCCATCGAGCAGCCGGCCCAGGGGCGGCCCCGCGCGAGGTGCGGTCCGTCTTCCGGGAGGTGGCCGTGCTCATGGCGGAGGCGGAGCGGTCCTGCTCCGAGGAGGCGGACCGGTCCGCGCAGTTGTCAGCCGCCCTCGCGCGGGCCGAGGCGGAGCTTCGAGATCTCCGCGCGGAGCTAAGCCGGAACGCCCAGATGGCGAGCCGGCTTAACGAGGCGGAGGCGGAGGTCCGGGTGGCTCGAGGCGAGGTCGGCCGATCCAAGGAGGAGGCCGCCGCCGTTCTCGAAGCGTCGAGGAAGGAGGCCGCGGACGCCCGAAGCGAGGCCACCTCTGCCCGGGCTGAAGCCGAGGCGGCGAAGCAGGAGGCTGCTGACGCCCGTGGCGAGGCCGCCGCTGCCCGAGCCGCAGCGGAGGCGGCGAGAAAAGAGGCCGAAGACGCCGTGAGTGGTGCCGCCACCGCCCGAGCTGCCGAGGGGCGGCGCGGCAGGAGGTGATCCGCAAGGATCTGGCCCTGGTAGAGGCGGGCCGGCTGATCGAGGACCTTAGGTCCGAGAAGCCTCCTCACGCTGGCCGAGAAGCACAGGCTAAAGCAGCGTGCTGAAGGCCTGACCAGCGACCTCGCCGCACTGGGGCAACACTGCGATGGTGAGGCTTACACCTTGTTCTTGTTTGGTTCTCGAGGTTCTTTGTTACGCCGCAGTCTCACTCTTCTTTGTTTGTTGCGCAGGGGTCGAGAAGACGGTCGAGGAGCTCCGTGAGACGAAACCAGGCTCTCTTGGACCAGCTCCAAGACGAGACGATGGTGGCGGAGCGGGCTCGCTCTTCTTTCGACCGGCTCGGCCCCATGTGGGGTCTCCTCCTGTGGCCGCGGCAGAAGGTGCAATGGCTCGGGGCGATGCCTTGGTCGACGCCTTGTGCTTCTTCGACGCAGCCGCGCGGGACCGTGTCCGGCAAGCTCTCCATCACGGCGTCAAGCAGACACTCGCGGTCGTTCGCTCCGGCTTCCGCTTCCCGGTCCATGTTGTCGCGAATGGCTTCATCGAGATCGAGGGGAAGGATGAGGAGTGGAACAACCGTCGTGTCGACAAAATTTTGGAGAAGATGGAGAGGCCGGGGACGTCGCTCGCGAAGATCTTCGAGGAGGACGTGCTGCTCCTGACGCCAGCAGTGGTGTCGGGAGCCCTCCTCCTTCGAGCTCGGGCGTCGAGGTCGAGCCTGCCATCGTGGACCTCGGGGAGGAGTACCGCACCGACGAGGACTGAGGCCTGCGTGCCAAATTTGGGCGTCGAGGCCCTTGTAAGAATTCTATGACATAAATGAGGGTTCGTCGAGACCCGAATGTATATGTGTTTTGTTTATGGAAAGAGTTGTTTTCTTTTCAAATGCGTTTGCCCGCCTCTCTTTGTCGCAAGCTCGAGTTTCTGCTAACTTAGTCTGTGTTCCTTCGATACGTCGAGCCCCTCGAGGGGGGGCGTAGGTAGGGCACCATAGCCCGAGGGCGTAGGCGGCCGTCTACGTCGACGCCCCCCCCCCTTGGAGGCTCGAGGTACTTTAAGATTTAGACGTCGCTAGTTCACTCGAGGCGCGAGTCGAGATGCGGGTCAATTTTTGAAAAGAAAACACGCGTTTTTTCCGGAGTCTGGGGGGCGTTTACCCCCTTGTCAGCCCCCGAGGGAGGCTCGACCCTGAGCTAGGCAGGGTCGAGGCTACCTTGAGTTGCTAAGTAACATGAAAGATGGAGCACGAGTTATCCCATTCATATTCAACGTGTTTGTACAAAGCAGTAAAATGAACAAGGCCTCGAGGCCTTAAGGATAGAAGCGACGTAGCTGAGATATGTTCCACGCGTTCGCCAGGACCCTGCCTTGGTCGTCGTAGAGCTTGTATGTGCCTGGCTTGAGTACTTCAGCCACGGTGTATGGGCCTTCCCACGGAGGGGTGAGCTTATGGCGCCCTCGATTATCTTGCAGCCGTCGAAGCACGAGGTCCCCCACCGCCAGGTCCCTTTTGCGCACGTGCTTGTCGTGGTAGCATCGAAGTGTTTGCTGGTAGCGTGCAGAGTTGATGAGCACCACGTCTCGGGCCTCCTCGAGCTGGTCCTTGGCGTTGGCGAGCTTTTCGTCGCTGGTTTGCTCGTTGTAGGCTCGAAGTCGAGGTGATCCGTACTCGAGGTCCGTAGGTAAGACGGCCTCGGCACCGTAGGTTAGGAAAAACGGAGTGAACCCGGTGGCTCGACTCGGCGTAGTCCTGAGGCCCCACAGCACCGACGGGAGTTCTGTAGCCCACCCCTTTCCGAAATCCTTGAGGGTTTTGAACAGCCTCGGCTTCAGCCCATGGAGTATCATGCCGTTGGCGCGCTCGACCTGCCCGTTGCATTGGGGATAGGCGACCGAGGCCCAGGTTACGCGAATGTTGTTGTTGAAAGTGCATGTTGCACTTAAGTGTGATTTTGGATGATTTGATGACAATGTTGATTAAAGATCTAATATGTTTGCTAAGTGTGACACAGGGAAATGATTATCTCACTATGTACTTGAAATGTAATGCAAAGCCAAAATGATGGATTGTTGTATGAAGATCATGTCACAAGCACAAAACAACAATGAGAATGATATTGATATAAAGGGCTATCGTATTGTGGGATAATCATAGTGCATTTATGTTTGCTAAGAAAGGATTCAAAATGAAGCATGGTTGAATGGCTTGAAATGATGAAGATAGCAAGGAAAGAGTCTTTGAGGTACTAAGCAAGGGTGAAGGGCAAGCGACGGCTTGGCGGCCGAAGACTAGCTAGAGTGAAGAAGAAAGTACTTGCATTTAGTCGAAGGATCAATCAAGCTTGAAGATCGCATCCAGTGGAGAATCGACATCCTAGCAACAATATTGATTGGAGTGACTTGGCACATTTGGAATTCCATTATTCACTTAAATGGAGTCAAGTCACATGCTCAAGATGGCTTTGCTTAAGGGATATCTACTTCTAAACATGACAAGCATTCCTTCCATATAGAAAATGAAGAGAAGCGGCTTGGGTTCAAATGGAGATCAACTCAAGAGGTTTAAAATTCGTATTTCAATTTATCTTGAGTAATAGGAAAGCCGTACTATTAAGAGGGATGCAACATAGAGTAGATGATTCTTCATAAGTGCTCAAACCAACCTAAGTGAGACATGAGAGAGCTAGAGCTAACTTTCAGCTGAGTGTTGCACTGTCTGTCCATACCACATGTCCGGTATGCATACCTGACATGCCGGTATGAGCCCACACAGTGCGGCATCCGTCTCGCCCGAGCCTTTGCGCCAGGCCTCGGCCTCGGCGCTCAAACTCCGTCTCGCCGAGCCTTTGCGCCAGGCCTCGGCCTCGGCGCTCAAGCTCCGTCTCGCCCGAGCCTTTGCGCCAGGCCTCGGCCTCGGCGCTCAAGCTCCGTCTCGCCCGAGCCTCTGCGCCAGGCCTCGGCCTCGGGCGCTCAAGCTCCGTCTCGCCCGAGCCTCTGAGCCAGGCCTCGGCCTCGGACGCTCTTGTGGAGTCCATACCGGACATGTCCGGTATGCATACCGGACATGTCCGGTATTAGCGGAGTTCTGTCTCGCAGCTTGTGTTCGGGGTTTGAAAGATGGTTGGTTAAGAGTGCCTCTCGCGCAGTCAAGTCATACCGGACATGTCCGGTATGCCTACCGGACATGTCCGGTATTTGCGCATTTGTGGCTAACAGTATCTTTGTGATGGGCGGTTCTACCCCCTTGGGTCGGTACCACCGAGAGGTACCCACCGGGGTTATAGCGGTATTACCGGTAGGTCAATATTGGCTACTTCCAGAGAGGTTGTGAAAACCCCTTTATAACTAGCGGTACCACCGACCAAGTTGTCGGTACTACCGAGATCTGTTGGGAAGTTTGAAAGTTGGTCTGTTCAGTGTGTTCCTCACGCAGTAAAGTCATCCGGACATGTCCGGTATGAGCTGACTCAGCCAACGGCTAGAAAACGGCTAGTTTCGAATGTGGGCTTATAAATACCCCAAACCTCCACCTTTGGAGGCTGCTGATTCTACCTGTTCCCATACTCATTCTAAGCCTTTCAAAACACTTTCCAACCCTCTCTTAGTGAGTGATTGTCCTCTAATTGCCAAATCCATTTGTGGGTTGAGAGAGATTCAAAATTAGAGAGCAAGCCATCTCTTGAGCACTTGTGCAAATCGTCGATCTTGTTGTGCGCATTCGTTACTCTTGGACTCTACGGTCCTAGACGGTTAGGCGTCGCCGTTGAGCACCCAAGAGATTTGTGGAGTGCCTCGGAAAGTTTGTGAAGGTTCGATCTCTCCTCAAAAGAGATCAACTAGTGGAAGGAGCATAGCGGGTGAAATAGACCGCGGCTAGAGGACCCGTGGTGTCCTCTAGAGCCCACCTTTGTGGTAGCTCGCACCGGCCAACGGAGAGTAGGACCCGAGGGGGTGCCGAACTTCGGTGAAACAAATACCGTGTCATTCCTTTGTGCTTTACTTTCGGCTATTGGGACTTGCCAGTTTATTGGGTCTTCTCTTGTGTCGTGGTCTTCTCGCAAGCAGTCTAGTGTCGCCCAGTCTACTACGGAGGCTGAGTATGTTGCTGCGGCTAGCTGCTGTTCCCAGTTACTCTGGATGATGGCCACTTTGCGTGACTTTGGTTTGAGCTTTACTCGAGTTCCTTTGCTTTGTGACAGCACGAGTGCCATTAGCGTTGCTAAGAACCCCGTGCTTCACTCGAAAACCAAACACATTGATGTGCGCTTTCATTTCTTGAGAGACCACCAGGAGAAGGGTGATATCGACCTTCGCCATGTCGATACTCATCACCAATTGGCTGATATTTCACCAAGCCTTTAGACGAATCAACCTTTAATAGGTTGAGGGGTGAGCTTGGTGTGTGTTTCCCCTTTTAGATGGGGGAAGCATTTTGAGATGTACAGACTGACTCTTTTATTTTGAGGCTCTTTTCTTTTGAGTTTCTTGAGTCTTTCCAATTGGTATCTTCCTTCTTTCAGTTTTGTGTCGGACATACGCATTTACGTTCTGAGCTTTATGTCTATATTCACTAGAATGTAATTATGCTCTTGTTAGTATTGCTCCGATACTTATGATGATGCTTGTAGCTTATGCTCTTTCTGATCACTGTTACATGTTATGAGCGAGCTATTTTTTGGAATGGTGAATTATGCCTAATGTACATAAATCTGAAAATGTTCACCATTGAGATATGCAACTAGCATGTGTAGGGTGTGTTGAGTCCATTCCTGCTTTTCATATATGCCAGGTTGCTATGTCTCTAGTTCTGAGTCATTCACTTGCTTGGTTGTTCATAACTTGCTTAAAATCTGAACCAAGTATTGTTGAATTGAAAAGATCGAGATGGGATTGCTTGTCAACACCTCATGGTATTGAGACTGTTTCTCATTGCACTTTGAGTTAAACTTGAGCCATGTAGTGTATGACCGAAACCGTTGCTTTAAGCTTCTGATTGCTTCGGCATAGGCTTCGCACGGTTGAAAAGTTAGGCAATGACAAGCTTTCAACCTCTCGCAATCACATGCCAAAAATGAACTTGTGAATTCTTTTACCGCTGCAACTCCGATATGAATTTGAAATCACAAGTATATGCTTCATTCCTATGCATGATGATTGAACTTTGCTAGGGGTAGTTCACCTTGTATATATGCTTAGCACTTGTTTGGATTCCTTCTATACATGTCTAGTGCTATTTTGATGGTGACTATCTTTTTGGCTTAAAACTGCTCACATGCTCATATGCTTCATATTTCGTATAAGTGATCAGTTTGAGCCTTTGCTATTTGAGTGCTTAATTGAGATGTTGGAGCTATACTGATTAGAGCATCTTTGCACTCTTTTGACTATATACTTGAAGCTCCTAACTTGCATTTTGACTCCATATGCATTGTGGACGGAGATCTTGTGTTCAGGGGGAGTTTATGTGAAGAGAGTTGCTTCTCCGATACCTTTTGGCCTTGATAAGTGCATTTTCAACTAGGGGGAGAAATTTACGCAAATCATATGCCCTGAAAATCTTTTGTCCTAGTTGCTTGCATTTGTCGAGGGGGAGTTTGCTAGTTGTGTTGAGCCGTTGCCTCTGTCTTGAGGGACTAGCAAACGTTCCTAGCTTTTCATGAGCTTTCATAAGCTTTTTCATTTGGCTTTCAATTGGTATCGTCTGGTGTGCATTCCCATTTGGTTTGGGTTGATTTCCAATTGGTTCGGAGTGATTTTCTTGCTAGTTGTGTTGAGCCTCTGTGCCTCTATCTTGAGGGACTAGCTTTTTGCTTCTGTTGTCCTCTGATCTTCAATTGGTATCTGCTAGTGGTGTTGAGCCTGTTCTACCTCTTCTTGAGGGCTAGCTTTGCTTTGCTTGGTTGCGTCGAGCCGTTGCCCATGTCTTTGGGGACCAAGTTTTCGCTTCATCCACTTGACCTTCTTTGGCTTTTGTTAGGCTTTTGGGTCATTTGGTTGGGTTTTCTCCTCTCACTCCTTCCTACCTCCTTCTTCTTATTCATGATTTGTTGTGGAGTTGACAATGCACTCATCAAGGGGGAGATTGCGGATACATGGGTGTATGCCGAGTCTCTGTGTGATGAGTGATTGTCAACGGAGATGATGCGCATGTTCTTTGGCTTGTGTTGTGCAGGTGTCGAGCACGGAGACAGTGATCGATGGCGGGTGAAGGTCAAGTTGCGACGTGCCGTGCCGACGGACCGGGCGCGATGAAGGATGGGCGTGCCGTGCGGCGGACGTGCCATGCCGATGTATCGGACGGTGAAGGGCGGACGTGGACTTGGACTGATGGACTGGAGGCCGGAGGATCAGCTGTGGTGGCTGGCAGCCTGCGACAGCGACAAGCGGAGAAGTGCGATCATGTCGGTGGAAGGGGTGCACAGGCGGTGCATCCCCTCTACGACGCCGGTTTGTTGGTAGAGCCCGGGAAAAACCAACGGTGGACGGTTTCCAGGTTTGGGCCTCAAAACCTGGGTGCTGGGTTTCCAGGTTGAGCCACAAAACCTGGGCGCGACGGTTTCCAGGTTGAGCCTCAAAACCTGGGCGTGGGCCGGTTTCCGAGTTTGGGCCTCAAAACTCGGGCGCTGAGGGTTTCCGAGTTTGGGCCACAAAACTCGGGCTGGAGGCTGGTTTCCCGGTTTGGGCCTCAAAACCGGGGGCTGATGGAAAAGGCTGGTTTCCCGGTTTGGACCACAAAACCGGGGGAGCAGAGTGGTGGCGGCACGTGGCGGCGATCTGAAGGTTGCGTGGAGGCAACGCGGAAGACCGTGCGGGCGTGGCCGTCGGATCTACCTACCACCAGCGGGTGGACTAGAATAGCCTTAGGGTTAGGCTGGTCCGCTCTGTAAATACAGTAGTGAGGGGTAGAGTAGGAAATAGACTTAGTCTAGGTTAGTATAAGTAGTCCAGGGGAGACACCCTCCTCCCCATCTCAGTTAGCGCAGTCTTTTGCTTCCTAGCACCTAGGGTTTCCACTCTCCCATCCCCTGCTTTAGCTAGTTGAGATCCGCAGAGAGACTCCACTCTGTGTACTGTTGATTCGAGGAAGTGAGGCCGTATCCTCACCTTGGATCCCATCTCTTGGTGTCAATTCGCGTTTTGATTTCATGTTCATCATGTTCTTCGCGGATTGCTTTGTGCCTTGAGTTTTCCCGTCGCTTGATCTTTGTGCTCGGTTCATCTTTTACGATTCCGTTTGAACTGAGTTGCTCTAGATCGTGAGGCACTTCTTTCCACCGAAAGAAATCATCTCTAACCTCACGGTCTAGGAGATCGATCAAGTTTTAGTTTCGGGTCTCTTTTTCTTCTTTCCCCCGAATTCCTTCGATTCACCGATTTGGAGTTAGGTTCGAGCCATGATCTCTTAGAGATAGCTCACTAACCTCCTTGTGACTCCTCAGATCGAATCCCAAGCCTAGAGCACTTGACTCGGAGGAGATCGGGTTGAATCGCCGGAGTTTCAGTGCAGTCGCGGGGTGACCGGACGCTCTGTCGGGCTGACCGGACGCACGCTTTCAGAGTCCGGTCGTTGAGCACGGCGCCAAGCTTTTCTGCGTACTGACCGGACGCTCTCGACCGGACGCTCTGTTTGCATTTCGACCGGACGCTACGCTTGCACTGTTCCTGGCTTTGTCGGTTTCGACCGGACGCACTGTACACGACCGGACGCTCCGTACTCGTGAGTCCGGTCGCGAACAGTAAGGTTCCAGAGCCGATTTTGGACGACCGGACGCGTCCGGTCTCTGCTGACCGGACGCTGGCCAGAGTCCGGTCGTAGCTGTTTCGCGCCGATTCGTTCGCGGTTCGTTCGTTCGTCAACGGATTCGAGTTCCGTCTTTTGGGTTGGCTTTCTAGGGTTGTCTAGTGTCCCGCTGTGCTTCTAGGAAGCATCCACCCTACATCTAGGGTCGTGGACACTTGTCGGCTCTAGGGTTTGCATTTGGGGTTGAGTTTGGGACAGTGGCATCTAGTTTCCGCAAGGAAATTTTAAAGCTCCCATTCACCCCCCCCCCCTCTGGTCGCTTTCGGGTAGCTTCTCGGTCCTTCAACAACCCCATTCCGAGGCGGTGTATAGGGAGAAGAAAACTGATGCTCTAAACCCAAAGAGTTACAAAACTTCTCAAAATCTGAATTCTTGAATTCGGAATCATTATCACTCCTAATAGCTCGCATCGAGTTCAAAGGGAACTCGTTCTGAAGATGCAAAATCAGATTGCGAGCAAAGGAGAAGTCTCGGTCTTCTCAGCTAAAAAGAAGACCCACGAATATCTCAAAAAATCATCAACAACAACAAGCACATACCACTTCCCCCCAACCGAGCTCACCCGAGCTGGACCAACAAGGTCCATGTGCAAAAGCTCTCCAGGGTGCTTGGTCATGACCTGAGTCACTGGATGGTGGGGAGCGGCAACCATCTTCCCATGTCTACAAGAATGGCAAACAAGATCCTTCTCCATGGATAACTTGGGCAATCCTCGGATTAGGCCAAGTGAGCTAAGCCTTGCAAGCAAGTCAAAGCTCAGGTGACCAAGTCTCCTATGCCACTTCCAAAGATCAGAGGAGGAAGGTCCAGCCAAAAGACAACGAGAAATTCCAAACAACTCTGAGAAATCCGCACGAAAGACTTTCCCAAAGGGCAAAATCACACAAACAAGATTGCCCTGAGGGTCCAAAATACGACTGAGATTCGGTTTAAAACGAATCTCATAGTCATCATCGAAAAGTTGCGAAACAGAAAGAAGGTTAAAATGCAAGTTAGAGACAAGAGCAACATCGCGCAACACAAAGTGCTCATTAACTCGCACAGACCCACGAGACAGCACCTTACCTTTGCTGTTGTCGCCGAAGGTGATAAACTCCTTTCCGGCGACTGGACTAAGACTGGAGAACCACTTGGCGTTTCCGGTCATGTGCCTCGAACACCCAGAATCCACCAACCAAACGTTCTCCAATCGTTTTACCTACATCAATAGAAAGACATAGGGTGAGCATACGGGCCAACACTGGGGTTAGTGAAGTATGGAGAATACCAGTGTTGGGCCGGCTGCTCAAAAGAACGGTTAGC
>CM019822.1:190483000-190498225 GCA_009763385.1 Coix lacryma-jobi var. lacryma-jobi | reverse complement strand
CCGCCGAGCTCCACCGACGCCGAAGTCCGAAGAGCCCCGCCGCGGAAGCTTTCAGCGCCGCTCGGAGCCCGGAACCGTTCGTCCCCGACCCGAGCTCCACCGCCTCCCTTCTTCCTCCTCCAGCTTCGCCAAGCCAAGGCAAGGTGAGAACACCAACTAGCCCTATCGCTACCGTTCCCTATCCCTCTGTTCACCACGGTCGAGCGCCATTGCCGCCATCGCGGACCTCACACGTGGCCAGCACGCACCAACGCACCCCCGGCCAAACCTTCACCCCTAGGACTCCCCTCTAGGTTCACTGAGTCTCACACGCCCGCCAGTTTAGCCGGCGACCGCCAGAAACGGCGTAGCCGCGCGATGCCGTCGCCGCCGTGCGCTGCCGCTCGCCGCCGGCACGCTACGGCCGTGCGCTGGCCAATCCACCAGTACCGCCGGATGCGCCTCGTCGAGACGAGTCCGCAGGGCCCAGCCTCCCCGCCGGCGACCTCACCGACGGCGAGAAATCGCCGGACCAATCCCTCCCCTGTTTCCGTCTCGTCCGAGCCCCCGAGTCCGGCCTCGGACGAGCGCGCCTGTTTTCCGATTCGCCCGAGCCCGCGAGCCAGGCCTCGGACGAGCGTGCGTTCTTCCGTCTCGCCCGAGCCCTCGAGCCAGGCCTCAGCCTCGAACCAGGCCTCGGACGGGCGTGTATCTTTCCGTCTCGCCCGAGCCCTCGAGCCAGGCCTCAGCCTCGAGCCAGGTCTCGGACGGGCTAATGTTTTTCCGTCTCGACCGAGCCCTCGAGCCAGGCCTCGGCCTCGAGCTCGGCCTCGAGCGAAACCTCGGGTGCGGTCTCGTTCGAGCCAGGCCTCGACCGATTCGCTTTCCGCCGTGCGCCCGAGCCCGAATGGGTTCTGCTGACCCACGGGTCCCGCGCGTCAGCCCCTTACCGGTCCATAGACCGAGTTCTCGCAAGCCAGCCGGGAGAAGTTAAATGTTTTTCTTTTCGGTTTAATTTCCAGAGATGCTTGTTATTTTTGTGTAGCCTGTTTTATAAATCCAAATGAAGTGCTTCCAGTTTTATTAGCTTTCTGATGAATAGATCTATCATGGGAAAATATGAAAGTATTTTTGATAGCAGTTTATTTTACTGTTTTCGTTTATTTCAGTTTATATGCTTTTGTTTAGATAAATGATTATAAGTGTTTTCTGGTTGAGATAATTCCTGGAAAATTTTGTGTAAGTTTATTATACTGTTTGGCACCTGTGAAAAATATATGATGCACTGTTTGTGTAGAAAAAGTTACGGTTATAGTTAAAAGTCTCTTTTTGCTGATTTCTTAGAATAAGTGTTAAGGTGTTTTATATGTTGAAATAAAATATGGGAAAATTTGTACAAGTCTCTGTATGCCTTGTAGAATCTAAGAAAAATATGAACTTGATCTGTTTTATGGAAAAATTTGTAGTTGCTTTACAACTGTGCTTTTCTGTATAGATCTTTAGAAATTCATGTAAGAAAATATATGATGGTTCTGGTCATGGAACTTCCTGGATAAATATGAAATGTGAAGTAGAATCTGGGAAAAATAGGAAATAGAGCTATGCACTCTTTTACAGTAGGGTTGTAGTTCAAAGTACCTTTTTAGGCAGTTTGCTTGTCATTTTTGTATCTGCAGCTCTGTATTTTATCTTTGGCCGAAACTTGTTCAGTAGAGTCCAGCAAGTGTGGTTTACCTTCTGGAATTTTGTGGATTTTTCTGAGTCTAGAAAAAATGCACTTGCAGTTCAATCGGAATTTCTTTTGATTTAATTAAAAGTGGAAAAGGGTGATTATCGGATTTTGTCTTATGAATTGAATAGTGTTGACCCCAATGTCAAAAGTGGTTCAACAAGTTGGCTTTGTTGGGTTGCAAGAAAAATGTTTCGTCTTATGATTCTCATCTTGCACCGCATTAGTTATTTATATAATTTATCACATGCAATAGGATCGACACTCCCGGAGCCCCACCAAGAGCAGGAGCCAAGCGTCGAGCCGGAGATCCAGGAGCTCCAGCAGTCGGAGGAAGCAGACCCCGCGGCCGACACTAACCTGCCCGAGTGCCCCTCCCACGAGGCCTCGGTTTTCACTCAAGGCAAGCCCCGGAGCATTCTAAGTCTCCCAGTTTTTGCAATTAATTTACTTGAGTCCTTTCATATTGTGATGCATTAGGTATAGGAGTTGATTGAATCCTATTTGTTGCATTACCATTCCTTGATTATTGATTATTACCTGCCTTGTTATCCTGCTACTGTTTAATAATGTAGAATTGCTTAGCCTGCTTAATAAAAGTAGTAGTTAAGGATGTTTCCGTAATACCCCGATGGGTATTTACCGGATCACGGTTGGCTATATTTGCTATCGTGGAAAAGAACCTGAGTAGTAATGAAATACGGTCAACTGGAAGGCAAAGCACAAGTTTGGAAACTTGGGGCAGTCCGTCCGTTGGATCGTGTAGGTTTGTATCGATGTTGGCCCTCGTTCATTTTTGAACGCGCCCTTTTACTTAGGGATATGTCGGTGCCGTAATCATCGACCCCAAAGCCGGTTAGAAGCTGTTCGGGCCGGTCTCAACCCGTGTCGTGCCCTCTAGTACGGAAGTTGCGATCTGCCGCGTGAGGCCATCGCCAGACTCTGATTGGGCGGTCCGTGCTTGAGCCGCGACGATTACCACCACGAACAAGCGTCGAGCGGTTGCCCAATGCATGGACCCGACGGGGAAAGTGTGGGCTGGTATTAAAGGTCTTTCATCAGCTGATTTGGAATTCGATTCGAGTCGCCGTCTCCCCCGGTTAGTGGGAAACTATGGCGAGCTTCACCACGATACAACTCCATGTGATGTTTAAAGGTTCAACTAAAATGTGGATAAGTCAACTGGATATGGTTATATTATTGTTTGTTAGATTCAAGTGAGTGCTCTAGTACAGGTAATAACCTAGAACTAAGGAGTAGGTTTAAAAGTAACAACTCATCATAATCATTAATTATCCCTTATCTGAATTTGAGCCTTTCGCAACTAAAAGATCCCAGCTCCACCTCAAAAGCCTTGCATACCCTTGGAGTCTTTTATTTTCAGTTAGACGGGTAAGTCTAGCTGAGTACATTCCCGTACTCAGGGTTTATCCCGTTTGTTGCAGATGGCCAGGTCTACTTTGGCTATTGTAAGCACTGCCTCTACCCAGTGGAAGGTGATGAGGAGTAGGCCCAGGGCAGGGTCGTCAAGAAGCTTCCCTCCTTCTTTTGCCGGACTGAGACTACTGGTGGCACACTATCTTAAAAAGGAGGAATGACTTGTGTTGAGTTGGTTTATCAAACAATCTTTTATTCGGACCACGTTTGTTGTGGTCGTGTTTTAAACTTATTCAAGCTTCCGCACTTTTAAACTCAATATTGTAATAACTCTGTTTTAAATTCCGCACTCTGATGTTTTAAATTCGATTTCGTTTCACTGTGATGTCTCTTTACGGATGTAACCTTTGAACGATGCGATCCTGTATGTTCTGGTGTAAGAAATCCTTCGAGATTTCCGGACTACCGGGGTTATATGGGTTCAAGTATGGGTCGAAGTCAGACGGATTTGACTAAGATAATACTTGAGCTCTTATAATCAGGACGGTTCCGCCACAGCTGGTATCGGAGCATTGTTCAAGTGATTACCTTCGTAAAGAGCTATTTTCGAACTAAAATGGGTATTTCAAAACTATTTTCAATTACTAAGTGTGCCCAGTCTCGTCCTTAAGCCGTATACTAGGATTCAGGTGGCTTAACTGCTAACAGGGTTCAGGGTTTTGCTTCATGCTGGATCTTTATTTGCTGGTCCATTCTCGGGAAAAGAGAATGCGTCGATTGCGAAAACATGCATAAAATGATTTTGTGAGATATGAGAGCATGACCGTCCAACCGTCGGTCTAGGTGAGAGTTCTTATACCAAGTATGTGCGAGCTCCACGCAGACACATATGAGGGTATCAATGATTTTAAGGGTGATTTCTATTGGTGCATGGTGTTTAGTATTGGCTTCTATGTATTTTGCGCATATTGGCCAATACTCAGTTGTTTTATCATTGGGAATTTTGTTGGGCTGAAATGAATCTTCTGCCGGTACACTAACTATGCGAACGAGTAGAACGTGTAGATAACGCATGAGAGATCGTTCTTGCCACCGACTAGAACGTTAGGACTTACGAGTCATTAATAGGTGAGTGAGAACGTAAGTACGATCATGCATCATGTTTAAATTCTTGCATTTACATTACCTCCCCTTAATTAAAAGTTGTCTCTTTTCTATAAAATTTGCCAACTTAATATCTGTCTCACGAGAGTTCGAAACCCTTTTTGCTTCTACAGATGGCCCGAACCAAGTTGACTGCTCGCAAGGCCACCGGAGGCAGAGGAGTTCCGCGTCATCGCTTGGCCACCAAGCTGACCCGGAGGACGTTCCTGACCTACTTTGGGTTGCCGACGATCCTTTGGAGGATTTTGCAGGCCGTGGGTTATGAGGAAGGACAGGAGCCCAAGTACTCCTGGCAGAAGGAGATCTACGGGCAGGATTCCCTGGTTATGGTAGAGATCAAGGTCAAGCCTTGCCTGCCTAAGCCGCACTGGACAGGATGGACTGAGATCACTAGAGGCACTTGTGCCAAGGATGGAGCCTAACAGGGCAGCATACCTAGTGCTGAAGGATATCATCGCTCGCTTCCCCGCCGACCTGGCAAGTGCGATGGCAGGAGTGTTTCCCCGTGGATCACTTTTCCCATTGCGCTGGAAGCAGACTCCAGAGTCAGCCTTGACAGGGAGCCCTGAGGAGCGTTTCTACTGCGAGACACCTGCGATGAGCGCCACTGGAGCTCTGTTGGGTGTATGTGAGAGTTTGGAGCACACTCTCGAGAGCGTGTCCTTCACTCTCACCGCCACCTACCAGAGCAAGAGGAAGCTTCAGGAGGACTTCGACGCTGAGGTTGCTCGTCTTCAGGAGAGGATTCAGCAGCTCACTCTAGAGCGCTGACGACGCCCGCACCACTGCCGCAGCTCAGTCTACCGCCAGGACAGTCGCCGAGCAGATGTACCTGACCGCATCTCTGCAGAGAGATGAGGCCCGTGCCGCACTTGACCACCTCAGAGAGGGAGCCCATCTTCTGGTTCAGCAGATCAACGCACAGCAGGTCTACATCGAGCAGCTCCACTGAGGCCGTCCATGAGTTCCATCATGCAGCACAGGAGGCAGCAGCACCAGCAGCTCCCGCAGCAGAGGCCCCAGATCCCCAGGACGGAGAGGTTCTTGGTCCCGACGCCCCACCAGAGGAGGCTCATGCTGACGAGCCGATGATCGACGTCGACGCATAGGACGCTGCATCCGCCGCTGGAGACGTCTGAGCGCTAGTTTAGCTAGGAGACGTTTTTCTTTTGTATAGCTTGAGCTTGCTCGCTAAGTGATGTAATGATTCAAACATGTGATGGTTTTATGTTTAACTTATGATGGCATGTAATGGCTTTTGGACAAAGTCCGGACTTCGATCCGGCACCTCTTTTATGGAAATCCGTCGTTTGCATGTCTAATTCTAAGCGATTATTCTGTGATGTTGTATGGAAATGAGTAATTATACTTGGACGTGTGCTAAATTTCCGAATTTATGTATAGCACAGTATTTATTCATGATCGGTGTAACATCACCTAATGATTGCTTATTAATGGGATATGCAGATGCCGGCACACACCCGCAGCCAGCGTGGACAGGGAGCAGGACAGGAGGAGAATCTGCCACCTCCCCCGCCGCCGCCAATGACGCCGGAAGCGTTCTT
This sequence comes from Coix lacryma-jobi var. lacryma-jobi, assembly GCA_009763385.1. Classification (NCBI taxonomy): domain Eukaryota; kingdom Viridiplantae; phylum Streptophyta; class Magnoliopsida; order Poales; family Poaceae; genus Coix; species Coix lacryma-jobi. The sequence goes on along the minus strand of CM019822.1, from coordinate 190,492,411 downwards.
TGGCCAGTTTCTGGGAAGCCAAAGGAACATGGAAGAGATGCAGAGGCATATGGAGGCCACCCTCCGTAATATTGCCAACAACACCGCGCAGCAGCATCATCAGCGCCAAGGCCCGGAGCCTAACCAGTACAGCTCCTACCGTGATTTCTTGGACACTCGCCCTCCCGTGTTCAAGGAAGCCACCGAGCCGCTCGAAGCTGATGAATGGCTCAACTCTATCACCCAGAAGTTCCGTCTGCTTCGTCTGACGGAAGAGCTTAAAGCGGAGTATGCCGCTCACATGTTGGAAGGACCCGCAGGTTTGTGGTGGACCCAGTACCGTGCATCTCTGCCAGCTAATGCACGTGTTACTTGGGATCAATTCTCTACTGCTATGCGCAACCACTACATCCCTAGTGGTCTGATGGAAATGAAGATTGCCGAGTTCATGAGGTTGTCCCAGGGGACCAGGTCCGTATCAGAGTACCTCCACAGCTTCAACAATCTGGCTCGCTATGCCCCAGATTTTGTAAATACTGAGGCCAAGAAGATTGCCAGTTTCAAGCGTGGCATGAATGCCACAATGCTATCCAAGATGGGTAACAGTCCACCGCACCACCTTTAGTGACTTCGTCAGTGACTGTCTCAACCAAGAGGCCAATGACAGCCGGCTAGCAATAGAGACACGCCGTCGTGCGAACGAAGGAGGTTCGTCCCAGCAGAGGACCACCTTCGGAGCACGCGCCCCGTACCGCCCGCCTGTCACTGGAGCAAGGTACCGTCCCCCACAGAGAAAGATCACCACCAACCGTCCCCGTCCTAGTTTTCAGAAGCCCTACACCGCCCCCATGATGCAAAACAAGAGCAAAGCAGGAAATGCAGCAGGTCCCAGGACTCCGTACGTAATTGGCCCATGCTACAACTGTGGTCAAACCGGACACCTGTCACGTCAGTGCCCTCGACCGAAGAAGCAGTACACTCAGCCCCAGCCTCGTACCGGTCATGTGCACCACACCACTGTGGAAGAAGTGCCAGAAGGAGAGCCTGTCACCGCTGGTACGTTTCTTGTTAATCAATGCCCCGCAGTTGTGTTGTTTGATTCTGGAGCATCACATTCTTTCATAAGTGAGAATTTTGTTTTGAGAAGTAATCTTGAGTTGATAGAGTTAGACCGGGGATATCAGATAAGTTCCGCCGGAGCCGTTCTCTCCGCGCGAAAAATGGCTAAAGGAGTAGAAATGACCTTTGGGGATAAAAAGGCCATAGTGGACCCCATAGTCATTCCTGGTCTAGGTCTGGATGTAATCTTGGGTATGGGTTGGATGAAACTATGGAAGGTTAACCTAGACACCGCAGAAAGAGTAGTGTCCATGGTTAGTCCCAGGAATGGATCTTCTTTCAGGTTCAAGTTACCCCGAAACCCCCATGAGATTGGAGTAGTTGTTCAATGTCACGGCAAAACAGATAGCTGAGATTCCCTGTAGTATGTGAGTTTCCAGGATGTCTTTTCCTGATGAGTTGCCTGGACTTACCGCCTGATAGAGATGTGGAGTTTGCCTATAGAGTTAATCCCGGGAACAGGCACCCTATATCACGAAGACCGTATAGAATGCACGCCAAAGAGTTAGCAGAGCTTAAGGTCCAAATACAAGAACTTTTGGATAAGGGTTTGATCCGTCCTAGTTCGTCGCCTTGGGGATGTCCCGCTATCTTTGTGAAGAAGAAAGATAAGACTCTGAGAATGTGTGTGGATTATAGGCCGCTCAATGCCGTAACTATAAAGAATAAGTACCCCTTACCCCGAATTGATGTCTTGTTTGATCAGTTGTCTAAAGCAAAAGTGTTCTCCAAGATTGACCTGAGATCAGGGTATCACCAGATCAAGATCAGACGTGAGGACATACCAAAAACAGCTTTCTCTACTAGATATGGACTGTACGAGTATCTGGTTATGTCTTTTGGGTTGACTAATGCACCGGCACATTTATGTACCTAATGAATTCAGTTTTCATGCCCGAGTTGGACAAGTTTGTCGTAGTATTCATCGATGATATTTTGGTATACTCTGAGAATGAGAAGGATCATGCTGAGCATCTACAAGTTGTTCTGACCCGACTTAGAGAGCATAAGTTGTATGCTAAGTTCAGTAAGTGTGAGTTTTGGTTGAAGAAGGTACTTTTCCTTGGTCACGTCCTTTCAGAGGAAGGGATCTCTGTAGACCCTTCTAAAGTACAAGAGGTTATGGATTGGCAAGCACCCACGAGTGTTTTTGAGGTTCGCAGCTTTTTGGGTTTGGCAGGGTATTACCGTCGGTTTATTCCGGATTTTTCAAGAATAGCCAAGCCTATGACCCGTTTGACACAGAAGAACAAGAAGTTCGAATGGACTCCAGAGTGTGAAACAGCTTTCCGCACTCTGCGAACGTTGTTGACTTCCGCACCAGTTTTGGCTCAGCCAAACTTGGAGGAACCTTTTGATGTGTTTTGTGACGCATCTAAGGTTGGACTCGGATGTGTACTCATGCAAAATGGGAGAGTTATCGCCTATGCTTCTCGTCAGTTGAGACCACACGAAGAGAATTACCCCACTCATGATTTGGAATTAGCAGCCGTCGTGCATGCACTCAAGATTTGGAGACATTACCTTATGGGAAATCTATGTCATGTGTACACGGATCATAAAAGTCTGAAATATATCTTCACCCAGCCAGAGTTGAATATGAGGCAGAGAAGATGGTTAGAGCTAATTAAGGATTATAACCTTGAAGTGCATTACCACCCCGGAAAAGCGAACGTTGTAGCTGATGCCTTGAGCCGCAAGACTCATTGCAACTCGCTACAACCATTGTTAGAAGATGGATTCAATCTGATGCACCCTATCATGCTGAACAATATCACTCTTCAGTGCACCTTGGAAAGTGACATTATAGAGGGACAGAAAAATGATGCAGAGATTTGTCAGATTAAGAAGAGGTTAGAAACCAGTAGTTCGTTGAACTTCAGAACGAACGAGCAAGGAATCTTGTGGTATAACCAGAGGTTAGTCGTTCCTAAGGATGCAGAGCTGAAAGGAAGAATTCTGGGTGAAGCTCACAATTCAAAGTTGTCTATCCACCCAGGAAGCAGTAAGATGTATCAGGATTTGAAAACCAGATATTGGTGGTCAAAGATGAAGAAAGAAGTTGCAGCCTATGTCGCCAGATGTGATACTTGTTGCAGAGTAAAGGCAATACATCTGAAACCCGCCGGACTATTACAACCGTTATCGATTCCAGAGTGGAAATGGGAAGAGATCAGTATGGACTTTATCACAGGCCTTCCCACTACTCAAAAAGGGAATGATTCGATTTGGGTTATTGTGGATCGGTTGTCTAAAGTAGCTCATTTTATACCAGTCAAGACTACATACCGTCCCCATCAGTATGCAGATTTGTATATTCAGAATATCCTGAGGTTGCATGGAATTCCGAAGCGAATAGTTTCTGACAGAGGACCCCAGTTCATAGCCCGCTTTTGGGAACAGTTGCACAAGGAATTAGGAACCAAGTTGGTAAGAAGTTCCGCCTACCACCCCCAAACCGCAGGGCAAACGGAGAGAGTAAATCAGATTCTAGAAGATATCCTGAGAGCTTGTGTCTTGTCTTCAGGAGAGTCATGGGAGAAATGGTTACCCCTTGCTGAGTTTTCATATAATAACAGTTATCAAGAAAGTATAAAAATGGCACCTTTTGAGGTTCTATATGGACGAAGATGCAGAACCCCAGTAAATTGGGTTGAGTCTGGAGATCGAGGATTCTATGGGTCCGATTATGTAAAAGATGCCGAGGAAATTGTGCAAACAGTACAGCAACATATCAAGGTAGCACAGTCTCGACAAAAGAGTTATGCTGACACCCGAAGGAGACCTTTGGAATTTCAAGTTGGAGACTATGTGTATCTCAAGGTTTCACCTATGAGAAAGGTCCAACGCTTTGGAATTAAAAAGAAGCTAGCACCTCGATATGTGGGACCTTATCAGATCATAGCAAAGAAGGGAAAAGTGGCATATGAAGTACAATTACCCCCAGTGATGAGTGCAGTTTTCCCAGTGTTCCACGTATCCCAGCTGAAGAAGTGCCTTCGAGTTCCCGAACAAGAGGAAGTTCGAGTCCCGGATGTCACGATCAGATCAGATCTGGAGTACTACGAACAACCTAAGGAGATTTTGGATACCAAGACTCGAGAGACTCGTAACCGAACAGTGAAGACTTACAAGATTCTCTGGAGTAATCACGGACTCAACGATGCTACATGGGAAACCGAGGAGTACCTAAGCGTAAACTACCCCGCTTTTTATAAAGATTGGTACGTAACTTAAATCTCGGGACGAGATTTCTTTAAGGGGGGAAGGGCTGTGACACCCTAGTGTCAAGCACTGCATTAGGCACTGCAATTAGCCACTAAGAAAGCATAAGCAATGCATTGCATCATTTCATGTGTATAAGTATGCCTTTGATCTTTTGTTGTTTATTTGAAAGTGGATTTCTATTTGACTTGATGCTTTGATTTTGGCTTTATTCTTGAGGAGGATTTAAAAGTGGTTTTCAGAAAAAGTGTTCTATATGAAAGTTGTAGAGAAAAATATTTTGAGCAACTTTTATATTTGGGTCAAGGCCTGGTTTGAAGTTTTTCAAACTGTTTTTGAAAAGTCAAACTTTGGAAATTTCTGGAAAAAGAAAAGAATATTTTTCTTTCCCGGCGCCAACCTTTCGGCCCATCCAACCTTTCGGCCCACTTCCCCGCCTCGGCCCAGCGCTCGCCGCCTCGCCCGCGCGCGCGCCCGCCCGCGCACCGCGCGCCGGCCACCCGACACGGCCGCGCCGTACGCCGGCCGGCTTGCCGCGTGGCGCCCCTTCTCTGCGCCAAATCCACGCTGACCACTCCCTCTCCGATCTTCTCCCACCGGAGCACGCCAGCGATCTTCGCCGGCCACTCCCGCGCATCCTCGTCTGCCGAGCCGCCTGCCGCCGCCTCGCTGACCGAGCCGCCGTGGCCCCCGCCACGACCGGCCGCCCCTCCGCTCCGCCGGGCAAAAGCCCGAGCGCCTCTCCCACTCCCTCACTCACTCGCACACTCACTCTCGCTCTCACTCCCCACTCTCACCCGCGCACGAAGCGAACTGAGCACTCTCCGCTCGCTGCAACCACCGCCGCAAGGCCCCTTCCCAAATTCCAGTCACCACCTCCATCACCGGCCGATTAACCCCGGCCACTGCCCCGCCTTCGTCTCGGACACACGGTGCGCACCCCCGCGCCATCCGCCGAGCTCCACCGACGCCGAAGCCCGAAGAGCCCCGCCGCGGAAGCTTTCAGCGCCGCTCGGAGCCCGGAACCGTTCGTCCCCGACCCGAGCTCCACCGCCTCCCTTCTTCCTCCTCCAGCTTCGCCAAGCCAAGGCAAGGTGAGAACACCAACTAGCCCTATCGCTACCGTTCCCTATCCCTCTGTTCACCACGGCCGAGCGCCATTGCCGCCATCGCGGACCTCACACGTGGCCAGCACGCACCAGCGCACCTCCGGCCAAACCATCACCCCTAGGACTCCCCTCTAGGTTCACTGAGTCTCACACGCCCGCCAGTTTAGCCGGCGACCGCCGGAAACGGCGTAGCCGCGCGATGCCGTCGCCGCCGTACGCTGCCGCTCGCCGCCGGCACGCTACGGCCGTGCGCTGGCCAATCCTCCAGTACCGCCGGATGCGCCTCGTCGAGACGAGTCCGCAGGGCCCAGCCTCCCCGCCGGCGACCTCACCGACGGCGAGAAAGCGCCGGACCAATCCCTCCCCTGTTTCCGTCTCGTCCGAGCCCCCGAGTCCGGCCTCGGACGAGCGCGCCTGTTTTCCGATTCGCCCGAGCCCTCGAGCCAGGCCTCAGCATCGAGCCAGGCCTCGGACGAGCGTGCGTTCTTCCGTCTCGCCCGAGCCCTCGAGCCAGGCCTCAGCCTCGAACCAAGCCTCGGACGAGCGTGTATGTTTCCGTCTCGCCCGAGCCCTCGAGCCAGGCCTCAGCCTCGAGCCAGGTCTCGGACGGGCTAATGTTTTTCCGTCTCGACCGAGCCCTCGAGCCAGGCCTCGGCCTCGAGCTCGGCCTCGAGCGAAACCTCGGGTGCGGTCTCGTTCGAGCCAGGCCTCGGCCGATTCGTTTTCCGCCGTGCGCCCGAGCCCGAATGGGTTCTGCTGACCCACGGGTCCCGCGCGTCAGCCCCTTACCGGTCCATAGACCGAGTTCTCGCAAGCCAGCCGGGAGAAGTTAAATGTTTTTCTTTTCGGTTTAATTTCCAGAGATGCTTGTTATTTTTGTGTAGCCTGTTTTATAAATCCGAATGAAGTGCTTCCAGTTTTATTAGCTTTCTTATGAATAGATCTATCGTGGGAAAATATGAATGTATTTTTGATAGCAGTTTATTTTACTGTTTTCATTTATTTCAGTTTATATGCTTTTGTTTAAATAAATGATTATAAGTGTTTTCTGGTTGAGATAATTCCTGGAAAATTTTGTGTAAGTTTATTATACTGTTTGGCACCTGTGAAAAATATATGAGGCACTGTTTATGTAGAAAAAGTTACTGTTATAGTTAAAAGTCTCTTTTTGCTGATTTCTTAGAATAAGTGTTAAGGTGTTTTATATGTTGAAATAAAATATGGGAAAATTTGTACAGTCTCTGTATGCCTTGTAGAATCTAAGAAAAATATGAACTTGATCTGTTTTATGGAAAAATTTGTAGTTGCTTTACAACTGTGCTTTTCTGTATAGATCTTTAGAAATTCATGTAAGAAAATATATGATGGTTCTGGTCATGGAACTTCCTGGATAAATATGAAATGTGAAGTAGAATCTGGGAAAAAATAGGAAATAGAGCTATGCACTCTTTTACAGTAGGGTTGTAGTTCAAAGTACCTTTTTAGGCAGTTTGCTTGTCATTTTTGTATCTGCAGCTCTGTATTTTACCTTTGGCCGAAACTTGTTCAGTAGAGTCCAGCAAGTGTGGTTTACCTTCTGGAATTTTGTGGATTTTTCTGAGTCTAGAAAAAATGCACTTGCAGTTCAATCGGAATTTCTTTTGATTTAATTAAAAGTGGAAAAGGGTGATTATCGGATTTTGTCTTATGAATTGAATAGTGTTGACCCCAATGTCAAAAGTGGTTCAACAAGTTGGCTTTGTTGGTTTGCAAGAAAAATGTTTCGTCTTATGATCCTCATCTTGCACCGCATTAGTTATTTATATAATTTATCGCATGCAATAGGATCGACACTCCCGGAGCCCCACCAAGAGCAGGAGCCAAGCGTCGAGCCGGAGATCCAGGAGCTCCAGCAGTCGGAGGAAGCAGACCCCGCGGCCGACACTAACCTGCCCGAGTGCCCCTCCCACGAGGCCTCGGTTTTCACTCAAGGCAAGCCCCGGAGCATTCTAAGTCTCCCAGTATTTGCAATTAATTTACTTGAGTCCTTTTATATTGTGATGCATTAGGTATAGGAGTTGATTGAATCCTAGTTGTTGCATTACCCTTCCTTGATTATTGACTATTACCTGCCTTGTTACCCTGTTACTGCTTTATAATGTAGAATTGCTTAGCCTGCTTAATAAAAGTAGCAGTTAAGGATGTTTCCGTAATACCCCGATGGGTATTTACCGGATCACGGTTGGCTATATTTGCTATCGTGGAAAAGAACCTGAGTAGTAATGAAATACGGTCAACTGGAAGGCAAAGCACAAGTTTGGAAACTTGGGGCAGTCCGTCCGTTGGATCGTGTAGGTTTGTATCGATGTTGGCCCTCGTTCATTTTTGAACGCGCCCTTTTACTTAGGGATATGTCGGTGCCGTAATCATCGACCCCAAAGCCGGTTAGAAGCTGTTCGGGCCGGTCTCAACCCGTGTCGTGCCCTCTAGTACGGAAGTTGCGATCTGCCGCGTGAGGCCATCGCCAGACTCTGATTGGGCGGTCCGTGCTTGAGCCGCGACGATTACCACCACGAACAAGCGTCGAGCGGTTGCCCAATGCATGGACCCGACGGGGAAAGTGTGGGCTGGTATTAAAGGTCTTTCATCAGCTGATTTGGAATTCGATTCGAGTCGCCGTCTCCCCCGGTTAGTGGGAAACTATGGCGAGTTTCACCACGATACAACTCCATGTGATGTTTAAAGGTTCAACTAAAATGTGGATAAGTCAACTGGATATGGTTATATTATTGTTTGTTAGATTCAAGTGAGTGCTCTAGTACAGGTAATAACCTAGAACTAAGGAGTAGGTTTAAAAGTAACAACTCATCATAATCATTAATTATCCATTATCTAGATTTGAGCCTTTCGCAACTAAAAGATCCCAGCTCTACCTCAAAAGCCTTGCATACCCTTGGAGTCTTTTATTTTCAGTTAGACGGGTAAGTCTAGCTGAGTACATTCCCGTACTCAGGGTTTATCCCGTTTGTTGCAGATGGCCAGGTCTACTTTGGCTATTGTAAGCACTGCCTCTACCCAGTGGAAGGTGATGAGGAGTAGGCCCAGGGCAGGGTCGTCAAGAAGCTTCCCTCCTTCTTTTGCCGGACTAAGACTACTGGTGGCACACTATCTTAAAAAGGAGGAATGACTTGTGTTGAGTTGGTTTATCAAACAATGTTTTATTTGGACCACGTTTGTTGTGGTCGTGTTTTAAACTTATTCGAGCTTCCGCACTTTTAAACTCAATATTGTAATAACTCTGTTTTAAATTCCGCACTCTGATGTTTTAAATTCGATTTCGTTTCACTGTGATGTCTCTTTACGGATGTAACCTTTGAACGATGCGATCCTGTATGTTCTGGTGTAAGAAATCCTTCGAGATTTCCGGACTACCGGGGTTATATGGGTTCAAGTATGGGTCGAAGTCAGACGGATTTGACTAAGATAATACTTGAGCTCTTATAATCAGGACGGTTCCGCCACAGGTAGTGCCGGGCATTACTGATTAAGTTTTGAGCTGTGATTTTTTAAGGCCTATTCACCCCCCCTCTAGGCCACACAGGTCCTTACAAGTGGTATCAAAGCCTGGTCTCTCACGCAGCACTTCACCGTGCGAGAGAATGGCCACCGATGGAGGAACGAGTAACGCTAGTGTTGTGCAACCCACACCCATCGAGGTGGAAGTGCACACCACTAGCAGCAGCGAAAGCGTCTCCACAACAAGTGGAAGGACACTTCCTCAATTGGATGTGTCTACCGGAGAGCTTGCAAGAAGAAAAGAAGAAAGAAGGCTAAGGAGAGAAGCTAGAGCTAAAGCAAGAGAAGATGCAGCAGCTCTCAAAGCTAAAGAGGAGAAGGCTCAAAGAAAAGAAGAAAGAAAGATTAGAAGAGAAGAAAGAGCGAAGAGAAGAGAAGAAAAGAAGAAGAAGGAAGAGCTACAAGCAAAGAAGAAGGTGGACTT
>CM019822.1:190450595-190482500 GCA_009763385.1 Coix lacryma-jobi var. lacryma-jobi | reverse complement strand
GCTACCTGCTACGCTTGCACTTCCCCGCCTCCAACAACGTCGCCGAGTACGAGGCCCTCGTCAATGGGCTGCGCATCGCCCTCGAGCTCGGGGTCCGATGCCTCGACGCCCGAGGAGACTCGCAGCTCGTCATCAACCAGGTTATGAAGGCTTCAAGCTGCATCGATCCCAAGATGGAGGCATACTGCGGGGAGGTGCGCAAGCTGGAAGACAAGTTTTACGGCCTCGAGCTCAACCACATAGCTCGAAAGTACAACGAGGCCGCAGACAAGCTGGCAAAGTTGGCGTCCACGCGCGGCACGGTACCGCCAGACGTCTTCTCGAGGGACGTCTTCGAGCCATCCGTCGAAATCGACCCGGGGGCTGGCCCCTCGACGCCACCCCTCGAGCAAGACACGGGGGCTCGACTCACTACGCCACCCCTCGAGAAGGACACCTCGACGTCCGCGGAGGCGATGCAGGTCGACGCGCACGCCTCTTCTTCATCACGGCCCCTCGACTGGCGGACGCCCTACCTCGACTACCTGACGCGAGGCGAGCTACCAGAAGACAAGACGGAGGCCCGACGTATCGCTCGGAGGGCCAAGACCTACGTCATCTACGGCGATGAACGGGAGCTATACCGACGAAGTCCGACTGGGATCCTTCAACGCTGCATCCCACTCGAGGAAGGGCGCAAGCTCCTCGACGATATGCACTCGGGAGCTTGCGGCCACCACGCAGCGCTGAGGGCCCTGGTTGGGAACGCTTTCCGTCAAGGCTTCTATTGGCCGACCGCCATTGGGGACGCCAAGCGTTTGGTCCAAGCGTGCCATGGGTGTCAATTCTACGCCAAGCAAACGCACCAGCCCGCACACGCCCTGCAGATGATCCCAATCACTTGGCCATTTGCCGTTTGGGGGCTCGACCTCGTGGGTCCCCTCAAAAGGACAAGTGGAGGGTACACACACATGCTCGTGGCCGTCGACAAGTTCACCAAGTGGATCGAGGCTAAGCCGATAGGAGACCCCACCTCCGAGAGGGCTGTCGAGTTCATCGCCAACATCATGTACCGGTTCGGGGTGCCTAATGTCATCATCACCGATAATGGCACCCAAAAAGTTCACCAACTTCTGCGATGACAACAACATTCGCGTAACCTGGGCCTCAGTCACATACCCCCAATGCAACGGGCAGGTCGAGCGCGCCAACGACATGATACTCCATGGGCTGAAGCCGAGGCTGTTCAAGACCCTCAAGAATTTCGGAAAGGGGTGGGCTACAGAACTCCCCTCGGTGCTGTGGGGCCTCAGGACTACGCCGAGTCGAGCCACCGGGTTCACTCCGTTTTTCCTAACCTATGGCGCCGAGGCCGTCTTACCTACGGACCTCGAGTACGGCTCACCTCGACTTCGAGCCTACAACGAGCAAACCAGCGACGAAAGGCTCGCCAACGCCAAGGACCAGCTCGAGGAGGCCCGAGACGTGGTGCTCATCAACTCTGCACGCTACCAGCAAACACTTCGATGCTACCACGACAAGCACGTGCGCAAAAGAGACCTGGCGGTGGGGGACCTCGTGCTTCGACGGCTGCAAGATAATCGAGGGCGCCATAAGCTCACCCCTCCGTGGGAAGGCCCATACACCGTGGCCGAAGTGCTCAAGCCAGGCACATACAAGCTCTACGACGACCAAGGCAGGATCCTGGCAAACGCGTGGAACATATCTCAGCTACGTCGCTTCTACCTTTAAAGGCCTCGAGGCCTTGTTCATTTTATCACTTTGTACAAACATGTCAAAATGAATGAACAAACTCGTGCATTGTCGTTCATGTTGCTTCGCATCTTAAGGTAGCCTCGACCCTGCTTTGCTCAGGGTCAAGCCTCCCTCGGGGGCTGACGGGGGGGCCTCCCCCCCCAGACTCCGGATACGCGTTTTCCTTTCTAAAAATTTTGACCCTCGTCTCGACTCGTGCCTCGAGTGAACTAGCGACGTCTAAATCCTAAAGTACCTCGAGCCTTCAAGGTGGGGGGGCGTCGACGTAGACGGCCACCTACGCCCCCGGGCTACGGTGCTCTACCTACGCCTCCCCTCGAGGGGCTCGCAACGTATCGAAGGAACACAGACTAAGTTAGCAGAAACTCGAGCTCGCGACAAAGAGAAGTGGTCAAACGCATTTGAAAGGAAAACAACCCCTTTTAAATAAACAAGTCATAGATACATTCGGGTCTCGACGTACCCTCATTCACGTCATAAAATTCTTACAAGGGCCCCGGTGCCCAAATTTGGCGCGCAGGCCCTAGTCTTCGTCGGTGCGGTACTCCTCCCCGAGGTCTTCCGCGGCGGGCTCAACCTCGACGCCCGAGCTCGAAGGAGGAGGGCTCCCGACACCGCTGCTGGCGTCAGGAGGCAGCACGTCCTCCTCGAAGATCTTCGCGAGCGACGTCCCCGACCTCTCCATCTTCTCCAAAATTTTGTCGACACGGCGGTTGTTCCACTCCTCATCCTTCCCCTCGATCTCGATGAAGCCATTCGCGACAACGTGGACCGGGAAGCGGAAACCGGAGCGAACGACCACGAGTGTCTGCTTGACGCCGTGATGGAGAGCTTGCCGGACACGGTCCCGCGCGGCTGCGTCGAAGAAGCACAAGGCGTCGACCAAGGCATCGCCCCGAGCCACTGCACCTTCTGCCGCGGTCACAGGAGGAGCACCCCACATGGGGCCGAGCCGGTCGAGAGAAGAGCGAGCCCGCTCCGCCACCATCGTCTCGTCTTGGAGCTGGTCCAAGAGAGCCTGGTTCATCCCGCGGAGCTCCTCGACCGTCTTCTCGACCCCTGCGCAACAAACAAGGAAGAGTGAGACTGCGGCGTAACAAAGAACTTCGAGACCCAAACAAGAACAAGGTGTAAGCCTCACCGTCGCAGTGTTGCCCCAGTGCGGCGAGGTCGCTGGTCAGGCCCTCAGCACGCTGCTCCAGCCTGCGCTTCTCGGCCAGCGTGAGGAGCTTCTCGGACCTAAGGTCCTCGATCAGCCGGCCCGCCTCTACCAGGGCCAGATCCTTGCGGATCACCTCCTGCCGCGCCGCCCCCTCGGCGGCTCGGGCGGTGGCGGCACCACTCTTGGCGTCTTCGGCCTCTTTTCTCGCCGCCTCCGCTGCGGTTCGGGCAGCGGCGGCCTCGCCACGGGCGTCAGCAGCCTCCCGCTTCGCCGCCTCGGCTTCAGCCCGGGCAGAGGTGGCCTCGCTTCGGGCGTCCGCGGCCTCCTTCCTCGACGCTTCGAGAATGGGGGCGGCCTCTGTGGCGGAACCGTCCTGATTATAAGAGCTCAAGTATTATCTTAGTCAAATCCGTCTGACTTCGACCCATACTTGAACCCATATAACCCCGGTAGTCCGGAAATCTCGAAGGATTTCTTACACCAGAACATACAGGATCGCATCGTTCAAAGGTTACATCCGTAAAGAGACATCACAGTGAAACGAAATCGAATTTAAAACATCAGAGTGCAGAATTTAAAACAGAGTTATTACAATATTGAGTTTAAAAGTGCGGAAGCTTGAATAAGTTTAAAACACGACCACAACAAAAGTGGTCCAAATAAAACATTGTTTGATAAACCAACTCAACACAAGTCATTCCTCCTTTTTAAGATAGTGTGCCACCAGTAGTCTTAGTCCGGCAAAAGAAGGAGGAAAGCTTCTTGACGACCCTGCCCTGGGCCTACTCCTCATCACCTTCCACTGGGTAGAGGCAGTGCTTACAATAGCCAAAGTAGACCTGGCCATCTGCAACATACGGGATAAACCCTGAGTACGGGAATGTACTCAGCTAGACTTACCCGTCTAACTGAAAATAAAAGACTCCAAGGGTATGCAAGGCTTTTGAGGTGGAGCTGGGATCTTTTAGTTGCGAAAGGCTCAAATTCAGATAAGGAATAATTAATGATCATGATGAGTTGTTACTTTTAAACCTACTCCTTAGTTCTAGGTTACTACCTGTACTAGAGCACTCACTTGAATCTAACGAACAATAATATAACCATATCCAGTTGACTTATCCACATTTTAGTTGAACCTTTAAACATCACATGGAGTTGTATCGTGGTGAAGCTCGCCATAGTTTCCCACTAACCGGGGGAGACGGCGACTCGAATCGAATTCCAAATCAGCTGATGAAAGACCTTTAATACCAGCCCACACTTTCCCCGTCGGGTCCATGCATTGGGCAACCGCTCGACGCTTGTTCGTGGTGGTAATCGTCGCGGCTCAAGCACGGACCGCCCAATCAGAGTCTGGCGATGGCCTCACGCGGCAGATCGCAACTTCCGTACTAGAGGGCACGACACGGGTTGAGACCGGCCCGAACAGCTTCTAACCGGCTTTGGGGTCGATGATTACGGCACCGACATATCCCTAAGTAAAAGGGCGCGTTCAAAAATGAACGAGGGCCAACATCGATACAAACCTACACGATCCAACGGATGGACTGCCCCAAGTTTCCGAACTTGTGCCCTGCCATCCCGTTGACCGTATTTCATTACTACTCAGGTTCTTTTCCACGATAGCAAATATAGCCAACCGTGATCCGGTAAATACCCATCGGGGTATTACGGAAACATCCTTAACTACTACTTTTATTAAGCAGGCTAAGCAATTCTACATTATAAAGCAGTAGCAGGATAACAAGGCAGGTAATAATCAATAATCAAGGAATGGTAATGCAACAAATAGGATTCAATCAACTCCTATACCTAATGCATCACAATATAAAAGGACTCAAGTAAATTAATTGCAAAAACTGGGAGACTTAGAATGCTCCGGGGCTTGCCTTGAGTGAAAACCGAGGCCTCGTGGGAGGGGCACTCGGGCAGGTTAGTGTCGTGGACGGGGTCTGCTTCCTCCGACTGCTGGAGCTCCTGGATCTCCGGCTCGGCGTTTAGCTCCTGCTCTTGGTGAAGCTCCGGCGGGGTCGATCCTATTGCGTGCGATGAATTTATAATTCAATAAATGCGGAAATAACTCTTGCAAACCAACAAAGCCAACTTGTTGAACCACTTTTGACATTGGGGTCAACACTATTCAATTCATAAGACAAAATCCGATAATCACCCTTTTCCACTTTTAATTAGATCAAAAGAAATTCCGATTGAACTGCAAGTGCATTTTTCTAGACTCAGAAAAAATCCACAAAAATTCCAGAAAGTCAACAACACCTAATGGACTCTACTGACAAGTTTCAGGCCAAAAATAAAATACAGAGCTGCAGATACAAAAATGACAAGCAAACTGCCTAAAAAGGCACTTTGAACTACAACCCTACTGTAAAAGAGTGCATAGCTCTATTTCCTATTTTTCCCAGATTCTACTTCACATTTCATATTTATTCAGAAAGTTCCATGACCAGAACCATCATATATTTTCTTACATGAATTTCTAAAGATCTATACAGAAAAGCACAGTTGTAAAGCAACTACAAATTTTTCCATAAAACAGATCAAGTTTATATTTTTCTCAGACTCTTCATGACACACCAAGACTGTACAAATTTTCCCATATTTTATTTCAACATATAAAACATCTTAACACTTATTCTAAGAAATCAGCAAAAAGAGACTTTTAACTATAACAGTAACTTTTTCTACATGAACAGTGCATCATATATTTTTCACAGGTGCCAAACAGTATAATAAACTTACACAAAATTTTCCAGGAATTATCTCAACCAGAAACACTTATAATCATTTATTTAAACAAAAGCATATAAACTGAAATAAACGAAAACAGTAAAATAAACTGCTATCAAAAATACATTCATATTTTCCCATGATAGATCTATTCATAAGAAAGCTAATAAAACTGGAAGCACTTCATTCGGATTTATAAAACAGGCTACACAAAAATAACAAGCATCTCTGGGAATTAAACCGAAAAAGAAAAACATTTAACTTCTCCCGGCTGGCTTGCGAGAACTCGGTCTATGGACCGGTAAGGGGCTGACGCGCGGGACCCGTGGGTCAGCAGAACCTATTCGGGCTCGGGCGCACGGCGGAAAACGAATCGGCGAGGCCTGGCTCGAACGAGACCGCACCCGAGGTTTCGCTCGAGGCCGAGCTCGAGGGCTCGGGCGAGACGGAAACATACACGCCCGTCCGAGGCCTGGTTCGAGGCTGAGGCCTGGCTCGAGGGCTCGGGCGAGACGGAACACGCACGTTCGTCCGAGGCCTGGCTCGAGGCTGAGGCCTGGCTCGAGGTCTCGGGCGAGACGGAAACATACACGTTCGTCCGAGGCCTGGCTCGCGGGCTCGGGCGAATCGGAAAACAGGCGCGCCCGTCCGAGGCCGGACTCGGGGGCTCGGACGAGACGGAAACAGGGGAGGGATTGGTCCGGTGATTTCTCGCCGTCGGTGAGGTCGCCGGCGGGGAGGCTGGGCCCTGCGGACTCGTCTCAACGAGGCGCATCCGGCGGTACTGGTGGTTTGGCCAGCGCACGGCCGTAGCGTGCCGGCGGCGAGCGGCAGCGTACGGCGGCGGCGGCATCGCGCGGCTACGCCGTTTCCGGCGGTCGCCGGCTAAACTGGCGGGCGTGTGAGACTCAGTGAACCTAGAGGAGAGTCCTAGGGGTGATGGTTTGGCCGGAGGTGCGCTGGTGCGTGCTGGCCACGTGTGAGGTCCGCGATGGCGGCAATGGCGCTCGGCCGTGGTGAACAGAGGGATAGGGAACGGTAGCGTTAGGGCTAGTTGGTGTTCTCACCTTGCCTTGGCTTGGCGAAGCTGGAGGAGGAAGAAGGGAGGCGGTGGAGCTCGGGTCGGGGACGAACGGCTCCGGGCTCCGAGCGGCGCTGAAAGCTTCCGCGGCGGGGCTCTTCGGCGTCGGCGTCGGTGGAGCTCGGTCGGTGGCGCAAGCGCGAGCACCGGGTGTCCGAGGCGAAGGCGGGGCAGTGGCCGGGGTTAATCAGCCGGTGATGGAGGTGGTGACTGGAATTTGGGAAGGGGCCTTGCGGCGGTGGTTGCAGCGAGCGGAGAGTGCTCAGTTTGCTTCGTGCGCGGGTGAGAGTGGGGAGTGAGAGCGAGAGTGAGTGTGCGAGTGAGTGAGGGAGTGGGAGAGGCGCTCGGGCTTTTGCCCGGCGGAGCGGAGGGCGGCCGGTCGTGGCGGGGGCCACGGCGGCTCGGTCAGCGAGGCGGCGGCAGGCGGCTCTGCAGACGAGGATACGCGGGAGTGGCCGGCGAAGATCGCTGGCGTGCTCCGGTGGGAGAAGATCGGAGAGGGAGTGGTCGGCGTGGATTTGGCGCAGAGAAGGGGCGCCACGCGGCAAGTCGGCCGGCGTACGGCGCGGCCGTGTCGGGTGGCCGGCGCGCGGTGCGCGGGCGGGCGCGCGCGCGGGCGAGGCGGCGAGTGCTGGGCCGAGGCGGGGAAGTGGGCCGAAAGGCCGGATGGGCCGAAAGGTTGGCGCCGGGAAAGAAAATGATTCTTTTTCTTTTTCCAGAAATTTCCATAGTTTGACTTCTCAAAAACAGTTTGAAAAACTCCAAACCAGGCTTTGACCCAAATATAAAAGTTGCTCAAAATATTTTTCTCTACAACTTTCATATAGAACACTTTTTCTGAAAACCATTTATAAATCCTCCTCAAGAATAAAGCCAAAATCGAAGCATTAAGTCAAATAGAAATCCAATTTCAAATAAACAACAAAAGATCAAAGGCATACTTATACACATGAAATGATGCAATGCATTGCTTATGCTTTCTTAGTGGCTAATTGCAGTGCCTAATGCAGTGCTTGACACTAGGGTGTCACAGCCCTTCCCCCCTTAAAGAAATCTCGTCCCGAGATTTAAGTTACGTACCAATCTTTATAAAAAGCGGGGTAGTTTATGCTTAGGTACTCCTCGGTTTCCCATGTAGCATCGTTGGGTCCGTGATTACTCCAGAGAATCTTGTAAGTCTTCACTGTTCGGTTACGAGTCTCTCGAGTCTTGGTATCCAAAATCTCCTTAGGTTGTTCGTAGTACTCCAGATCTGATCTGATCATGACATCCGGGACTCGAACTTCCTCTTGTTCGGGAACTCGAAGGCATTTCTTCAGCTGTGATACGTGGAACACTGGGAAAACTGCACTCATCACTGGGGGTAACTACACTTCATATGCCACTTTTCCCTTCTTTGCTATGATCTGGTAAGGTCCCACATATCGAGGTGCTAGCTTCTTTTTAATTCCAAAGCGTTGGACCTTTCTCATAGGTGAAACCTTGAGATACACATAGTCTCCAACTTGAAATTCCAAAGGTCTCCTTCGGGTGTCAGCATAACTCTTTTGTCGAGACTGTGCTACCTTGATATGTTGCTGTACTGTTTGCACAATTTCCTCGGCATCTTTTACATAATCGGACCCATAGAATCCTCGATCTCCAGACTCAACCCAATTTACTGGGGTTCTGCATCTTCGTCCATATAGAACCTCAAAAGGTGCCATTTTTATACTTTCTTGATAACTGTTATTATATGAAAACTCAGCAAGGGGTAACCATTTCTCCCATGACTCTCCTGAAGACAAGACACAAGCTCTCAGGATATCTTCTAGAATCTGATTTACTCTCTCCGTTTGCCCTGCGGTTTGGGGGTGGTAGGCGGAACTTCTTACCAACTTGGTTCCTAATTCCTTGTGCAACTGTTCCCAAAAACGTGCTATGAACTGGGGTCCTCTATCAGAGACAATCCTTTTTGGAATCCCATGCAATCTCAAGATATTCTGTATGTACAGGTCTGCATACTGATGCGGTCGGTGGGTAGTTTTGACTGGTATGAAGTGAGCCACTTTAGATAACCGATCCACAATAACCCAAATCGAATCATTCCCTTTTTGAGTAGTGGGAAGACCTGTGATAAAGTCCATACTGATCTCTTCCCATTTCCACTCTGGAATCGATAACGGTTGTAATAGTCCGGCGGGTTTCAGATGTATTGCCTTTACTCTGCAACAAGTATCACATCTGGCGACATAGGCTGCAACTTCTTTCTTCATCTTCGACCACCAATATCTGGTTTTCAAATCCTGGTACATCTTACTGCTTCCTGGGTGGATAGACAACTTTGAATTGTGAGCTTCACCCAGAATTCTTCCTTTCAGCTCTGCATCCTTAGCAACGACTAACCTCTGGTTATACCACAAGATTCCCTGATTATCAATCCTGAAGTTCAAAGAACTATTGGTTTCTAACCTCTTCTTTATCTGACAGATCTCTGCATCATTTTTCTGTCCCTCTATAATGTCACTTTCCAAGGTGCACTGAAGAGTGATATTGTTCAGCATGATAGGGTGCATCAGATTGAATCCATCTTCTAACAATGGTTGTAGCGAGTTGCAATGAGTCTTATGACTCAAGGCATCAGCTACAACATTCGCTTTTCCAGGGTGGTAATGCACTTCAAGGTTATAATCCTTAATTAGCTCTAACCATCTTCTCTGCCTCATATTCAACTCTGGCTGGGTGAAGATATACTTCAGACTTTTATGATCCGTGTACACATGACATAGATTTCTCATAAGGTAATGTCTCCAAATCTTGAGTGCATGCACGACGGCTGCTAATTCCAAATCATGAGTGGGGTAATTCTCTTCGTGTGGTCTCAACTGACGAGAAGCATAGGCGATAACTCTCCCATTTTGCATGAGTACACATCCGAGTCCAACCTTAGATGCGTCACAAAACACATCAAAAGGTTCCTCCAAGTTTGGCTGAGCCAAAACTGGTGCGGAAGTCAACAACGTTCGCAGAGTGCGGAAAGCTGTTTCACACTCTGGAGTCCATTCGAACTTCTTGTTCTTCTGTGTCAAACGGGTCATAGGCTTGGCTATTCTTGAAAAATCCGGAATAAACCGACGGTAATACCCTGCCAAACCCAAAAAGCTGCGAACCTCAAAAACACTCGTGAGTGCTTGCCAATCCATAACCTCTTGTACTTTAGAAGGGTCTACAGAGATCCCTTCCTCTGAAAGGACGTGACCAAGGAAAAGTACCTTTTTCAACCAAAACTCACACTTACTGAACTTAGCATACAACTTATGCTCTCTAAGTCGGGTCAGAACAACTTGTAGATGCTCAGCATGATCCTTCTCATTCTCAGAGTATACCAAAATATCATCGATGAACACTACGACAAACTTGTCCAACTCGGGCATGAAAACTGAATTCATTAGGTACATGAAATGTGCCGGTGCATTAGTCAACCCAAAAGACATAACCAGATACTCGTACAGTCCATATCTAGTAGAGAAAGCTGTTTTCGGTATGTCCTCACGTCTGATCTTGATCTGATGGTAACCTGACCTCAGGTCGATTTTGGAGAACACTTTTGCTTTAGACAACTGATCAAACAAGACGTCAATCCGGGGTAAGGGGTACTTGTTCTTTATAGTTACTGTATTAAGCGGCCTATAATCCACACACATCCTCAGAGTCTTATCTTTCTTTTTCACAAAGATAGCGGGACATCCCCAAGGCGACGAACTAGGGCGTATCAAACCTTTATCCAAAAGCTCCTGTATTTGAACCTTAAGCTCTGCTAACTCCCTAGCGTGCATTCTATATGGTCTTCGGGATATAGGTGCTGTTCCCGGGATTAACTCTATAGCAAACTCCACATCTCTATCAGGCGGTAGTCCAGGCAACTCATCCGGAAAAACATCTGGAAACTCACATACTACTGGAATCTCAGCTATCTGTTTTGCCGTGATATTGAACAACACTCCAATCTCATGGGGGTTTCGGGGTAACTTGAACCTGAAAGAAGATCCATTCCTGGGACTAACCATGGACACTACTCTTTCTGCGGTGTCTAGGTTAACCTTCCATAGTTTCATCCAACCCATACCCAAGATTACATCCAGACCTAGACCAGGAATGACTATGGGGTCCACTATGGCCTTTTTATCCCCAAAGGTCATTTCTACTCCTTTAGCCATTTTTCGCGCGGAGAGAACGGCTCCGGCGGAACTTATCTGATATCCCCGGTCTAACTCTATCAACTCAAGATTACTTCTCAAAACAAAATTCTCACTTATGAAAGAATGTGATGCTCCAGAATCAAACAACACAACTGCGGGGCATTGATTAACAAGAAACGTACCAGCGGTGACAGGCTCTCCTTCTGGCACTTCTTCCACAGTGGTGTGGTGCACATGACCGGTACGAGGCTGGGGCTGAGTGTACTGCTTCTTCGGTCGAGGGCACTGACGTGACAGGTGTCCGGTTTGACCACAGTTGTAGCATGGGCCAATTACGTACGGAGTCCTGGGACCTGCTGCATTTCCTGCTTTGCTCTTGTTTTGCATCATGGGGGCGGTGTAGGGCTTCTGGAAACTAGGACGGGGACGGTTGGTGGTGATCTTCCTCTGTGGGGGACGGTACCTTGCTCCAGTGACAGGCGGGCGGTACGGGGCGCGTGCTCCGAAAGTGGTCCTCTGCTGGGACGAACCTCCTTCGTTCGCACGACGGCGTGTCTCTATTGCTAGCCGGCTGTCATTGGCCTCTTGGTTGAGACAGTCACTGACGAAGTCACGGAAGGTGGTGCGGTGACTGTTACCCATCTTGGATAGCATTGTGGCATTCATGCCACGCTTGAAACTGGCAATCTTCTTGGCCTCAGTATCTACAAAATCTGGGGCATAGCGAGCCAGATTGTTGAAGCTGTGGAGGTACTCTGATACGGACCTGGTCCCCTGGGACAACCTCATGAACTCGGCAATCTTCATTTCCATCAGACCACTAGGGATGTAGTGGTTGCGCATAGCAGTAGAGAATTGATCCCAAGTAACACGTGCATTAGCTGGCAGAGATGCACGGTACTGGGTCCACCACAAACCTGCGGGTCCTTCCAACATGTGAGCGGCATACTCCGCTTTAAGCTCTTCCGTCAGACGAAGCAGACGGAACTTCTGGGTAATAGAGTTGAGCCATTCATCAGCTTCGAGCGGCTCGGTGGCTTCCTTGAACATTGGAGGACGAGTGTCCAAGAAGTCACGGTAGGAGCTATACTGGTTGGGCTCCGGGCCTTGGCGCTGCTGATGCGGTTGCGCGGTGTTGTTGGCGATGTTGCGGAGGGTGGCCTCCATGTGCCTCTGCATTTCTTCCATGTTCCTCTGGCTACCTAGGAACTGTCCAAAGAATGCTTCAGGCGTCATTGGCGACGGCGGGGGAGGTGGCAAGTTCTCCTCCGGTCCTGCTCCCTGCCCACGCTGGCTGCGGGTGTGTGCCGGCATCTGCATATCCCATTAATAAGCAATCATTAGGTGATGTTACACCGATCATGAATAAATACTGTGCTGCACATAAATTCGGAAAATTAGCACACGTCCAAGTATAATTACTCATTTTCCATACAACATCACAGAATAATCGCTTGGAATTAGACATGCAAACGACGGATTTCCATAAAAGAGGTGCCGGATAGAAGTCCGGACTTTGTCCAAAAGCCATTACATGCCATCATAAGTTAAACATAAAACCATCACATGTTGGGATCATTACATCACTTAGCGAGCAAGCTCAAGCTATACAAAAGAAAACGATCCCTAACAAACTAGCGCTCAGGGATCTCCCGCGGCGTCCTCGATGTCAACCGGGGCGTCGGGACCAAGAACCTCTCCGTCCTGGGGATCTGGGGCCTCTGCTGCGGGAGCTGCTGGTGCTGCTGCCTCCTGTGCTGCATGATGGAACTCATGGACGGCCTCATGGAGCTGCTCGATGTAGACCTGCTGTGCGTTGATCTGCTGAACCAGAAGATGGGCTCCCTCTCTGAGGTGGTCAAGTGCGGCACGGGCCTCATCTCTCTGCAGAGATGCGGTCAGGTACATCTGCTCGGCGACTGTCCTGGCGGTAGACTGAGCTGCGGCAGTGGTGCGGGCGTCGTCACGCTCTAGAGTGAGCTGCTGAATCCTCTCCTGCAGACGAGCAACCTCAGCGTCGAAGTCCTCCTGAAGCTTCCTCTTGCTCTGGTAGGTGGCGGTGAGGGTGAAGGACACGCTCTCGAGAGTGTGCTCCAAACTCTCACATACACCCAACAGAGCTCCAGTGGCGCTCATCGCAGGTGTCTCGCAATAGAAACGCTCCTCAGGGCTCCCTGTCAAGGCTGACTCTGGAGTCTGCTTCCAGCGCAATGGGAAAAGTGATCCACGGGGAAACACTCCTGCCATCGCACTGGCTAAGTCGGCGGGGAAACGGGCGATGATATCCTTCAGCACACGATATGCTGCCCTGTTAGCTCCATCCTTGGCACACGTGCCTTTGGTGATCTTTGTCCATCCTGTCCAATGGGGCTTAGCAGGTAGAGGCTTGACCTTGATCTCCACCATGACCAAGGAATCCTGCCCGTAAATCTCCTTCTGCCATGAGTATCTAGGCTCCTGTCCTTCCTCGTAGCCAACGGCCTGCAAAATCCTCCAAAGGATAGTCGGCAACCCGAAGTAGGATAAGAACGTCCTCCGGGTCAGCTTGGTGGCCAAGCGGTGACGCGGAACTCCTCTGCCTCCGGTGGCCTTGCGAGCAGTCAACTTGGTTCGGGCCATCTGTAGAAGCAAAAAGGGTTTCGAACTCTCGCGAGACAGATATTAAGTTGGCAAATTTTATAGAAAAGAGACAACTTTTAATTAAGGGGAGGTAATGTAAATGCAAGAATTTAAACATGATGCATGATCGTACTTACGTTCTCACTCACTATTAATGACTCGTAAGTCCTAACGTTCTAGTCGGTGGCAAGAACGATCTCTCATGCGTTATCTACACGTTCTACTCGTTCGCATAGTTAGTGTACCTGCAGAAGATTCATTTCAGCCCAACAAAATTCCCAATGATAAAACAACTGAGTATTGGCCAATATGCGCAAAATACATAGAAGCCACTACTAAACACCATGCACCAATAGAAATCACCCTTAAAATCATTGATACCCTCATATGTGTCTGCGTGGAGCTCGCACATACTTGGTATAAGAACTCTCACCTAGACCGACGGTTGGACGGTCATGCTCTCATATCTCACAAAATCATTTTATGCATGTTTTCGCAATCGACGCATTCTCTTTTCCCGAGAATGGACCAGCAAATAAAGATCCAGCATGAAGCAAAACCCTGAACCCTGTTAGCAGTTAAGCCACCTGAATCCTAGTATAGGGCTTAAGGACGAGACTGGGCACACTTAGTAATTAAAATAGTTTTGAAAATAGTTTTGAAATACCCATTTTAGTTCGAAAATAGCTCTTTACGAAGGTAATCACTTGAACCATGCTCTGATACCAGCTGTGGCGGAACCGTCCTGATTATAAGAGCTCAAGTATTATCTTAGTCAAATCCGTCTGACTTCGACCCATACTTGAACCCATATAACCCCGGTAGTCCGGAAATCTCGAAGGATTTCTTACACCAGAACATACAGGATCGCATCGTTCAAAGGTTACATCCGTAAAGAGACATCACAGTGAAACGAAATCGAATTTAAAACATCAGAGTGCGGAATTTAAAACAGAGTTATTACAATATTGAGTTTAAAAGTGCGGAAGCTTGAATAAGTTTAAAACACGACCACAACAAAAGTGGTCCAAATAAAACATTGTTTGATAAACCAACTCAACACAAGTCATTCCTCCTTTTTAAGATAGTGTGCCACCAGTAGTCTTAGTCCGGCAAAAGAAGGAGGAAAGCTTCTTGACGACCCTGCCCTGGGCCTACTCCTCATCACCTTCCACTGGGTAGAGGCAGTGCTTACAATAGCCAAAGTAGACCTGGCCATCTGCAACAAACGGGATAAACCCTGAGTACGGGAATGTACTCAGCTAGACTTACCCGTCTAACTGAAAATAAAAGACTCCAAGGGTATGCAAGGCTTTTGAGGTGGAGCTGGGATCTTTTAGTTGCGAAAGGCTCAAATTCAGATAAGGAATAATTAATGATCATGATGAGTTGTTACTTTTAAACCTACTCCTTAGTTCTAGGTTACTACCTGTACTAGAGCACTCACTTGAATCTAACGAACAATAATATAACCATATCCAGTTGACTTATCCACATTTTAGTTGAACCTTTAAACATCACATGGAGTTGTATCGTGGTGAAGCTCGCCATAGTTTCCCACTAACCGGGGGAGACGGCGACTCGAATCGAATTCCAAATCAGCTGATGAAAGACCTTTAATACCAGCCCACACTTTCCCCGTCGGGTCCATGCATTGGGCAACCGCTCGACGCTTGTTCGTGGTGGTAATCGTCGCGGCTCAAGCACGGACCGCCCAATCAGAGTCTGGCGATGGCCTCACGCGGCAGATCGCAACTTCCGTACTAGAGGGCACGACACGGGTTGAGACCGGCCCGAACAGCTTCTAACCGGCTTTGGGGTCGATGATTACGGCACCGACATATCCCTAAGTAAAAGGGCGCGTTCAAAAATGAACGAGGGCCAACATCGATACAAACCTACACGATCCAACGGATGGACTGCCCCAAGTTTCCGAACTTGTGCCCTGCCATCCCGTTGACCGTATTTCATTACTACTCAGGTTCTTTTCCACGATAGCAAATATAGCCAACCGTGATCCGGTAAATACCCATCGGGGTATTACGGAAACATCCTTAACTACTACTTTTATTAAGCAGGCTAAGCAATTCTACATTATAAAGCAGTAGCAGGATAACAAGGCAGGTAATAATCAATAATCAAGGAATGGTAATGCAACAAATAGGATTCAATCAACTCCTATACCTAATGCATCACAATATAAAAGGACTCAAGTAAATTAATTGCAAAAACTGGGAGACTTAGAATGCTCCGGGGCTTGCCTTGAGTGAAAACCGAGGCCTCGTGGGAGGGGCACTCGGGCAGGTTAGTGTCGTGGACGGGGTCTGCTTCCTCCGACTGCTGGAGCTCCTGGATCTCCGGCTCGGCGTTTAGCTCCTGCTCTTGGTGAAGCTCCGGCGGGGTCGATCCTATTGCGTGCGATGAATTTATAATTCAATAAATGCGGAAATAACTCTTGCAAACCAACAAAGCCAACTTGTTGAACCACTTTTGACATTGGGGTCAACACTATTCAATTCATAAGACAAAATCCGATAATCACCCTTTTCCACTTTTAATTAGATCAAAAGAAATTCCGATTGAACTGCAAGTGCATTTTTCTAGACTCAGAAAAAATCCACAAAAATTCCAGAAAGTCAACAACACCTAATGGACTCTACTGACAAGTTTCAGGCCAAAAATAAAATACAGAGCTGCAGATACAAAAATGACAAGCAAACTGCCTAAAAAGGCACTTTGAACTACAACCCTACTGTAAAAGAGTGCATAGCTCTATTTCCTATTTTTCCCAGATTCTACTTCACATTTCATATTTATTCAGAAAGTTCCATGACCAGAACCATCATATATTTTCTTACATGAATTTCTAAAGATCTATACAGAAAAGCACAGTTGTAAAGCAACTACAAATTTTTCCATAAAACAGATCAAGTTTATATTTTTCTCAGACTCTTCATGACACACCAAGACTGTACAAATTTTCCCATATTTTATTTCAACATATAAAACACCTTAACACTTATTCTAAGAAATCAGCAAAAAGAGACTTTTAACTATAACAGTAACTTTTTCTACATGAACAGTGCATCATATATTTTTCACAGGTGCCAAACAGTATAATAAACTTACACAAAATTTTCCAGGAATTATCTCAACCAGAAACACTTATAATCATTTATTTAAACAAAAGCATATAAACTGAAATAAACGAAAACAGTAAAATAAACTGCTATCAAAAATACATTCATATTTTCCCATGATAGATCTATTCATAAGAAAGCTAATAAAACTGGAAGCACTTCATTCGGATTTATAAAACAGGCTACACAAAAATAACAAGCATCTCTGGGAATTAAACCGAAAAAGAAAAACATTTAACTTCTCCCGGCTGGCTTGCGAGAACTCGGTCTATGGACCGGTAAGGGGCTGACGCGCGGGACCCGTGGGTCAGCAGAACCTATTCGGGCTCGGGCGCACGGCGGAAAACGAATCGGCGAGGCCTGGCTCGAACGAGACCGCACCCGAGGTTTCGCTCGAGGCCGAGCTCGAGGGCTCGGGCGAGACGGAAACATACACGCCCGTCCGAGGCCTGGTTCGAGGCTGAGGCCTGGCTCGAGGGCTCGGGCGAGACGGAACACGCACGTTCGTCCGAGGCCTGGCTCGAGGCTGAGGCCTGGCTCGAGGTCTCGGGCGAGACGGAAACATACACGTTCGTCCGAGGCCTGGCTCGCGGGCTCGGGCGAATCGGAAAACAGGCGCGCCCGTCCGAGGCCGGACTCGGGGGCTCGGACGAGACGGAAACAGGGGAGGGATTGGTCCGGTGATTTCTCGCCGTCGGTGAGGTCGCCGGCGGGGAGGCTGGGCCCTGCGGACTCGTCTCAACGAGGCGCATCCGGCGGTACTGGTGGTTTGGCCAGCGCACGGCCGTAGCGTGCCGGCGGCGAGCGGCAGCATACGGCGGCGGCGGCATCGCGCGGCTACGCCGTTTCCGGCGGTCGCCGGCTAAACTGGCGGGCGTGTGAGACTCAGTGAACCTAGAGGAGAGTCCTAGGGGTGATGGTTTGGCCGGAGGTGCGCTGGTGCGTGCTGGCCACGTGTGAGGTCCGCGATGGCGGCAATGGCGCTCGGCCGTGGTGAACAGAGGGATAGGGAACGGTAGCGTTAGGGCTAGTTGGTGTTCTCACCTTGCCTTGGCTTGGCGAAGCTGGAGGAGGAAGAAGGGAGGCGGTGGAGCTCGGGTCGGGGACGAACGGCTCCGGGCTCCGAGCGGCGCTGAAAGCTTCCGCGGCGGGGCTCTTCGGCGTCGGCGTCGGTGGAGCTCGGTCGGTGGCGCAAGCGCGAGCACCGGGTGTCCGAGGCGAAGGCGGGGCAGTGGCCGGGGTTAATCGGCCGGTGATGGAGGTGGTGACTGGAATTTGGGAAGGGGCCTTGCGGCGGTGGTTGCAGCGAGCGGAGAGTGCTCAGTTTGCTTCGTGCGCGGGTGAGAGTGGGGAGTGAGAGCGAGAGTGAGTGTGCGAGTGAGTGAGGGAGTGGGAGAGGCGCTCGGGCTTTTGCCCGGCGGAGCGGAGGGCGGCCGGTCGTGGCGGGGGCCACGGCGGCTCGGTCAGCGAGGCGGCGGCAGGCGGCTCTGCAGACGAGGATACGCGGGAGTGGCTGGCGAAGATCGCTGGCGTGCTCCGGTGGGAGAAGATCGGAGAGGGAGTGGTCGGCGTGGATTTGGCGCAGAGAAGGGGCGCCACGCGGCAAGTCGGCCGGCGTACGGCGCGGCCGTGTCGGGTGGCCGGCGCGCGGTGCGCGGGCGGGCGCGCGCGCGGGCGAGGCGGCGAGCGCTGGGCCGAGGCGGGGAAGTGGGCCGAAAGGCCGGATGGGCCGAAAGGTTGGCGCCGGGAAAGAAAATGATTCTTTTTCTTTTTCCAGAAATTTCCAAAGTTTGACTTCTCAAAAACAGTTTGAAAAACTCCAAACCAGGCTTTGACCCAAATATAAAAGTTGCTCAAAATATTTTTCTCTACAACTTTCATATAGAACACTTTTTCTGAAAACCATTTATAAATCCTCCTCAAGAATAAAGCCAAAATCGAAGCATTAAGTCAAATAGAAATCCAATTTCAAATAAACAACAAAAGATCAAAGGCATACTTATACACATGAAATGATGCAATGCATTGCTTATGCTTTCTTAGTGGCTAATTGCAGTGCCTAATGCAGTGCTTGACACTAGGGTGTCACAGCCTCCTCCTTGGATCGAGCGACCTCGCCTCGAGCCACCCGGACCTCCGCCTCCGCCTCGTTAAGCCGGCTCGCCATCTGGGCGTTCCGGCTCAGCTCCGCGCGGAGATCTCGAAGCTCCGCCTCAGCCCGCGCGAGGGCGGCTGACACCTGTGCGGACCGGCCCGCCTCCTCGGAGCAGGACCGCTCCGCCTCCGCCATAAGCACGGCCACCTCCCGGAAGATGGACCGCACCTCGCGCGGGGCCCCCCGCTGGGCCGGCTGCTCGATGGGAACCACGGCAAGGGGCGGGCTCAGTGGGACGGGAAACGGCCTTACCGGTCGGTCGAGCTCGATGTCGGGCAGATCCTCCTCCGCCTCGAGCTGCCCCGACAGCGACCCGCCGCCCGACGGCACGGGCCCCGACTCCCTCCGTCCCTCCGCCGGCACTTCCTGTTGCGGATCGATCGAGGGAAGGCTCGACCCCGGGCCCTCTTCCCCGGCCGGGCCCTCCGGCGCCTTGTCGGCGCTAGCCGGCACCTCGGGCGCCTCCACCGTCATCGAGCCCGCGGCGAGGAGCGGCCCCTGCTCCAGCTCGTTCAGGAGGTCCTCCACCGTCGGCTCCTTCTCCGCCGACGCCTCTCCCCCCCTTCCCTCCTCCGCAGCCCGGCCCGTGCTGGTCGGAGCCACAAGGGGCGCAGTCTCCTCAGCCCCAGACGCCGGCGGGGCCGTGCTCGCCCCAGGCGCTTCCCCCGGAACACCCGTCGTGGTGAGGGGAAGGATGGCGCTCCCAGTTGGCACCATCGCGGGAGGAGGAGGGGGAGGAGGCAGCGCTTCGGCGGATACGGTGGTGGCAGGCTCGATGCCATGAGCTGAGGCCCCTGCAATACGAGATGACGGAGATGTCAGAACCAGGAAGAGTACCTCGACCCCTGTGGTCGATGGCGACAGCCTCACCAAAATTCGCGACGATCATCCGGCCCCCTCGAGCCATGGCAGCTCGGGCCTTCTCCAGCCAA
Organism: Coix lacryma-jobi var. lacryma-jobi; assembly: GCA_009763385.1. NCBI lineage: Eukaryota > Viridiplantae > Streptophyta > Magnoliopsida > Poales > Poaceae > Coix > Coix lacryma-jobi. The sequence goes on along the minus strand of CM019822.1, from coordinate 190,462,733 downwards.
GCGGCTTCTCTAGCGGAGGAAGGTGCCATACCTCGAGGTGCCTGTGCCTCGACGGGGCTCGAGGTCTTGGCCCGCTTGGACGAAGCGAGGTCCACCTCCTGGTAGGAGCGCTTCCCCCTGAGAAGATGGAGATGGCACGCGTCATCAAAAGCAAAGAGGTGAAGCCTCACTACCGACGAGACCCAAGGAAACTACTCACCCGAAGCGGCGGCTGGGCTTCTTCCCGGAATCGCCGGACCCACTCGGGGGCTTCGAGCCCACCCCACGGCTCGAGCCCTGCGCCTGGGCCGTCTCCACAGGGCTGGGATGGGGGGAGGGCTCCGGACGCCTCCCATGGCTCGACCTCGAGGGAGAGCCCTCCTTCCGCCCCACATCGCGGGAGGGCGACCGTACCACCCTCGTGCTGACGTCGTGGCGCTCGCCCCGGCGCGGGCTCCGGGACCTGCTCCGGCGCCCGCGCTGGTGGTCGCGCCCTCCCGCGTCCGCTTCCGTGTCCCGGCGGCGGTACGGCGATGGACTCCGGGGACGCTCGCGCCCCTGGTCACGAGACGCTCGGGGGCTCCCTCCCCGACGCTCGTGATGGCGCGGGCTCGACGCCTCTTCTTGGCGCCCGCCCCTCCGCGGGCTCGACGGCGCCCTTGACGGCTCGCGGGGGTCGGGCCCGAAACCCTTCTCAACCTGTCGACCGCCTCTCGAGGCCCGACCCCTCTCGAGACCCCCCGTCTGGGCTGACGCGGGGGCGGCCTCCGTTGGCGCTGTGGCGGAGGCGCTCCGGGTCCGGGGCTTCCTTACGACCAGGGGCACATCCGGCGCGGAGCTCGACGGACCTCGGGCCCCCGACGAGGCAAGGATCGGCGCCGCCTTCCGCGGCTGCGTCCCGCGCGCCCCTTTTGTCGGTGGGACCTCCAGTGTACCCTCCTGCACAGAGGAGCGGTCAGCCCTGTCATCGACGAGCCCCGCGCGCATCAAGCGCACATCCATCCCCTCGTCGTCGCCCTCCTCCTCATCACCACTCTCCTCCTCCGAGCTCGAGGAGCTCAGCTCGGGGGACCCGTCCCCAGGCTGACGGTTACGACGAGCCTTCGCCAGTCTCTGCTCCCGAGCTAAGCGACGCAAGTTTTTATTTTTCTCTTTCTTCTTTTTGGCATCCTTGCTCTCCTTGTCCTTCTGAGCAGAGAGGCGCCTCACCTGAGAACCCGCGGCGTCCTCCCTCACCGGGGGCCTCGACGCGCGACAAGAAAATGCCCCCTGAAGAAAGAATAAGCGTGATGAGACAAACTACAAGACGGATGCAAACGAATCAAAGGAGGAAGAAGGGGGAGGAGGCTCGAGATAGCTCGACTCGAGGGAGGCTTACCAGGTCGAGACACCCCTCGTCGGGTGCCATCGCAACCAGGTTGGAGAGTTCAGGGACGAACGGCCCCTGGATCGTGATCGACACCCGGGAGACGCCCTCGTTCCAGGATAGCCTCTCTTCGGCCATCCTCGAGCGATTGAGCGCCTCGAGCTGAGCCTGCGGGCCCATCTCATGCATAAGAAGGGGGCCGTCCGCCAGCGGAAGAACTCTTCGCTGGTGGAACGCCCAAATGACCGCTTGCACGGTCAGCTTCTTCTCATCCACCAGCGTCTTCATCATCTCCATCAGCGGGGCCAGGTGGCGTTGCCTGTCCGCCGCAACGCCCCAGGTCCACTTCTCCGGGCGTTGGGTGAGGACCCTGCCGGTGTACTGCGGAAGGAGGCCACCTTCGTTCCGCAGATAGAACCAATGGTCGTCCCACTCGGCCTGGTTGGTGGAAAGCTTGTATCGCAGGTACTCGCGGGGGACATTGGCCGACGAGGTCCCCGCCCTCGCGGTAATGGCAAGGGAGCCCATGCGCACGGGCCGCCTCCCGCTGGGCTTCAGGGACTTGATGAAGAGCTCGCCCCGGAAGAGATGGACGAACATCTCCCAGTGCGGCTCCATCTTCAGATACCCCTCGCACACCGCGGCGAATATGGCGGCGTGCGAGATGGAGTTGGGGGAGAAGTGTTGCAGCTCCACCTCGAAATGGTGGGCCACCCCTCGCAAGAAGCGGCTCGGCGGGACGCCGAGCCCCATACGGTGGTAGCGCGTGAAGCTCACCACGTACCCCTCCGGCGGGTGCGGCTCCCGGTGCTCCGCCGACGGGATAACCCACCATGCGGGTCCCTCCTCCGGGTTGGGGCGCAGAAGCCCCTGGGCCACCAACGAGTCCATTTCGCTCTGCGTCACCTTCGACGGGCTCCAGTCCTCGGCCGGCAGCATCTGTGTCTGGGCGGCCATGACGGTGGCGCGGCGCGGATCCGAGCAGCGGACGGGCGACCAGAAATCCCCAATCGACTAGCTCGAAGGAGAGGGCGCGTAAAGGCTACGGCGGCGGCGAAGGCAAAGGCAAAGTAAAGGGTTCTTTTTCCCCTCTTTCGATATTTATAGGGGGAAATCCAGACGGGCGGGATCTCCCACGACGTAAAAAGGTAACCGAATGCATTCAATGCGCCCACCTAACCACGTCTCGAGCCGGATGCAGGGTACACGCGTTACCTCTCCATTCGCTCCACTACCCGGGCCCGCCACGACCGTCGCTCCGGCTTCGCGCCCGCCGCTCTCCCCGACGGTTTCCGCCTAAAAAGGCGTGCCCAACGGGCAGAAGGATTCCCAGACGACGGAGGCTTCTTCACAAAGGTAAAAACGGGCCCCGGCCCTAAGTCTCGAAGCAGCAAAGGCTGGCCCTCGAAAAGGGTTCGACAGCCGGCCTCGAGCACCCGAGTCAGGGACACCAAGGGGCGCCACTCGCGGCATTACTCGAGGGCCGAGCCCTCGAGGCCCCTCACGTGTATCCAAGGCGGGGAGCTCGACGTGCAGTGAGATCCCCTCGGAGGGAGGCATCGAGCCACCGGGTCCTATCGAATGGACCCGGCACTCCTGCAGACTGAGCCCCCATGCTTTATGAGACCGCCTCCGGGCCACAGTCGACCCCTAACGAACGGGGCACGAGCTCTCACTTGGATTCCCCGTTACCAGCTCACCGGGAACCTCGATACTCGCCCACTCGGGGTAGTACGAGGCATCCCCCCTCGCATCCGATCGAAAGGACTCGCGGGATGACAAGCCAGGGCAATCGGCATGCTGGACAGCTCGAGGAGCCGGCCAGTCGGTTCAGCCTGGCACCCCTCGACGAAAGAGGGTCTAAAAACTCGGACAGTTACGACTAATCTCTTTTCTTGGTGTGAGCATGAGATTTTCAGGCCTCGGGCGAACGCTCGTCCTCCATCTCGCCCGAGCCCTCAAGGCCTGACCTCGAACGATCGCTCGTTCTCCGTCTCGCTCGAGCCCTCCGAGCCAAGCCTCGAACGGAGTCTCCCACGACAAAGGAAAGGTAACCGCAAACATTTAATGAGACTACCGAACCACATTTCGAGCCTGTTGACAGGTACACACGGCGCCGCGATCTCCGCTCCCTGACGATTTCCGCCTAAAAAGGCGCGCCCGCTGGGCAGAAGGTTCCCAAACGACGGAGGATTCTTCGGGAAGCCCACGAGGGAGTTCTAACCACTCCCCCATGGCCTCGGGGCCTACGCCCACGGAATCAAATCGACAAAACCCTCGAGACCAGTCAGCTATCCATCGAAATCCCAATCTGGAGCCCCTGCTCGAATGCAAGCACTCAAGCAAGGGCTCGGGGGCTACTGTCGGTGGTACAAAAAAGGGTACCCCCAATCAACGCAAACACCCGAACACTCTTTCTCCGTCTCGCCCGAGCCCTCCCAGCCAGGCCTCGGGCGAACGCTCTATCTCCGTCTCGCCCGAGCCCTCCCAGCCAGGCCTCGGGCGAACGCTCTATCTCCGTCTCGCCCGAGCCCTCCCAGCCAGGCCTCGGGCGAACGCTCTTTCTCCGCCTCGCCCGAGCCCTCTGAGCAAGGCCTCGGGCGAGCACGATCGCTCTCCGTCTCGCCCGAGCCCTCCAGGCCTCGGGCGAACGCGCCCCCACACCTCGAGCCTTAACGCACAGACCTCGAGCTGTACAGACAGCCGTACCAGCCCATACCACGCATTTAATACCTTCACCTACTCCGGTCATGTCCACTAGTGCACAGCGTGTACCACAGTAACTCGGTGTAAAGGTCAAGTCTCGTTTTCACCACAAGCATGGGCAAAAGGGCACCAGTACAGCACTGTTCGGCCAAGCCAGGCACTGTAACCCCTCGAGGCCGGCTACGCGCCCCTCGAGCCCTGCACTGTAACCCCTCGAGGCCGGCTACGCGCTCCTCGAGCCCTGCACTGTAACCCCTCGAGGCCGGCTACGCGCTCCTCGAGCCCTGCACTGTAACCCCTCGAGGCCGGCTACGCGCTCCTCGAGCCCTGCACTGTAACACCTCGAGGCCGGCTCCGCGCCCCTCGAGCCCCCGTGGCACCACCTCGAAGCCGGCTCCGCGCCCTTCGAGCCCTAACTACTTTCGTGCTATTGGAGGACAGGTACCCCAAGACCCGGAGGGACCTCACCGCGTACTGTACATTCCGGGATGGGTGCTGTACGGCTCCCGCCTTGTCGCGCCACCACGTCCGCGCCCAGGATGGAAGCCACGACCCAAGGACGCCTCAACAGCGACGATCACATCGGCTCCAGTGGCCCCGACAAGACAGGGTTCCTACCCTTCTCCGTATGGGGCACCATACGCCCCGACACCTGTAATACCTTTATGTAACCCTGGCCTCCCCTTGGTCTATAAAAGGGGACGCTAGGGCCCTCATTCAGGGGGACGGACACAACACACGAGTCCACACACAGACACGAGTCCGGACTCCGGTCCACGCTCACTGAGCTTGTATTCTCCCCTGTACAAGCACTTAGGTGCAAGTAATACAAGAACATCCCCCCGCTGGACGTAGGGCCTTCTTTGCCCGAACCAGGATAAATCCTTGTGTCCTCTTGCATCACCATCCAGGAAGAGAAGCACGCGATCATATCACTCGTTGGTGTGATACCCCCGGGTACGAAACACCGACAGTTGGCGCGCCAGGTAGGGGACTTCGCGTGTCCGAGCCGATTTCTTGTTGATTCCTGGATGGCTTCATCCCCTCTTCCGTTCTCGGCTGGTGCCGTAGTCTGGTTCGGGAGCCTCGAGTTCCTGGCCACAGGCAACGGCAACGAGCTGACTCTGCTCTCCACGGAGGGCCCGAGCGGAGTGCGTGTCATGCCACCCCGCGCGGGGGGCGTGACGCGTCGCCCGCACCACCACACGTCGCCACATCGCGAGCGGCGCCGTCGTCACCGTCGTCGCCGGGCGCATGCGGTGCCCGCGGCAAACACCTACGCCCCCGTAGCCGGTGTAGGGTCCCCAAGGGGAAACCAGCCCGGCGCGCGGCCGAAGACCTCCAGGGCGCACCCGCGCCCGCCCAGCGACTTCGCATTCATCATGCGTACGGACCAGGAACCAGGCCAGAGGCCTCCGAGCCGTGCGCCGTCGACGCCACTCAGCCTCCTCCCGCACGGGTCGCGCCGCGCTCGACGCCAGCGGTTCCCGGTCGGCCTCGACAACTCTGCGGTTGTATACGCCCACCGCCTCGACGAGCGCCATCAGGACCAGACGGTGGCGGACCGGGAGCAGCGTTCAGGCGCGCTGCTGCAGGCCATGGCCAGCCTGGAGATCGTCCACCCCGCGTGCGTCGACCGCGACTTCTTGCGAGCCTTCGAGCCACGTCGGCGAGCCACCGTCGGGGAATGGTACCGCGAGCTGCGGTCCCGGCATCGGCCAAGGCGGCGTGCCGTCAACAGCTCCGACTCCGACGAATACGACTACCACGACCCCGACCTCTGGGATCCCACCAGGGAGTGCTTCCAACTCGAGGGAGTCGTATGCGACACCGAGGACGAAGGCGACGACGACAGGCCGACGCTCGACCTAGAGGGACCTAGCGACGTGGCCGCGGCAGGCGGATCACGCGTTCAGGGAAGGGACGAACCTCCAGCACCGGCTGTACCGCCTAAGCACGACGATGGCCGGGCGGCGCAACTCGCACAAGTACAAGAGGCAATCACCAAAGCCGAGGAGGAACGGCGACACCTGCTGCAGCTCCGGCAAACCCTGATGCAGGAACCACCCCAGCCACGAGGAGCCGGAGCTCGAGGCCGGGCTCGAGAGGTTCACCGGCAGATCCTCGAGGACGGGGCACCAGCACGCCCCGAGGTATGTTTCCCGCGAGCTGGGCAGAACGTGGTGGCCGCGGCTATGATGCTCCGTGACCTGCCCGCCGTCTCCAACCCCGATGCCAGGCGAATGCTCGGGGAAATGAAAAACCTCCTCGTGACAGCCGCGGTACAGCAGGCCGAGAGCTCGGCGTCACGCCGACGCGGAGCAGCCTCGGGGAGACCGGCGGACACGCCCCACGACGCTCGCGAGGCATCCGTCCACCAGCCGGACGCCTCTCGAGCTAGGCCAGTCCGCGAACGGATCTGTAAGGACCTGTGTGGCCTAGAGGGGGGGTGAATAGGCCTGTCAAAAATCACAGCTTAAAACTAAATTAGATAGGCCCGGCACTACCGCCCTGTGCCCGGCACTGCCGCTCCCCGGCACTGCCGGCCTCAGCGCGGTACTGCCGCGCAGATGAAGACCAGAAGCTGCAATTCGAAATCTAACCACAATCTGCAGATTCTATATGAATAGGAATGTAACAATAGGCTATATGAACCAGCAGAAACAACTACTCCAAGCCAAATATGAAAGATAGAGTAGATCGAGCCAAACCCTAGAATATATCACAAGCTCATGAACATAGAGAATGAAACTAAGCAAGCACGCGAGACAAGTGATTTATCTCGTGGTTCAGCTCGCCACCAAGGCTTGCCTACCTCCACGTTGTTGAGGTTGACCACTTAGGTCATGAGCTTTGCAACTCAACCTCATTCTCAAGTCAAGGAACCAAATCCTTGAGGTGAGGGGTAATCTTACTAGCTGCACAAGTGATTACAAACCTCCCTAGGCCGCCACACAAGTTGGCAAGGCTCTAGGGCGACGCCTAGCCGGCTAGGGTTCCAAGAACCCAAGAGTAATAGAAGCAAATCCACCGGCTATGGCTCAAATCAAGTGCTCTAGGCAGTAGATCTCAGCTAGGGCTCCTCTTTGGTGAAGGTTTGAGCCTCTCAACCACTTGGAATCAATGGGAATGAAGATTTTGGTGGTTGGGAGCTTGGAGGGCCTTCAATGGAGAAGAGAGAGCTTGTCTGGAGGTAGGTGGAGTGAATGGTCGTGGATGACCGTTGGGGGGCAGAGGGGGTGATGTAAATACCCTCTGCCATCCAACGGGCAGTTTAAGTCGCGGCAGTGCCGGCCTCAGCCCGGCAGTGCCGCGGCCCGGCACTGCCGCGCCTAGAGCGGCACTGCCGCGCCTACCAAGCAGACAGGTATAAATCTGAGTTAAGTGCAGCTGTCTTTGGTTGGAAATGTGGATGGTTTGGGTTGGTTTGAGCACATATCATTCAGCCATATCAATGAATTTGCATTCCCCCTTTATAGTACGGCATTCCTAAACTCAAGTAATCAAAATAAAATATCTTTGAAGCGCTTTGAGTTCGGAACCGACGAAATGTAGTGTGAGGGGTCCACCAACGCATATACACCATCCTTTCTTAACATAACCTGCTTATCAACCTTATAAATCTCATTAGTCCTCTAATCGTGTGGTCATTATCACCAAAACCCACAATTAGGGCTTGATTGCACTTACAATCTCCCCCTTTTTGGTGATTGATGACAACACAATTAGAGCTTACAAGAGAAGGGTATAAAACTGAGATTTTGAAGCTTAGGTGTGAAACCTCCCCCTAAATGTGTGAATGAGAGCTGAATTCTCAAATTGGCATAAAAGGCCAACATTCACATATTAAAGTGGAATATAGGTTCAGTTTCACATCTGATAGCTTTGTGGGGTGCAATTAAACTGTGTCAATAATATAACGTGATGCGAATGACAGTTTAAGCACATCAGAGGTGTTTGCTGTCTTTTGCCAGAGCGGCACTGCCGGGGCCCGGCACTGCCGGCCCTGGAGCGGCACTGCCGCTCAGGCAACAGTCAGCAAACGCAGCGGACAATATATAAAACCACAAAGCATGTATCAAACTGATCTAAACAAGATAGCACAAACTAAATAAAGCAGGTAAATGATACATGTCCACATCCAAGCATACGAAGTAGTACGATAGAGTATATTACAGAAATAGAGTTTTAAACGGTCCAACTCTCTCATCTCACAACTACAACTAAAGATGGGGACATGAAAAGCTGAAAAAGTGTTGTACCCCCTTCTCTTCACCTACTTCTCCCCCTTTGGCAACAAGTCACCAAAAAGAGCAAAGAGAGAAGAGAAGAGTGTCCAAGCACTCAATCATCATCCGATGCAACCTTGTCCCACTCAACCTCATCTTCTGCCTCTTCGTCCTCCTCCTCATCATCGTCGTCGTCGTCGGAGACCACGGCCTTGCCCTGACGGTGGGTGGTACTGGTGTAGCGGGTCGAGGCGGAGGCACGTGAAGACCGACGAGGTGGCACTGGCACTATCTCCTCCTGCTCCTCCTCCTCGTCATCATCATCTATGTCGTCGGACTCAAGACTGGAGAGGTCAAAGCGAGGTGGAGAGCGGGGTGGAGGTAACGGCGAACGTCCCGCCCGCTCTCGCTCTGCGCGCTGCTCAACAAGCGCCTGGTGTGCCGTCTCGGCTGCGTAGGTGCAGGTAGAAAAGATGGCCTTGATCCATCGTGCTAGCTTGCTCTTCTTCTTCCTCTGATAGGAAGGGCGAGAGCTCTCAGGCCTGTCACTAGCTGCTGCCCCTGCTGAACCTCCTGCTGCCGCCTTCTTCTTCTCAGCCCTGTACGGCTCATGCAACCCATCCTTAACAAAAGAATGTCCGGAGACCATCTCAATCATAAACATGATATAGGGTGCATAAAGAACCGCCTTCCTAGCATCCTCAGCTGCAACCTGTAGCTCAGTCCATATGAAGCTGGATATGGAAAAGGGAGTAGCCTGAGGGGCCATCCTAGCCAACATGTTTCTGCCATATCCATATAAGTTAGAGTGCGAGCCACTCTTTGGGTTGAGCGTCTGCCTGAATAGGTTGTTGAGCATGTAGTAGAAAGGTTTCAGCCCCTTCACCAACCCATCAGCCTGGCTAGGATCATCATATAAGTGGGCAATCTCACTGTCTGTCAGCGTCCTCTCATCATGCAGGTTATCCAACTGCCTGTCATCGCTGCCCAAGCCAAGGATCCTACTAAAGGTCTCATAGGTGACCTTGTAGTGGCGACCCTCGGTCATCCAGTGCATCTCCTCCAGCACATTATCAACATATAGAGTGGCATGAAACTGAGAAATGATCTCCACATTCCAGTTATACTGGAAACCCATCAAATCATACATATTTCTTCTCTTGCATGCAGCTATCACCCTGTTGATCTCACTGTCAGTCTTGGCCTCAAGATGCTCCCAATCTACATATCTCATACTTAGAATCTTGGACTTTTTGGCATTGAACAGGACTGAACGGTAGAAATCTGAATGAAATTCATTCTAGAACCTGTAGTCAATCCCCATGTCCTTTGGAGCATTGTAGGGATTTAGCTGACGCTGTGCCTTCACTGACGAGAACTGCTGGTGGTAGGACACCACCTGTCTGGGCCTGGTGTCCTGTGGTACCCTCTCCAAAACATCCTCCTCATAGGGCTGGATGTGGTCTCTGCTGACCTCTGCTAGGTGCTCTGGAGTGGCAGGGGTAAAGGTCTTCCCTGATCTGACGACCCTGCATCTGGAGACGGATCTCGTCTCGTATCTGCTGCCTAGCTGAACTGCCTCCTTGGGAGCGAGCACCACCACGAACGGTGGCTGCTTGCTCCTCCCCCTGAGCGGATCCATCCTTCTCTTGGTCCTCCTCTCATCATCACCTCCGCCCGACATCTAAACATGGAAACTGTGGATTAGAAGACTGCATAAGGGCTGGTAGGTTATAGTGAGGCGATAGATTTTGATGGATAAGGTGTTACTTGGATCAAATCCCTGCTCATGGTCCGGCACTGGCCGCTCTGGGAGCGGCACTGCCGGGGCCCGGCACTGCCGCGCAGGGCGCGGCACTGCCGCGCAGGCAGGTCAGATCTGAGCCAAGGAACACCACATCCATCATCTCTACCACTTCCCTATCATCTACAAACCCTTCTACAACCTCTAAATCCAATACCCATGGCGCATTTTACAAATCGGGAAAAACTTAGGGTTAGGGATTTTGAACCTTCACCTTGAGAGGAAGGAGAGGGAAGGAGACCCTTGGAGAAGAGGACAACGGAGCAGCACCGACGAGGATCGTGAGCTAAGAGATGGGAGGCAAGGGGAGTAAGACATTGGGGGGAGCTATTGGATCGGAGGGTTTGAGACGGGATGGTAAGGAATAGGAAGGGCGAGGAAGTAGGGTTCAGTTGAGGTGATGAGGGTCAGGATTGTAGAGGCATAGCATTAGAGAGACGGGGTCGGAGAAGACATTAAGTGGATGGGCACGAGAGATCGAGAAACACCAGGGCACTAATTGAAAAAGGAGGGGGTACGGGACAAAAAGAGACAGAACCGGCTGGAGAGTAAAAACAAAAAGTAGAGCACAGACAAGACAAAAAAATGGATCCCGAATCAAACCCTCCGGTGGCCGGGAAGTGCATGGGACGGGGGCCGTCGGTGTGGAGAAGATTCGTCCGCCCGTTCACCACGGAGAGAAGAGAGGAAGGGGAACACGGGTGGGATGAATGGTGAGGGAGAGAGAGAGAGAGAGGGTGGGTCACGGGTAGAGAGGAAAGTTTTCCCAGTTCCCACTACGGTAACAGACCGATTCAGCCGAATCAGTAAGTCGCGGCACTACCGCGCCTGGCGCGGCACTGCCGGGGCCCGGCACTACCGCGCCTGGCCCGGCACTGCCGGCCTGTTACCAACAGAGAGAGTTATTCTCTATTATACTACAGCTTATTCTTGGAGTGGACAGTACCTCTTGATGATATGACCAGCAGCAAGTAATCAATACAGAACAATGGTCATACCAAGCAAGTTTCTTACAAAGATTTTGAAACACAATATGAAAGTTTGAAATTTGTTTTACCTAGGTCAAACTAGTTGATCAATCAAGCATGCTAGGTTTCAAACTAAGTTACGAGAGTCAAGTATATTTAGTTCACTCCTTAAAGCACAAAACCTTGACTCATCTAGAGGCTTAGTGAAGATATCGGCTAGTTGTTTGTCGGTGCTCACATGTTTGATGGCGATATCTCCTTTGATTTCATGATCTCTCAAGAAGTGATGCCGGATGTCTATGTGTTTGGTTCTTGAATGACACACTGGGTTGTTTGCTAGCTTTATGGCGCTCTCATTGTCACACAAGAGTGGGATATGAGTAAATTGACATCCGAAATCACAAAGGGTTTGCCTCATCCAAAGTAGTTTGCGCACAACATGCACCTGCTGGCAACATACTCGGCCTCGGCTGTGGATAGGGCTACACAATTTTGCTTTTAGAACTCCAAGACACTAGGGAGCGTCCAAGGAATTGACATGTCCCCGAAGTGCTTTTCGATCTACCTTGCACCGCGTAATCGGGAGTCCAATAGCCAAGTACGATCCAAACTTGGAGCCCTTAGGATACCACAAGCCAAGGTTTGGAGTGTGAACTAGATATCTCAAGATTACCTAAGGCCACTAAGTGAACTCTTTCGGGTTAGCTTGAAATCTAAGCAAACATGCACACGCCTAAGCTAATAGTCGGGCTCAAGATGCGCATAAGTAAAGGAGGGAGCCAATCATGGAACGATATACCTTGATGTCCCACAGCTTTTTCCTCCTTATCAAATCAAGATGGCCATTAGTTGGCATATGGTCGTTTTTATAGGCTTAGCGTTCACCATGTCAAAACTCTTTAACACTATCTATGGGTTGTACTGGGTTTGGGCAAAGAAAAATACCCTTCCTCCAATGCGTTGATTTGAAAACCCAACTGAAGAACTTGAGCTCCCATCATAGGACATCTCAAAATTTCGTATCCATGATCTACTAAACCATCACAAAAGGATTGTTAGTACTACCAATATTTGTCATCGACATAT
>CM019822.1:190433569-190450095 GCA_009763385.1 Coix lacryma-jobi var. lacryma-jobi | reverse complement strand
AAAACCCTGGCCGGTACCACGGCCGCTCACTGCCACACAGAAAAACCCATTTCATTTCTTTGAGTTGATCCAAAACTATTCCAAAAACTTCTCCTTTGCAAATGTGCTAAACCACCAAGTGATATCAACATCGTGCCATGTGTGTTAGCATCTTTCACAATCATTGTCAAAGGATTTCTCTGCCACTCACCACGCCCACTCGATCCTGGTAACATCGCAAAGTTTAGATCGCACTCAAGTTGGCACTAGATGACCGATATGCAAACAACTTTGCTCCTATTATCGTACGGGCCATCTATCCTAAACCCGGCGTCATAAACTCTATACACACCTATGACCGGTTGTTGAAATGAAATGCCCTACAAATAATACCTTATGCCTTGCGCATTCCATTCCATACTCCTCGGTAGTTGATTTGCAACCCATGCACCAACCTATCTCAAATGATATGATACCACTTCATATCATCACATGAGCCTCTCGGATCCATTGATCACTTGACATCCATCTTGCTCTTCCACAATCGCTTCGGTCCTTCGGACGGCAAAGTCCTTGACTTCAAGCCTCCGACACTCGCACTCGGTACCAACGGCTTCAAAGCCTCAACTTGCCCTTCACCTTCGCAACCGGTCCGTCAAGCCAAGTCTTGCCTTGATCTTCACCATCTTAGCCACATGACCACATGTCATGTTTCATGTGCATTAAGCTCCTTCTTGATCATCACATGTGTGAGCTTCACATCAAGTCCAAGCCATTCACCTCCATGGCTCAAGTGCTCACACACATGTACCTGTGGACTAATCCCTGTGTATCTCACATAAACACCATTAGTCCACCTAAAGTTGTCACTCAATTACCAAAACCAAACAAGGACCTTTCACCGATGGACCGAGAGTGGCGAAGGGCGGACGTGAGGCTTGGACTGAGGGACCGGTGGCCCGAGATCAGCTGTGGTGGCTGATAGCCTAGGACAGCGACGAGCGAAGACTTGCGGTCATGTGTTGCCTGAGTCGTGGACTTGGGGACACATGACGGTGGACGGGGTGCACGGGAGGTGCATCCCCTCTACGGCGTCGGTTTGCTGGTAGAGCCAGGGAAAAACCATCGGGTGGACGGTTTCCAGGTTTGGGCCTCAAAACCTGGGCGCGATGGTTTCCGAGTTTGGCCACAAAACTCAGGCTGAGGACGGTTTCCAGGTTTGGGCCTCAAAACCTAGGTGCTGCGGGTTTGCTGAGTTTGGGCCACAAAACTCAGGCGCTGGTGGGCTGGTTTCCCGGTTTGGGCCTCAAAACCGGGGGTTGGCTGTGAAGGCTGGTTTTCCGGTTTGGGCCTCAAAACTGGGGGTGCGACGTCCAGGAAAGGGACGCAGAGCGGTGGCGGCACGTGGCGGCAATCGGGAGGTTGCGTCGAGGCAACGCTACGAGTTGTGCGGGCGTGGCCGTCGGATCCACCTACCATCGAGTTGATCTAGAATAACCTTAGGGTTTAGCTGGTTCGCTCTATAAGTAGTTAGGGGTGGACTAGGAATTAGGAATAGTTAGATTTAGGATAAGTAGGGGGAGACACCCACCTCCCCATCTATCTCAGTCATTTGCTCTTTGCTTCTAGGGTTTCCTACTCTCCCAATCCCCTGCTGTAGCTAGCTGAGATCCGTAGAGAACCATACCTCTGTGTACTGGAGATTTTGAGGAAGTGAGGCCGTAACCTCACTGTTGTAGCGTGTGGTAGCCACACAATTGCAGATCGATGTGTTGATTCGCGTTTTGGTTCGTGTTCTTCGCGTTCCTTTTTTTCTCCGTGTTTTTCCCGTCTCTCGATCTCTCTCCATACTGCGTCTTTGCGAAATCCGTTTGAATCAACTTGTTTGTTTTTGAAAGGATATCATTTCCACCGAAGGAATTTATCTAACTCCTTGCGAACAAGTAGATCGGGTTGATTTCGTTTTCGTGGCGCTTTTTCGTTCTTGATCTTCCCCTATTGATTTCCCGGTGATTGAATCGATTTGAGCAGATGATTTCTTGGGGATAGTCTCCTAACTACCCCGTGATCATCTTCTCCAAGTTTGGGAACGTGGGATTTTGATTTGGATCAAATTTGGAGAGATTTGGGGAGAAGGCGACTGAAATCGCCCTCTCTGCGCACTCGCGGACAGTCCGCGGTTTGATCGGCGGACAGTCCACGCGTCGGGCTTCGACCGAGCAGTGGTCGCGTGGCTTGACTGTTTTTGCCTCGGGTGACCGGTGGACAGTCTGCCGTTGTCAGGCGCGGACAGTCCGGGCCCGAGCAGGGAGACTTCAGCAACTGTGCTATTTTGGGGATTTTGCCGGCGGACAGTCCGCCATCCCCCCGCAGACAGTCCGCGGTTGAGCCGGACAGTCCGGGATTCGGCTGTTTGTTCTATTTTAGTGCGTTTGCTCTCCCGGCTTCTTCGCTTGGTTTCCGGACTTCTCGTTTGGCCCTAGAGTTGATCAAGGAACCTCTCTAGGTATCTTTGCTACTTGTTAGCATAGGTATTTAGGAGTTTCTCGACGTAGCTGTCTATCTATGTTCGGGACTTGGCTTTTGGGGTCAAACTTGTTCCGGTGCTATTGCCGTTTGGTTCACTATCGCTTTGCGGTGCCTCGCTGTGATCCTAGGAATCATCCACCCTCTTCCAAGGGTCGTGGGCATCATGGTTTCGGTCGTAGCTTTCGGGGGTTGATTTTGGGACATTTGGCCAAAGTTTCGAGAGAAATTTTTGAGCTCCCATTCACCCCCCTCTGGTCGCCTTGCTAGTGCTTTCTCAGTCCTTCACTAATAGGGTGACACTCAGGAGGAAGAGGAACCAAAACCCAAACCCGATTTCTTTCGAAATTTTCAAGCTCCCTCATGCATGGCATTGAGCCAATCTGGATCGGATAAAGCGTCCAACATCTCGGGGTTCAAAATCAGCAACAATGCAGAATGAGCAAAGTGAGAGATTTGTGTGACCTTGACCGAGTGACACGTCGCCGATGCTTGCCGATCATCTATTGAGGAGGTGTTGGCGCTGAATGTTTGTGGCGCCTCCCGAACTGAAGTGACCTCCCCCTCAATAGTAGCTGGTGCCTCCTCGATACAAAAGGTACTGCTCGAGGTGGCGGATCCCACGGCCCCCAGGTAGTCGAAGAAGAAGGATCAGGGCCGTGAGTGGTAGTAGAGGCCACTCTTTGCGGCACAGCAGGTGGAGGAGGTGCTGGGTCATCCATCCCTTCAGCACCCTCTTCCTCATCATCAAAAAGAGGCTCGTCAACCTCATGATCACCTGCACGCTCAAAACGAGAAGAAGGACAAACCATGGTCTCATCGAAGGTGACATCGGATGTCTCCATCACTCGGTTAGTATCAAGGTTAAGTACACGATATGCACGAGTATGAGTGCCATAACCCAAAAATACACCATCAGAAGAACGAGACTCAAACTTGTCCAAGTTGCCCTTTTGAGTATAAAAACAGTGGCAACCGAAAAACTCTAAAATAACTCACTTTGGGCTGTTTTCCAAAAATGCAACTCATAAGAAGTCTTTTTCAAGAAAGCTCGGAGAAAAATGCGATTGGAAATGTAGCATGCAGTGCTTATAGCTTCGGCCCAATATCGCCTAGGAGTCCTATGCTCATCGAGCATCGTCCTGGCCATCTCTACAGGGTCTGATTCTTCCTTTCTACAACACCATTCTGTGGCGGTGTGTAGGGAGAAGAAAACTAATGCTCTAAACCCAAAGAGTCACAAAGTTCTCAAAATTAGAGTTTTTGAAATCGGAACCATTATCACTTCTAATAGCTCGCATTGAGTTCAAAGGGAACTCATTCTGAAGACGCAAAATCAGATTGCGAGCAAAAGAGAAAGTCTCTGTTTTCTCAGCTAAAAGAAAACCCACGAATATCTCGAAAAGTCGTCAACAACAACAAGCACATACCACTCCCCCCAACCGAGCTCACCCGAGCCAGACCAACAAGGTCCATGTGCAAAAGCTCTCTAGGGCGCTTGGTCATGACCTGAGTCACTGGATGGTGGGAGCGGCGACCATCTTCCCATGTCTACAAGAATGGCAAACAAGATCCTTCTCCATGGACAACTTGGGCAATCCTCGGATTAGGCCAAGTGAACTAAGCCTTGCAAGCAAGTCGAAGCTCAAATGTCCTAGTCTCCTATGCCACTTCCAAAGATCAAAGGAGGAAGGTCCAGCCAAAAGACAACGAGAAACTCCAAACAACTCCGAGAAGTTCGCACGAAAGACTCTTCCAAAGTGCGAAATCACACAAACAAGATTGCCCTGAGGATCCAAAATGCAACTGAGATTCGGCTTAAAACGAATCTCATAGTCATCATTGAAAAGTTGCGAAACCGAGAGAAGGTTAAAATGCAAGTTAGAAACAAGAGCAACATCGCGCAACACAAAGTGCTCATTAACTCGCACCGACCCACGAGACAACACTTTACCTTTGCTATTGTCGCCGAAGGTGATAAACTCCTTTCCGGCGATCGGACTAAGACTGGAGAACCACATGGCATTTCCGGTCATGTGCCTTGAACAACCGGAATCCACCAACCAAACGTTCTCCAATCGTTTTACCTACATCAATAAAAAGACATAGGGTGAGCATACGGTCCAACACTAGGGTTAGTGAAGTAGGGAGAATACCAGTGTTGGGCCGGCTGCTCCAAAGAACGGTTAGCAGAAAAACCATTCATAGCACGCCTACGGGACAGCGATCATCACGCTGAGAAAATGTGGTCCGCTAGGGAAAGAGCGCTCACCGCGATAGTCAAAACGCGGTGGAGGAAAACGCTCAACTACAAAGCCACCGCCACGGGTCCATAGCCCACAAATGCAGGCTCCCGCCGGGCACGACCTCCTCGCGGCCTAGGCCTAGGAACTTGAGGCATTGGACCTCTAGGCCTAGCAGCACGCCTCTGAACATTCGGCACATGTACATCATGGAAAGGATGGTACATGTCCGTGTTGTTCATCTCCTTTGCACGGCGCGCCTCTCTCTTGCGCCGAAAGCCAAACTCACTCAAGTGTCCATCTCTCCCACAGTGCTCACAATGGTACCTCACCGCTCTCAAAGGGGGTTGTTGGTACTCACGGTAGTGGGTGTGGATCACTTTGCCCTTCTGTGGCATGAGCTCCTCTTGGATAGGTGGCATTGTGTCTAGCTTGTTCTTAAGGTGGTTTGGTTTTGGAGCCCATGTCTGTTTCTTGGGTGGAGCTCTCGGAGGTTCAACAAACAGTCCATCCTTGGTGTTAGGCTTGCGAGGCTCTTTGGGTGGAATCTTGGTAAGCTTGAGAGTAGTGGTGGAGTTGGGCTTCTCACAAGGGTTAAGACCACTCGACTCTCCAATCTTGCCAAAATATGAAGCATCAACACCCTGAGCAAAACCCACACCTGGACCTCCAGCAGCACGCTTGAATTGGGAGATCATCATCCCAAGCTGTGGCTCACCACTCGACACCCATGACAAGATGGTCCGAAGGTATGTGTTTTCCTCCTCGGTTTGCATCTTGTCATGCTTCACGTTTGCAATCTCCATCTCCAAACCCTCACACAGAATGCACCTAGTCACACACGTGCTATCCGAGCTGGCCTTCTCAAGAGACACAATCTGGGCATTCTTCTCTGCCAACTCGGATTGCAAGCCCAATAGCGAGGATCTAGCCTTCAGCTCATCCACCTCTCCTACCAACACAGCATACTTACTTCTCAAATTGAGAAGGTCAGTCATGTGTGTGGAGCACATCTCACACTCCTCCTCCTCGGTGACAACAACGGTGGACTTGACAGATTCAAGTTCCTTCACCGTATCCTCCCACTTCTGCCTAAACTCCTTCCTCTATCTAGCAGCGTGCCTAAGCAGCTTATCTTGACTAAGGAGAGCGGCAGTAAGTTTCTCGACCTCAGCAGAAAGCTCATCAGGGGTCTGAGATACCTGGGAGATGTCGTCGTCGTCTTCGTTCCGAGGGATGTCCTCCAGCTCGCCGTCGACCTCCTTGCCGAGGGCCATGGTGCACAAGCCCTCGTCGTCGGCGAAGAAGCAGAGGCCGTTCAGCTTGTCCTCGATCCTCTTCTTCTTCTCAGACTCATCATCACTTGAGGAAGCGGAGTCATCATCCGACTTGTCGACGTCGCTGAGCGTGGCGAAGAACGCACGCTGCTTAGCCTGGGCCTTCTCCATGTACTTCGTCTTGATGTACTCCTTGTTGAAGTCGCCCTTCCGCTTGTGCTTCACGGGGACGTACTTCTCCTTGCGCTTGCCGAAGTCATACTTGTGCCCATGATCAGCGTTGCCGAATACTTACTTGTTCTTCTTCGGGCAATTGGCGATGAAGTGGTTGGGGTCGCCGCACTCGAAACATCCCGAGCGTCCTCCTCCGTGGCGACGGTTCATGCAGTTGTTGTGGAACCACGAGAACCGGTTGGCGAGCAAAGCCAACTCGTCATCCCCCATGAATTCCAGCTGCTCCTCTATGACATAAAGAAGAGAAGAAAGTGCAAAGCCTCCAGAGGGGTTAGCAGAAGAGCCAGAAAGCAAAGCCACCGACGGGCCAGAAGGATCCTCATAAGAAGCCCTCGCCATGGCATCGATCTCACTGGACTAGAGCTTACTGAAGAGCTCGTCGCACATGAGGGTCTCATAGTTAGGTGATTCGATGATTGCCTGAACCTTGGAATCTCACACCGACCGATCAAGAGTATGGAGTAGCTTGAGAGCTCTCTCATGATCGTCGAAAGACAACAGCTCCTTGTTAGCCCTCATCCTGTTGACAATCACCTGAAAGCGAGCGAATAAACTTTCTATGCTCTCGCTAGGCATGTGTCAAAAGTTCTCATACTCTAGCTTGAACGACTCGTAGAGACGGGTTTTGACTTGAGTGGTTCCCTCATGGAAATGCATGAGGGTAGCCCAAATCTCCCGAGCCATAGCGAGGTGAGAAACACGATCAAACTCACTCATGCTCAGGCATGAGAAAAGAGCATTACGGGCTCGGCTATTGGCATCGTGCTCATCGATCTGATGCTGAGTGGCACGAGCAGCCAAGACCACGTAATCGGCAGAGTTGCAAATATCCAAGTGTAACACCTCTGGTGTTTAGCATGTAATTAACTTGACATATCATCATTATCATCATTAAGCATCATGATTTCATGTGAATGCATTTTGCTAAGTGTATCATTTTATGTGAATTATCTCTATTGCAAAAACCCTATTTAGCCCACTTCTCTCTACTTGGGCAAAATGGTAATTTCACCTCTGTGCCTAGCTTTGTGTAATTCTTGTTCAGTTGGATGTCTTGTAGTGTTGTTGTGTGGGCCAAAGTTCAAAAATCAGAATTTGATTTCAAATCTCTTTGCAAAACCCTGATTTCCAAATCCTGGATTTTATTCCCTCTTTTTGTAATTCAAAAATTATTCAAAATTTGGGATTGGTCCAAAAAGCAAAGTTGTAGATCTGTCAAAGAGAAACAACTTTGGTATTTACAAATTTTCAAGTTGCAGTACAAAGTTTTTGAGTTATTTCAAATTCAATCAAACTCCAGTTTTTGTCCCCTTTTCAGTTTTCAAAATGAGTTCAAAAACTAATGAGTTTCTGGAAAAGTGTATAATAGCAAAGTTGTAGGTTTTGGTAAAAGGAACAACTTTCATGTTTACAGATTTTCAAGTTTCAGTTTGAAATCCAAAGTAAATTTGATTTGAATCAAGTTTGAAAAAGTGTCCCCTTTAATGTTTTCAAATATTGTTCAAAAACTATTTAGAATTTGAAAATGTTTATATTTACAAAGTTGTAGATCTCATTTTTCTGAACAACTTTGATGTTTTGAGTTTTTGTTGCCCAGTTCAAATTTTGGAAGTAATTTGCAAATTTCTGAAACTGCTCAAAGGTCAAACCCTAGCCTAGTCTACTGCTCATCTTCTCCGGTAGGGGGGAGGGGCCCGGCCATGGCCGCCTCGCCGGCGCCGCGTGCGCCGCGCACCTGGCTGCTCCCCACGCGCCTGCAAACTGTCGCCGATGTTCCTTTGTCCCCTCCGCGCCCGCACGCGAGCGCTGACCCGCGCTCACGGCCCCTACAGAGCTCCGCGCGCCGCCGCCGCGTGGCCATCACCGGCGAGCGCACGCCCGAGCCCCGGCAGCACGCCATCACCCCCGCCAGAGCGCAATCGAGTGCGCACGCGCTCGCCGTGCTCATCCACACCACCCCGAGGCCTCTACCGGCCCCTGGCCGTGCCTATAAGAAGGCCGCCGGTGAGCCCGACTACCTCACTCACCTCCGCCACCGTCGCCAGCCCACTCCAGCGCCTCCCGAGCTCAACCATCTAGCTCAGGAGCTCCGCCGTGTTCTTGTGCTGCTTCATCACCCTCCAATTTCACCTCTACCGCTCTCAATCGCCCGGCGTAGCTCGTCGTTGCCGTCTCCGGCGAGAACCCGGTGAGCTCGGGTTCGTGAAATTCGCCGTCTCCGGCCTTGATCATCTCCCTCCGACCACCGCATCACCTCCCTTACTCCCGTGCGACTCTAACCCGGCCATCGCGGCTCCGTTTGTTACACAGAGTCGCCACTGCGTCGATCGCCGCCGCTCGTCGTCCGCCGGTCACCGTCGACCGCCTCCACCGTCCATCCCCGTCCCTCACCGAGCTGCCCTATCAACGCCGGTGAGCCTCCTGTTGCCTCCCGTGCCCTCAGCGCTGCCGCGGAGTGCCCAGGTTGGCCGGCGTAAGCACGCCGCCGCGCTCGGGTCGCCGCCGGCGAGCAGAGCACCGCCGTGCTCCGATTTCTTTTTTATTTTCTACATGTGAATAGTGTTCTGTTTTCTCTTTTTTGTATGATTTTCTGTAGATCTCCAAAAATTCTGAAATTTTTGTGGGTAGACTCTTTATGCTCTGAAGTATTTTATAAAAATATAAAACTTGAGTTTGGTGCAAAAATTTGAAAATGAAAAATCCCCCTTTTAATTGAAAAATGAAGGCTTTGGTATTTTTAGAGAGTGTTCTGTAGCTCCAAAAATCTTGAGATAAATTTTGCAAGCTAGTTGTGTCATGATGAGTCTCTGGTAAAATTTTGAAGTCTTTTGGAACAAGTTGATTTTTGAGCTTTATTTTAATTAAGGAATAGTGCCTTTTGTTAATTAAATGTCTAGATTTAATTGAGCACCTTAATGACCTCCAAAAATTATGAAATTTGTTTTGCCATATACTTGTACCCTAATGAACTTGTGTGATTAATTTGGTAATTTTTGGAGTACCTTCATAAAATGACCTTTTTAAATAATTAAGAAAATAGAAAAGGTGATTAGGGTTAGCGTTGAATGCCCTGTGATGTGACTTTTGGGATTGCTTGATGTTCATAGACCCCCACCCTTTGGTCTATGATGTTTGAGATGCTATGTTTGGTTGATGCTTAGGATAGTTATGTTAAAGTCTAGTTAATCAATTTTGCTTAAGGAAGAAATGGTTAACTTTTATGCTCAACCTAGATTCGTTTATGCCTTGCCTAAAAGTAATCTTGAATCTGTGGTATTGTCTTGCACCTTAAGTCCATGTCATCATTCTCATGAGCATTCATCATTGCATCCGTATAGTTGACGAAGAAGGACCTGAAGTCGAGGTAGCCGTCGAAGGATCTGTCCCCGAGGCAACCCCGAGCTCCGACGCTTATACCTACCCCGACTCTGCTCTTTTTGCCATCCAAGGCAAGCCCCGGTGCATTTAACCCTACCTTGCTTTTATAAATGTTTTCTTTAAATGTTTTGAATTAAATTATTGCATTAGGTTGATAGGAGTTGAGTGGAATCCTATCTGATGCATTATCTACCTTGACCAATGATACACCCGATACCGCTTTCAAAAACTATTTGCAAATGCTTAGCAATGCTATATGATAGATTTGCAATAAAAATGCCAATTTCAAAGTGTGATCACTTTAAGAATATTTATGGGAATTTCTGGTTTACTCCCACTATTGGCTAAGTATCTGATCCGTACTTAGTTAATGGGAAGGAGAGGTTGTCCTTGCGTACGGTGCCGTCATGTTGTAGTCCGGGACTCAACAGTTGACACCGACCGGGACAGGGTTGAAAAAAAACTGACAGGACCTGTACTCTCGGGTTAGAGTCCCGAGGTGCTTGTCGCTGGCTGGAAAATTTAGGGACCACCTGTATGGGGGCCTGATTGACTAAGACTTGCAACTATTCACATACTACGGAAAGCTTCGGCTCCGAGGAATCCTTGATTGGACCGACAACCGCGCACTGGGAGTGGAGAGATGGCGGAAGTAGCATGTACCCACGTGGGTTAGAGTCCCGGATTGGAGTGGTGTACTGTACTTCCGGGTGGCGTAGGACCGGGCCCAATCTTGGAGGAATCGTGGTAGACGAGTTGGCATATGCAAGCTTGGGTGCTACATATGCAGTGTGGATAGGGACCCTCAGCTGAGTATTATTTATCCGGATTAACGCTGCTCCTCGGTTATGGAGACTTAGTCACTGACTGTCAACAGGGAGTGGTTCTCAACTAGGTCTGTTTTGGAAAGTAAAATGAATCAAGGATTATGATGTTACAAGGTATACCGAATCTTTCAAAAATAAAATAAGGTTTACCAAAAATGCTTTTCTGCAAAATACTTGAACTTGCTTAAGCCTTACCTTGACTACCCTAAGCCTGCATTCCTGAGTCTTCTCCCTTTTCTTTAGTCGGTTAAGTCTTGTTGAGTACTTTGTACTCAGGGTTCTATTACCCATGTTGCAGGTATGGCAGATCCCTCAGTATGCCTTGGACCCTGCTGTGTGACTGTGGTTCAGGAAGAGGCCGATGAGGCCGATGAGTGATTATTCACCCTCGGGCTGGGTGATGTATCTTTATCTTTAGTTGATGTCATATGCTACCCTGCCAACTCTATCTATTTGAACTATGGTCTGTAATAACTTCACTTTAAGTTTATGTGGAACACTGGTTTGTAAAACTATTGTTATTTAAGTCTTCCGCTATTTACTCCGATGTTATTTGTCAAAATGTTCAAGAGATTGTAACCGAATTGTGAGATGATCCTGCGGACATCGGGCACTGATGTAGCCCAGTGGCGAACCCGGTCTTAATCTCTTGGCTGTACGGATCGACTATCAGTGGTTGATAGTGATCGGTGGGCCATGGGATTAGGGCTGTTACGTCACAGAGTGGTATCGGAGCATCTCACTACGACGTTGCAATCTTTTTGCGAAAACTTCAAAGGGTTTTTGAGTCCAAAAACTAAACTTGATTATTTTGAGTCCAAATTGCTTCTCTCATCTCATCTTGTCTTTGGCAACTAGTAGCAAGACAACTTGTATAAGCCCTATGTACCTTACCTTAGTAGTTGCATTGCCTTGTTCCGTAGGAACGAATCATGCATCATGTCATAATCACTTAAGATAATAACTTCCTCTCTAAGTCGGTTGGGTTAGTATGCCTTTACCTTTTCTTGCTAGCCTTTCTCACCTATAATCTCTTGTCCAGATATGGTCATCCTCAAGCGGACCGCTCGCAAGTCGACTGGACCGCATGGTGTGCCGCGTCACCAACTGGCGCCACGCACCGGAGAAGAGACTGGAGAATCCTCCAACGGACGTCACTTGTTCCGCCGCACCCGCAAGCAGCTGAAGGAGGAGATCAAGAATCTCAAGGCTGAGATGGAGAACATGGAGCATGACTTCTATCTCTCCCGCATGGAGTTTTATGAGGCACGAGCTTCCCTGGAGCAGGCCAATCGGAACACGGTTCGCGCTATCGAGCAGCGCAATGATGCTTGGACCCGCGAAGATGTCACCAGAGCCCAATTCCATGGACTGCAGCAGTACACTGCCCAGATCGAGCAGTACAATGATATACTTCATGAGGAGGTACATCAACTGTACGACCAGCTCCACCCCATGATTCCACCTGTAGCTGAGGATCCAGAAGATGGAGTCGTGGAGGAACCTGAAGTAGAGCATGAGCCAGTCCAGAATGTAGAAGTGGAAACTGCTGAAGACGTTCACATTGAAGATGAAGATGAGGAGGAAGAGCCTGAGCTCATCATCGAAGATGAAGATGACGATGAAGAGATGATCATCATCGATGACGACTAGATTCGTTGTGTCTGTACCATCTGCTCACCTAAAGCCTTAAGTCTAGGTTTGGGACGTTAGTTGGTCTTCTGTCTAGTCGAGTCTGTATCGTGTCTTGTACCTTTCCTTTATCAGTTAGTCGAACCTCTGTATCAGTTATCTACCCTTGCATCAAAGAATCTTATCAGTCAGTTTCGTTCAAAATCAATCTTTGGATGCTAAGTTCCCAAATTCTTAACAGATGCCTGTGAACACCCGCACTGGAGCCGGAAGTTCCGGAGGTGCCAACCTTCCAAACCCTCCACCAGTTCCTGCTACCCTGGCAGATGCCATTGCAGCCTTGGCCGCCGCTGCCAACCTAATGGCTCAGAACCAAGGACAGCAGAATGTTGGTCACCGTGGCCGTCACAACCAAGAGACCACCTATGTGGAGTTCACTGAAACCCGTCCACCGGTTTTCACCAGAGCCGATGAACCCCTCGAAGCTGATGATTGGCTCCGCACCATGGAGCAGAAGTTTGGTCTCATCCGATGCACTGAAATCCAGAAGCCCCGGTTTGCTTCTCAGCAGCTTCGTGGTCCAGCAAGTGCTTGGTATGCCAACCTCTTGGCTGCCCAGCCGGAAGGTCATGAGTTGACCTGGGAGGAGTTCCGCACCGCTTTCCGTGCACACCACATCCCATCAGGTCTGATGAAGATGAAGCTTGATCAGTTCCTAGCCCTGCAGCAGAAGGAATCCACAGTGATGCAGTATGTGGGTCAGTTCAACCACCTGAGCCAGTATGCCTCTGACTATGTCAACACGGATGAGAAGAAGAGAGATTGTTTTCTCAGAGGTCTGCACCCTAAGATTCGCAGAGGTCTGTCCAACAACCTCAACGGATCTTATCATGATGTCGTTGACCGTGCTGTCGCTTTCGAGGAAAGTAACCGCCAGTATCAGGAAGAGAAGAAGAAGAAGAAGGCTGGGTCTAGCAGCTTCTCCAACAACCATAAGCGCCCAAGAATCATCTATCACCCCAGCCATCACCAAAACCGTGCACCATACCCTCATCAGCAAGTGGTCGTTCGTACCGCGGCCACCACTCATAATGCCAACCAGCAAAGTGCCACTCAGCCGAACGCCCCTGGTGTTCGTATCACCGCCCCTCAAACAGCTTACAACCATCCATGCTACAACTGTGGCCAAGTTGGTCACTGGGCTCGTGAGTGCCCAAAACCCAAGAAGAATGCCCAACATGCACAGAAAGGCCCTGGAGAATCACAGCAGCAGCACCGTGCACCACAGCAGCACGTCCAGAAGGGCAAGCTTGTCAAGAAGCACGGGCAAGTCTACTTCACCACCGTCAGTAACATCCCAGAAGGAGAGCCCGTCATGCTCGGTAGGTTCCCTGTTGCAAATCATCCTGCAGTCGTCTTGTTTGATTCTGGTGCATCGCATTCCTTCATCAGTCGCACTTTTGTCATCAAGCATGAGTTACCCATAGGGGAGTTAAAAGAAAGTTTTTGTATACTTTCGCCTGGAGGGCGGATAAACACTAAGGAAGTGGTCCGCAGTATACCAGTAATGTTGGGGGAACATGTCTTTCCTACCACCATGATAGTACTGCGCAATCAAGAGATAGATGTCATCTTAGGCATGAATTGGATGTGTCAGTATAAAGCCATGATAGACATCTTGAATAGAGTTGTGAGAGTGGATATTCCTAACAGTACCTCTAAACTCTTTCTCCAACTTCCTATGCCTCAAAAATCAGCAACCACCCAGTTGAATACCGCCTGTGTTCCGGAAGTCAGGGATATTCCCGTGGTCTGTGAGTTCCCTGATGTCTTCCCAGAAGATCTACCCGGTCTGCCTCCCGACCGTAATGTTGAGTTTGCCATAGAGCTAAAGCCCGGGACTGCTCCTATATCCCGTAGAGCTTATCGAATGCCTCCCAGAGAGTTGGCAGAGCTGAAGATCCAATTGCGAGAGCTCTTGGACAAGGGTCTCATTCGCCCAAGTTCATCTCCTTGGGGCTGTCCAGCTATCTTTGTGAAGAAGAAGGACAAAAGTCTTCGTCTGTGCGTTGACTATCGCCCGCTCAACGAGGTCACTATCAAAAATAAATATCCCTTGCCTCGCATTGACCTTCTTTTTGACCAGTTATCTGGAGCCAGAGTGTTCTCCAAAATTGATCTCAGATCTGGCTATCACCAAATAAAAATCCGTCCAGAAGACATTCCTAAAACAGCTTTCACCACCAGATACGGCCTATATGAGTACTTGGTCATGTCCTTTGGCTTGACCAATGCCCCCGCTCATTTCATGTATCTCATGAACTCCGTGTTCATGCCAGAGCTCGATAAATTTGTAGTCGTGTTCATTGACGACATCCTTGTCTATTCAAGAACTCCTGAAGATCACGCCAAGCATCTTCGAATCGTTCTTTCTCGTCTCAGAGATCACCAGCTGTATGCCAAGTTCAGTAAATGCGAATTCTGGCTAGACCGAATTCAATTCCTTGGTCATGTCCTGTCCGCTGAAGGTGTGTCAGTTGACCCTGAAAAAGTGGCAGATATCTTGGATTGGAAGCCACCTACCACTGTCCGCGAAGTTCGCAGCTTCATGGGAATGGCTGGATACTATCGTCGTTTCATCCCAGATTTCTCCAGAGTTGCCAAGCCTATCACAGAGTTGTTGAAGAATTCCGTGGATTTCGTTGGTCACCAGCCTGTGAGCAAGCCTTTCAAGCCTTGAAGAAACTGCTAACTACATCACCAGTCCTAGCTCAACCAGATATCGAGAAACCCTTCGATGTATACTGTGATGCATCTGGTACTGGTTTGGGCTGTGTTTTGATGCAAGAAGGACGAGTAATCGCTTATGCCTCACGACAGCTTAAGCGACATGAGGAAAACTACCCAACCCATGATCTTGAGCTAGCAGCAGTCGTGCATGCCTTGAAGATTGGCGTCACTATCTGTTAGGCAGTACCTGCAATATGTATACGGATCACAAGAGCCTAAAGTATCTTCACTCAAGAAGAATTGAATATGAGGCAGAGAAGATGGCTTGAGCTGATTAAAGATTATGATCTCGAAGTACATTACCATCCTGGTAAGGCAAATGTAGTTGCCGATGCTCTCAGTCGCAAGTCATACTGGCAACTGTCTGACGACGAAGCCCTATGATCTTTCCTTGTGCCATGAACTTGAAAGGATGGGTATCGAAATGATTTTGCAAGGAAGCCTGAACAATGTCAGCATAGAAACATCCATCAAGGATCAAGTCATTGCTGCTCAGAAGGATAACCCTGGAATCAAGCACATCATCGAAAAGGTCCAGACCGGAAAGACTGATTGTTTCAGGATCGATGATGTAGGAGTTGTTTGGTTCAAGAACCGTCTAGTAGTTCCCAAGGTGCCTGAATTGAGACAGTTAATCCTTGATGAAGCACACTTGACCAGATTCTCTATTCACCCCCGGTAGCAACAAGATGTACCAAGACTTGAAGCAGAGATTCTGGTGGACTAAAATGAAGATTGAGATTGCCCGGTATGTTCGCTCAGTGTGATACCTGCCAAAGAGTCAAGGCAGTACACATGAAGCCTGGAGGAGAATTGCAACCCTTGTCAGTACCCCGCTTGGAAATGGGACGACATTAGTATGGATTTTGTCAATGGACTACCCAAGACCCAGAAAGGTTTTGATTCCATTTGGGTAATCGTGGACCGACTCACTAAGCAAGCTCACTTTCTGCCAGTCAAGACCAGTTACACCGTCCCCATGTATGCCACTTTGTACAAGAATCACATAGTGAAACTTCATGGTATCCCCAAGACCATTGTCTCTGACCGTGGTACCCAGTTTGTCGCTAAGTTTTGGAAAGCGTTCCATACCTCACTTGGAACCAAGCTCTTGCATAGTACGGCATACCATCCGCAAACAGATGGACAAACTGAGCGAGTCAACCAAGTGCTGGAGGACATGTTGAGAGCCTGTGTTCTTACCTTCGCAGATACTTGGGATGACTGTTTGCCTTTGGCAGAGTTCTCTTACAATAACAGTTCCCAAGAGAGCATCAAGATGGCACCATTTGAAGCACTGTACGGTCGTCGTTGTCGTACACCCCTCAGTTGGTCTGAGCCCGGAGAAAGAGAATTCTTTGGAGTTGACCTGGTCAAAGATATGGAAGAGAAAGTAAAGCAGATACAAGAGAAATGAAGATTGCCCAATTCGACAGAAGGAGTACGGACAAGAGACGTCGCACCTCTAAGTTTTCAAGTTGGGATCGGTATATCTCAAGGTTCAAAACAAAGGAGTCACTCGTTTTGGGCAAAGGAAAGTTAGCACCCGTTACATTGGTCGTTTGAGATTTTGGAATGGTGGTGGAAAAGAGCTTACAAGCTGAAGTTGCCGATCATCCTCCGCTGTCCACATGTTTTCC
>CM019822.1:190264023-190433069 GCA_009763385.1 Coix lacryma-jobi var. lacryma-jobi | reverse complement strand
CTGATCTTATCTGCCCTCGAGCACCGCTTGCCAGCCCTGGCCGCGGCTATAAAAGCGCCGCCGAGCCGGCCGGAGCAAACCCAACCCTCCGCCACCGTGGTCAGCCCACACCAGAGCTCCACTTGCTCAACCATCTAGCCCAGAGGCTCCGCCTTGAGCTCGTGAAGCTTTCCCACCCCTCAATTTTACCTCTACCGCCTCCTATCGCCCGGCGTAGCTCGCCGTTCCCATCTCCGGCGAAAACCCGGCGAGCTCGGGTTCGTGAAATACTTCCTCCCCGGCCATGATCATCCTTCCCTGACCTCTGTTTCTTCTTCCTCGCATCCTTGTGATTCTAACCATGCCTTGGTGACCCCGTGTGGTGCTCAGGATCGCCGGAACGCCGTCGCGACGCGGTTCTGCCCGCCGACGACCCCCGCTCCGTCGACCTCCTAGCTCCGGTCATCCCCTCGCCTCGCCACCGCGCGTCATCGACTGCCGGTGAGCTCCTGAACCTCTCCATGCCCTTGGTTTCGGCCGCGAGCCCCTGCCGTGGCCGGAACGCCGTCTCGCCGCCGTCGGGTGACCGCCGGCGGAAGGAAGACGATGAGCAGTGTGTTTTTCCTTTTTCCAGTTTTATTTGAATAGTGTTCAGATTTCATCTTTTTGTGTGATTTTCTGTGTTGATCCAAAAATTCTGAAATTTTGATGGTAGACTCTTTACACCTTGAAGTATTTTATAAAAATATAAAAATTGACTTTTCTGCCAAAATTTGAAAATGAAAAATCTCCCTTTTAATTATTAAATGATGGTTTTGGATTTTTAGAAAAAGATTTATAACTCCAAAAATTTTGAGATCACTTTTTGTGAGCTAGTTATGCCATGACAAGTCTCTGGTGAAATTTTGAAGTCACTCGAAACAAGTTGATTTTTGAGCTTTTATTTTAATTGTTAAATAGTGCCTTTTGTTAATTAATGACTAGATTTAATTGAGCACCTTAATGACCTCCAAAAATTATGAAATTTGTTTTGCCATATACTTATACCATAACAAACTTGTGAGATTAATTTGGTAATTTTTGGAGCACCTTCATAAAATGACCTTTTTAATTAATTAAAAAAAATAGAAAAGTGATTAGGGTTAGTGTTGAATGCCCTGTGATGTGACTTTTGGATTGTTTGATGTTTATAGACCCCTACCCCTCTGGTCTATGATGTTTGTGATGTCATGCCTTGGTCTATGCTTAGGTTTAATAAAAGTTGCTTAATAAAGTTGGCTAATATTGCTAAAAAGGGATAAGTAATTTTATGTCCACTTTAACAACCACTTATACTTTGAAAAGCTATACTCTAGGATTGCCCTGTGCATTTTGTTCATGTCAGCATACTCATGTGCATGCATCATTGCATTCGTATAGTCGCCGAAGGAGGAGTCAAGATCGAGACCGCCGCCGACGAACCGACTTCCGAAGCAGTCCCGAGCTCCGACCTCTGCACCTCCAACTCCGATTCTACAGTCTTTGCTCTCCAAGGCAAGCCCCGGTGCATTTAACCCTTTCCTTGATTTTATAAAATGATTTCCTTAAATGCTTTTGAGTAAACTACTGCATTAGGTTTATAGGAGTTGAGTGATATCCTATCTGATGCATTATCCACCTTGACCACTGATACACCCGATACCTGCTTTTCAAAAGTATTTGAAAAATGCTTAGCAATGCTTATTGAATTAGACTTTGCAATAAAATGTCATTTTCAAAGGTGTGATCACTGAAAGAATCTTTTATGGGAATTTGGCTTTACTTCTCGTTCGATGACTGCTTGCCTAGCTAGCATGTGGTCATTGTCGAGAAGAGGTTGTCCGCGCGTACGGTGCCGTCATGTTGTAGTCCGGGACTCAACAGTTGACACCGACCGGGACAGGGTTGAAAAACTGACAGGACTATTACGCTTGGGTGAGATATGACCAAGGTATAGTTCTGGCTGGAAAATTAGGGACCATCCGTATGGGGGCCTGCTGGCCAAGACTTGCAACTATTCACATACTACGGAAAGCTCTGGCTCCGAGGAATCCTTTATTGGACCGACAACCGCGCACTGGGAGTGGAGAGATGGCGGAAGTAGCATGTACCCACGTGGTCGTCGTACCTAGATAGGAGTGGTGTACTGTACTTCCGGGTGGCGTAGGACCGGGCCCAATCTTGGAGGAATCGTGGTAGACGAGTTGGCATATGCAAGCTTGGGTGCTACATATGCAGTGTGGATAGGGATCCTCAGCTGAGTATTATTTATCCGGATTAACGCTGCTCCTCGGTTATGGAGACTTGGTCCACTGACTGTCAACGGAGAGTTGTTCTCAACTAGGAATGTTTTGAAATATAAAATGAATCATGAACAATGGAGAATTGAGGAATACTGAATCTTTCAAAAATGAAATAAGGTTTACAAAAATGCTTTTCTGCAAAATACTTGATCTCGCTTAAGCCTTACCTTGACTACCCTAAGCCTCTCATTCCTGAGTCTTCTCCCTTTTTCTTTAGTCGGGTAAGTCTTGTTGAGTACCCCAGTACTCAGGGTTTGTTACCCATGCTGCAGGTATGACAGAGTCCCCGTTGTGTCTCGCACCCTGCTGCGTGACCATCGTCCAGGAAGAGGCCGATGAGGCCGAAGAATAGTTGTACACCCTCGGGCTGGGTGATTATAAGTATCTTTGCTGTTCTCCACTATGTTGCCTATGACTATTTCTACTTCCAGAACTTGGTCTGTAATAACTGCACCTTAATTTCTATTTGGAACCCTGCTTTGTAAAACTAATGTTATTTATGTCTTCCGCTCTTTATTCCGATGTTATTTGTAAAAGTATGCAATGCTGTAACCGAATTGTGAGATGATCCTGCGGACATTGGGCACTGATGTAGCCCGGTGGCGAACAGGTCTTAATCACATGGAACATGGGTTCGGCTGTCAGAGGTTGACAGGGACACGTGGGCCATGGGATTAGGGTCGTTCCGTCACAGGTTATCTCAGTGCCATGTCGCTCAAGCTATAACTGCCCACGGTCATGCTAGGTCGATCAGGCCTGCTTGCCCTCGGACCATGCCAGGTTGATCAGAATAGTTGCCCACGGTACAGCTGAGGCCCTGGGTGTTAGGCGTCAACTTCTCCGTCACCGGCTCGAATAACCTTACTCGGCTTCGCGGGAGGTACTCAGACCTACTCCATTAAGTGATCGACGCGTTCAATTTGACTGAAGGGACATTCCTGAATGGGTCCTATGCGACACAGACGGAAGACTACTAGCACACAGAACCCATGTCCTTCTGCTCTTACATCCCGTCCGGTCTCAAATTAATTATCACATGGTTATTTCCATGGTAGCACAGGCTAATCATGATCAGTATCCACCTAATGCGGGAGACAGGAAATTACCCGACTTTTACCGATCTAAGCAGGGCTAAGCATATAATGAGCCTAGACCTAAACAGGGATATCAAGATAATATTGCAGGTGGACAAGGATGAGTAATAATGCATCAACGGTAGAAATAAATTCCTATAACCTAATGCAACATTCATCATTAGGTTAATTGTAAGATATTTGCAACCGTAGGAGTTAGAATGCTCCAGGGCTTGCCTTTCTCAAAGTCCGACGGACGGTGGTCGCGACACTCTGGTAGATCTTCAGCGTCGGTCCCTCCGGCCTCCTCGGTCAGCGACTCTTCCTGGCTGGGCTCTTCCTGGGTCGACTGGTTCTGGGTCTCCTCTATTGATCGTATATGATGCATAACATGTATGAATAGGATTAATGCACACAGAATGGATATGTGATGCACAACATTAACAACAATTAGGAGATAAGCACATGTCATCTACTGCATTCTCTTCAACAAGGTAGTCAATATCATCCTAATGTTTATAAAAGACTTTAACATCTAACCATCCACTTAATCCTTCATAATCAACTTGTTAAGCTATATAACCACCACAGCAAAACTTACTTAATGAATTTATTTTCCTCTAAATACTTTGCTGAAATAATTTCATTTAACCATGCCTACAACAGCAACCCATCCTAGACAGCTTCAGAAAAATCTACAAAAATTACCATAGATTAATACTATGCAAAACAGTCCACTGTCAAAATTTTAAGCCATTTGGACCTAAACATTGTTCCCTATGAAAAAGAGAAATATTAGGGTGAAAAGGTGCTTTGAACTACACATCCTAACAGAAAGTGTCAAACAATAGATTTCATATTTTTCTTCTAAACTTCTTAGCACAAGAGCAGTCCACAAAAATTATCAGGTTCATATTCACCATATTTTAATTACTACAAATTTTATAAGAAAACAACATTTAAACATTTTAAATGCTACTGCAAAAGTATTCCATAGAACAACTTCACATTATAATTTTCCCTAAAACTACTCATCTACACAAGCCTAAAAAAACTGGAATCACATCTTGCTGAGTTATACAGAATTAGTTATGCATTTTCCAAGTTAACAGTAATTTCCTAGATTAAATTAAAGTGCATATAAAAGTATCACCAAAAATGCATTTAACATTTTTCACAGATAGATCTACTCATGCTTAACACAACAAAATTTGTTTCATAGGATTTGGACTTAAAATGAGCCTTATAAGAATTTTTGAAGCCTTTACATAATTTCTGGAAAACTCATTTTAAAGAAACCCTATCCTAAACGCTACAGACACCCGGAAAAAGGTACCCGCAGACACAAGCAAAAATGCTTCGCGCACCCGGCTATCCCGAGCGCTACTGCACCCAGACTCCTCTCCTTCTCTCTCCTTCTCACTGCCAAACGGGACTCGCTGGTCAGTGACCCCACAAGTCAGCGGTCAACGGGCCCACGCGTCAGAGGCAGCGCGCTCCCGCCGGAGTTGACCGGCTCTAGCTCGCCGGCGGTGAAGTTTCCGGTGACACCAACCCAACCACTAGACTCACCAACGCGAGGCGGACACAGTCGGCTAGGTCGCTTGGCCAGAGCATCACCGGAGCAAGCTCGACGGCGGCAATGGCGGAGCGGCGGCGCGGCAACCCTACGGTGCGGCCTTGCCCGGCTATTCCAAGGCTCGGCGGCATGAGCATCAGCTCAAGCACTCCCTAAGCTAACTTCCCAGGCTGCTATTGAGCCCCGCCAGCCTCGACATTGCCCGGCGTCATGCACGGCGGTGGTCCACGACGGACATGGCGGCGGCACGGCTCTGTTCTGGCCGACACAAAGCAAGAGAAGGGTCTCCATCTAGCCCTAAGCACCTGCAGAGGTCGAGGAGGTGGGAACTGGGCTTGGTTTGAGATGGTTTGGCCGGAGATGGCCGGACCACGCTTTGGTCATGGCGGCGGCCATGGCGAGAACCCGAGGATGGCATTCGATGTTCTGCCGGCTAGAGAGGAGAAGAGGGAAAGCAACCCTGGCTGATGAAAAAGAAGGTTAAGGCGGAGAGGATGGCGGGAGGAATCGGGCGGCGGTGCGGTGAGAAGCGAGTAATCGCTCGCCGGAGTTCGGCAGGCGGCGGCGGCGCTATGCACTGGAGAAGATGGAGTGGAGCGAAGCGGCGAGGGAGTGAGCTTTTGGCTTGTGAGCGCGAGGCGGAGAGGGGGCAATGGGAACGAAGGGCTCGGTGCATTGCACCTGGCCGGTTCCCGTCGGGAGGGCTCCCGACCGGGCGCGGCGGCGCCAGGAATCGGCGGCCACGCGGCGAGCGCGCAGAGAGGAGGCAGAGCACGCGGGCGGTTTGGTCGGAATCCAGGGGCGGCGAGCGGCAGTTTGACCGGCCTGGCAGGCAGGCCTTCGGTGGCAGCGGCTGCGGCGGCGAGCAGTGGCAGTCAGCGGCTCGCGCGGGGAGGAAGAAAGGGTGGCTGACAGGCGGGGCCCACTGGAAGGTTTAAACTAATGAGGTTTTGTTCAAAATTTTGATGCTCCATAACTCCCAAACTAAGCCGAAATAGGAAAAGGTTCTAAAAGCAAAGTTGCCTAGAATTTTGCAAGGAACAAATCATCTTTAAGGCTCAAGACCAAATTCTGCTTAGAAGAAGAAATTTACTTCTAATCTATTTTCTAATGCAGGAAATCATAATTTAAAAGCCTTTTCTGAGAAAGTGCTTTTCAGCAAAGTTGTTTCTCTCATCAAGATCTACAACTTTGTTTTAAGGCACTAGGTCAGAAACAGAAAGCAGAACATGGATCTACTAGAGACTAAGCAAGGACTGAAACACTCATACAAGCAAATGGACATGAAATGATGAGATGTTATGCTGATGCTATGTCAAATTATGCATTTTAGGATTGCTTAACACCTAGGGTGTTACAGCAAGCCCCGGAGCATTCTAACTCCTATGTTTTGCAATCGATTTACAATTAACCGGATAATGACTGTTGCATTAAGTTGTAGGAATTGATTGCTACCGTTGATGTATTGTTACTATATCCTTGTCCACCAACAATTACTATCTTGATATCCCTGTTAGGTCTAGGCTCGATTATATGCTTAGCCCTGCTTAGATCGGTAAAAGTCGGGTGATTTCCTGTCTCCCGCATTTAGGTGGATACTGATCATGATTAGCCTGTGCTATCATGGAGATAACCTTGTGATAATTAATTTGAGACCGGGCGGGATGTAGGAGCAGCAGGACATGGGTTCTGTGTGCTAGTAGTCTCCTGTCTGTGTCGCATAGGACCCGTTCGGGAATGTCCCTTCAGTCAAATTGAACGCGTCAATCACTTAACGGAGTAGGTCGGAGTACCTCCCGTGAAGCCGAGTAAGGTTATTCGAGCCGGTGATGGAAATGTTGACGCCTAACACCCAGGGCCTCATCTGTACCGTGGGCAACTATTCTGAGCAACCTAGCATGGTCCGAGAGCAGGTAGGGCCTGATCGACCTGGCATGACCGTGGGCAGCTATAGCTTGAGCGACCTGGCCCTGAGATAACCCCCGCTGTAGAAGGGCCCATGGCCGTCCCGTGAACTGTGTTCTCGAATCTCCTGAGTGGCAGCTTACGACTGTCGTGGCTGGATGTGTCGGGCGAGTGTGAGACATTTTATCCCCAGCTGGGTAGGAATCGATTATAATCGCCATCGCTCCTGGACAGTGAGTAATTGACTGTAGACCATCGCCCGTAGAACTTATGGAACTAAATATGGTTATGGTATGGAATTTGAAAGGCTATTGATGAAATAGTCCCCTTGTTGATTAATTACTCAAGTGCTTGTTTTAGATCAGGAGCAAACCTAGTAATGTAGAATTAATTACTAAAAGTGACTGCCATCACCCTAAGTTGAGTTTTCTCACAAAAAGCTTTCATGCAAAAGGGTATGTACAACCAACCCCACATACAACCTACATGATCCTTGGTGTCTCATTATTTCTAGTTTATGGCGGGTAAGTCTAGCTGAGTATCTTGTCGTACTCAGGGTTTATTCCCTTGTTGTTGTAGATGGCCAGTGCTTCTTTGGCTACTGTGAGAACTGCCTGTACCCGGTTAGGGGAGATGACTAGACCAGGGGCATGGCCGCTACTTATCTTATCTGATGCTTTTGTGGACCTGATCAGACTGATGGCACTGTATTGAGAACGATTCGAACTTATGTTTAAAACTATGTTTCTTCTGCTACTACTCAAACTTTGGTCTGTAGTATTATTTCGTACTCCGATGTATTTGAACTATGTGTAACTGTGATGTAACATGTGGGCATGTCACTGAATTAGTATGATCCTGGCTGAAAGTTGAAATGATTTGAAATCCTTCGAGATTTTCGGACTACCGGGTTTGTACGAGCTTAAGTACTTGATGATCTTTGCGATACGCGGAGGTTTCGGTGCTTAATCTGGTGCAAATTGGTCGGTGCTGTTACAGCTGGCATCGGAGCATAGTTCAGTGTACTGTTCATGAGTGTATTTGAAAACAGTATTTTCGCAAGAAGAAAGTCATATTTGCAAACCTATAGTTATAGTAGGATTTGGAAATCTAAAGACTAAAAACAAAGGTGTGCCAGTGATCAAGTCCTTATGCCCAGTAGGATCTTAGGTGGCTATTTAAGTACTAACTTGGGGGTCGTGCATCATGTTTAAATTCTGTTGTTACTGTCGTCCATACGGCAAGGGTGAAATTGTATGGGTGCTATTCTTCGCGATAGTAATGTATGGATCAATTTGCCTCTACGCCAAGGTAATGAGAGAGTTGTGAGAGCATGATTGGACAACCGCCAATCTAGGGGAGTGGTAGACTGGTACCGGAATATATACCTGTTGCACACAGGTATATATGAAAGTATTTAATTGTGGGAGTATCCTTTTTGATGGGTGCATATACTACTTACGTGTATACAGGGTGTGCACCTAAGTTAGTATTAGATTTAATTTCAGCAATGCATAATATTCATGTTGTGGGCAGGGCTGAAATGATTTTTTGCACGTACGCTAACTTGCGAACATTTAGCACGTTAGTTAACGCTATGAGTGAACGTTGTATGCCACCGTCTAGCCGTTAGAATGATAGACAGTGAGGACGTATGTTACGCACATGCATCATGATCTTACAACCTTGCATTAATCTTACTTCCTTCCTTATGACTACCGGGTCTGTACGAGCTTAAGTACTTGATGATCTTTGCGATACGCGGAGGTTTCGGTACTTAATCTGGTGCAAATTGGTCGGTTCTGTCACAGCTACGAGGCTCGGCAAGGCTATGAGGCTCGACAAGGCTACGAGGCTCGGCGAGGCTCTTCCCGGTGATTCCAAGGCTCGGCGAGGCTCTTCCCGGCTATTTCGAGGCTCGGTGAGGCTTTTCCCGGCTATTCCGAGGCTCGGTGAGGCTCTTTACGGCTATTCTGAGGCTCGATGAGGTTAGCACTAGCTTTAGCGAACCCTATGTGACCTAATGACGAGGCGCACGAGACATGCCGACCTCGGCATGAGTCGGTGCCACGCATGGCGGCCGTCCACGACGGACATGGCCGTGGCAAGGCTTGGTTCCGGCCGAAACACGGCAAGAGAGAGGTCTCCATCTAAACGTAAGCAACTACAGAGGTGGAGAAGGCTAGAACGGGGCTCAGTTTGGGGCGGTTTGGCCAGAGATGGCCGGACCTACGCAATGGTCGTGACGGAGGACATGGCGGGTGCCCGAGGATGGCACTCGGTATTCCGCCGGCTAGGGCAAGAAAGAGAAGAAACCAACCTACACAGGCGATAGAGGAAGTCAAGGCGGAGAGATGAGCGGAGGAAATCGGGCAGCGCTCCTCCAAGCGGCGAGGAATCGCTCGCCGGAGTTGAGCGGCTATGGCGGAGGTGCGGTGGAGAGGAAGATAGAGCAGAGCGAAGGCGAGCACGAGTGAATGAGCGGCCCGGGTTGCAAGCGCAAGGGGAAGAAAAGGCATAGGCGGGCGCGGATGCTGGTTTCATTGAACCTGGCCGGAATCCGTCCCACCGTTCCGACCAGCAGTGGCGCGGCGAGCGAGCAGCGGCCATGCGGCGGCTGGGCAGAGAGGGTAGAGGGGTTTGGTCGGGGGAGTGGGAGCGGCGCGCAAGGATCGGTCTAAAACGCTGTTTGCTGTGCGGCGTGGGCGAACAGCGAGCAGCAACGGCGGCTCCGACGTACGGGCAACGTGGCGCGAGCGGTGAGGGCGCGCGTGGGAGGAAGGTGAAGGAGGCTGACGGACGGGTCCCACTAGGATTAAATAAAAGAGGTTTTGTTCATTTTCTTCCCTAGCCTTTATCTCCCAAACTAAGCCGACTTAGGGAAAAGTCCTAAAAGCAAAGTTGTTTGGAATTTTACAAGGAACATTTCATCTTTAAGGCTCAAGTCCAAATTCTGCATGGAAAAAGAATTTCACTTCTAGCCTATTTTTTCTAATGCAAGAAATAAATAGTAAATGACCTTTTCTGAAAAAGTGCTTTTAAGCAAAGTTGTCCCTTTTGCCAATATCTACAACTTTGGTTTAAGGCACTTGGTCAGAAAAACAAAGTATCTTGTAGCTACACTAGAGACTAGGCAAGGACTTAAACAATCACCACGCAAGAATGCACATGAAATGATATGATGCTATGCTCATGCTATGTCAAGTTATGCATTTAGATTTGATTAACACCTAGGGTGTTCTAGGTGTGCTTGCTGAACACTTCGCGGCGCCTGCCTCACCGAAGTAGCCTCCCCCTCGCCTGATGTTGTCGTTCCTTTAGGTGCAGGCAGTGCTTGCTGGACAGGTGGCTTAAGAGGACCCCAAGAAGAAGATGTAGTGGGATCGGGTCCTCAAGCCGAAGTAGTCATCGCAGGGTCGATGGGGGCAGCCAGTAGAGTTGGCTCGGGATCACCCCAATCGGCATCTTTTTGCTCCTCCTCCACAAAAATCGTCTCTCCTAGCTCCTGCTCTCCTGCAACATCAAAAGCAGAAGAAACGCAAGGCATAGTCTCGACGAATGTGACCTTACAGGTCTCCACTATCCGGTTAGTCTCAAGGTTAAGAACTCGATAAGCACGCAAATGCAAAGAATAACACACCGTCAGCAGAGCGAGATTCAAATTTGTCCAAATTACCTTGCTTTAGGATATAGCACTTGCACCCAAACACCCTAAAATAAGACACCTTGGGTACCCATCCAAAATGCAACTCATAAGAAGTCTTCTTCATGAAAGCCGGAAAAAGATGCGATTTGCAACATGGCAAGCGATGTTGATCGTCTCGGCCCAAAAACGCCTAGGAGTCCTTTGTTCATCGAGCATCGTCCTGGTCTGGTTCTTGCGCTCAACAACACCGTTCCGCTAGGGGACATAAGGAGAAGACAACTGATGCTCGATTCCATGAGAGGAACATAATGAGGCAAACTAGAGTTAACAAACTCAGTACCATTATCGCTACGAATAGCTCTAATGGTATTAGAGGGAAACTCAGTTTTCAACCTCAAAATGAAGTCTCAAGTAAAAGAAAAAGCTTCGTCCTTAGCCTCCATGAAGAATACCCAAGAATACCTCGAAAAATTATCAACAATCGCTAGAACGTGTCACTTCCCACCCACTGAGCAAACCCGAGCTGGACGAATAGTGTCCATGTGTAAGAGCTCACCGGGTCGCTTTGTCATCACCTGATTAACAGGTGGGTGAGAAGCAGCAACCATCTTCCCGTGATGACAAGGATGGCAAACAAGGTCCTTCTGAAACTTAAGCTTGAGCAATCCTTGGATTAAGCCAAGTGAGCTAAGTCTTGCAACCAAGTCGAAGCTCAAGTGACCAAGTCTCCTATGCCACTTCCACAAATCCGAAGAAGGACCAGCCATCAAACATATAGAAGAGCCGAAAGAACGAGAAAAATTAGCTTTGAAAACACGACCAAAAGGGACCACCCAACAAACAAGGTCTCTCTGAGAGTCCAAAACTCGACTCAAACCCTTTTTAAAGCGCACCTCAAAATCATCCTCAAGAAGATGCGAAACAGAAAGCAAATTAAAATGCAAGTTAGAAACCAAAGCAACATCCTTGAGAATGAAATTCTCATTGAGCCGAATAGCTCCATGAGAAACAACCGTACCTCTACCACTATCCCCAAAAGTGATGTACTCCTTATGCATAACGGGGTCTAGGATGGAGAACCATTCCTTCTTTCTGGTCATGTCGCGCGAACACCCGGAATCCATCAGCCACCTGTCCTCCAGCCAAATTTCCTGCATCAATAGAAGGGCAGGAAATGAGAATATGGCACAACACTGGGGTTAGTATACTGAGAAGGATACTAGTGCTATGTTATAGGCCCAGAAAAAGTGTTACAAGCAACACCAAACTGTCCTCGTCCCATGGGTGGATAATGATCACCATCAGACTGAAGGGGTCCCCTATGGAACGGAAAACCTCCAAACTCACCACCATGTCCCATTTGAGCAAAGCGATCCCCATCAAGCTGAAACGGTGGTCCTCTATGGGACGGTGCAACAAAGCCTCTTACACCCAGCTCACGATCGTATTGAGGACAACCAGAACCGTGACGGACACGACCACCACTGTTGGAACGCACTTGCCTCACCTCCGCACTTGTGCAGGGGAAAAGGCGAAGGCGGCCAAGTGTCGGATGCGGTAGCGAAGGTGAGACGGGAGTGGAAGATGCTCAAATTCCCCCCAAAGGTCGTCCCCTTGCACTGTTCACCCCCTTGGTATTTATAGGGAATGCCAAGGGGCACGGGCCAAATTACAAAAGGGTACAGGAAAGATTCCTCGCCTCCACGCAGGGAGGAAAGGCAAAAGCGTAAATACACAGCTGAAGCGGAAACCCTAATCGGCCACCCTCCATCGCGCCGCCACCTGGCCCTTGTTCACCTTCGGGGAAAGGTGCGGCAGTTTTGACCTTCGGCCGCGCTCGCCAGACCTTCGGCTTCGCTTGCCTCCGGGGCAGCGCACACTCGCCGCTTGCCTGGACCTTCGTTCCAAGCGAAGGTGGCGTTGTGAGTCAGCGAAGGTTTCCTGCAGTGCGACCGTCGACTTAGACCTGCACGGAAATGCAACGAAGTGACGAGGGTTGAACCCGCGTCCGGGGGTTAGGGTAACGGTCTCCAATAGGACAGGGACCTCGCGAGGACAACAGGCGTTGCGCGAGGGTTAATTTCGAGCACCAGTTCGAGCGGCGCTTCTGCCGAGGGTCCTTTCCCCCAACAGTAGCCCCTCGTTGTCTTGGATCTAAAAAACCGTGTTTAGGCCCAAGCAGCGCCTTTCAATGGGGACAAAAAACGGGACCCTCGGCAGCGACGCCCGCGACTGCTTTGGGCTGGGCCGTTGTGGTGTTGTTTGTACTATTGTAGCCTGTTTCGTTTTTTGCGCCGCGTTTTTCGGTTGTCGTGCCGATTTCGTCGGGTGAGGGGCTCGTCTCCCGGCCTATAAATAGAAAGAGAGAGTGGGGAGTTTTGATTGTGCCTTCTGCTGCTATAGCCATCCTGCTGTTGCAATTTGCTTGTAGCGAAGGTTTGTTTTAGCTTGTCTGCGAGGGTTGAGACAGGCGTTCGTTGTTTGGCAGCGTTAGCAGCTGAAGAGATGGCTAGGTTGAAGCAAACTGCTCGCGCTGTTTCTCCCACAGCCGCGGATGAGGGGATCACCTTCGAGTTTGGTCTTAGTCGGGTTTGCGCAAGTGAGATTGCATCTTATGTGCGTTGGGGCTGGGTTGAGGAAGGCAAGGCGAGGGCCAGCAGTGGGGAGACCGTGCCGAAGCCGGACGCAGATGAAGTTGTGGTGTTTGAAGAGTTCTTTTCGGCTGGCCTTCGCTTCCCAGCTGACTCCTTCGTGACTTCGGTCCTACGTAGGTTCAACCTGCGGTTTCATCAGCTTACGCCTTCTTGCTTCACAAAGATGTCGGTCTACGTCTGGGCCTGCAGGTCTCAGGGGGTTGTCCCTCATGTCGAGGGTTTTGTTCGCACTCATCGCGTTCACATGCAGCCTCGCAAGATTACGGACAGCGAGGGCAAGACCAGCCTTGGACAATTCGCGGTGTACACTTTTTGCCATCGCGCCGGCGCGGAGCTGCCGGTGCAAGCGCAGAAGAACAAGTGGAGCAGCGGGTGGCAGGAGTTCTGGTTCTATTACAAACTCAGTGACAGCTCCGAGCTTTGCGGCGAGCTTCCAGTGCATCGAGGCCCATGCTGCTGTTGATTGCCTGAGGGTCGTTGCGCGTTCTCAGTGTGCGCGTGATTTAGTGGAGGAATATTGCTGTGCCAAGATTTGGCCTCTTGGACGGAGGCGGACTTGGTTTACTGTGGAGAACGACCCAAGGTACGAAGGTAGGGGCTTGAAGAAACCTAGTTTGGATCTGGAGAAGGTTTGGGAAAAAACTCTGAAGAAATTTCCGAGGCGCGAGGACGGGAACGAAGCTGTTTTCAAACGAGATCAGCAGTGGACGGATGAGCTCGTGGGGAAGCTTTCCCCACTGGAAGTGAAGGCTATCCATAGCTTGGTGGGCGGCGAGGGTCGAGTGAACAGAATGTTTGACATTCTTGGTATTCGGTACGCCGACTGGCCCGCTCCTTCGAGCGACGACGCGCCGAAGAAAAGGAAGCGTAAGGCTTCGGGGGGAAAAGAGATCGTCTCTCGGCCGAAGAGAGGCCGTGGTCGAGGCCGTGGCGGAGCTGGTGGCCGAGCGAAGGTGCTTGCGATGAAGGTCGCTGCTGGCTCTGTTGCTGCAGGCACTTCTTCCTTGGCCGTAGTTTCAAGCGGCCGTGGTGCCGGTTCAGTCGGGGGACGCGTGCCTCGCGTTGGAGGGATCGGTGCTTTGGTCCAGACTTCGGGCGACGAGGATGAATCTGATGATGATGAGGTGGAGAAGGACGCAAAGGAGGGGGAAACGGACGAGGGTTCGTCTGATGAAGGCAGCGAGGGTTCTGTTGAAGGGCATGACACGGATGAGGAGGTGTCTATTGGAGGCGGAGCCTCGCCGAGTGTTGGTGCGATGGTTACCCAGGGCGCAGTTGAGATTGCGCAA
The DNA here is from genome assembly GCA_009763385.1 of Coix lacryma-jobi var. lacryma-jobi. Lineage (NCBI taxonomy): Eukaryota > Viridiplantae > Streptophyta > Magnoliopsida > Poales > Poaceae > Coix > Coix lacryma-jobi. The sequence continues at coordinate 190,418,623 of CM019822.1, read as the reverse complement.
GATATTGAGCCAGGTAGCCCTCGACGAGGTGCGGTTGCCAGCTTCGCGGGCTCGCACCTTTGGGTGGAGGGGTTTGAGTTCGATGGGGAACTTGACTCTGCGCGATCCCGGGGAAAGAGACCGTTTGGCGAGGCTAGCCGGTCGAGCCTTCCGGAATACGCAAAGAAGCTTGGGGTTTCTGATCCGGCAACTGCACTGTTCACCAGTCCGGACCTTCGGGATTGCCACTTGCAGTGTAGCCCGGAGGAAAGGCGTTTTCTGGGCCGGATCTTCGGCCGCATTTGTGTGCCGGAGGCGGAGGTTCTTCTTGCAGATCAAGCGGTTGGCGACACCTTCGATGACGTTGACGTCAAGTTGGCGGAGCTGATGCTCTTGAACCGCTCAGCGAGGCGGAAGGTTAGCTCCGACATGGAGTTTATGAGGAACCATATTACTGAACTTGAGAAGGAGAATAGCAAACTGGCGCGGAGCCTAGAGAACACAGAGAATGAAATGAAGATTGTTTCTGAGAAGGCTGCGAAGGCTCGAGAGGAGGCAGTTGAGCTGGCGAAGCGTAATGTTGATCTGATTGCCGCGGGGAAGGAGAAAGACAAGGCTTTGGCTGAGGCCGAGGGTCAGCTAGTTGATTTGAAAAAATCTTGGCGAACGAGCATGGAGAACGTCAAACGTAAACTTGATTGTTGTCTGACTGAGGCTGGGGGCTCAGCCGGAGAGCCATTGCCTGCAGCAGATGCAGAGGCCTTCGAGGGCTGGCTGGGAAACGAGCTTGATGTGTTTAGCTCGCTGGTTTCCAATGCAGCCGATTTTGGTGGCTACGCCGGGGCCTTGGCAATGGCGAGCACGCTTCGACTGGCGGACTGTGATCACCTTCGCAAGGTCAAAAGGCCGAGCCATGTTTTTCCGTCGGTTGAAGAGGTTCGTCAGATGAAGGTTGATGACGCAGAAGTTCGGAACTGTGCGATGCGTTTGCTTCGCAAGTTTTGGATCTCCAGAGGTGGCCGAGCCCTTGCCTTCGAAGAAGCTGCCGAGGCTACGCGTCAGGTTTTCATTTTTTTTTTAGTTTTTTGATTTTTGTTGCTTTGTTTTAGAGGGGTTGTTTGTTGATTTTGACGAGGTTTGTCTTTTGTTTTGCTTATAGGCTCGATGAGATGCGGTGCCCTCGCCGCCTACGGAAGTTGCAGTGAGGGGTGACTCCGAAGCCGCCCCGAGCCAAGCTGTGCGGGGGTTACGCTCGCCGAGATCGAGGCGTTGACCGGGAGCGGGCCGATCGTTGAAGGAGATGCTGCGCGGGCGACGGCGCTGGAAGGGGAGACTACGACAAACGTCGAGGCTGCTGCGGAGGGATCCACGGCGGAAGAGGCGTCAGCTGGGACCTCGACTGTCGCCGCTAGCGAGGGTTTGGACATCAACCGAGGGGAAGCTGGGCAGGTGTGATGCCTGGGTTTGTTGGGGCGAGGGAAGCCTTTTGGTAGATACTATGGTTGTTTGTAAAGACTTGACGAGGCTGAGACATCTCGTATTTTTGTGCAACATGCAGGTTCCTGACGGAACCGTGCTAGACGTATTCGACGTGACCCCGCTGATGTTGAACTACCAAGATGTTTTTATAACTGGTGAATCATGGGCTCGCGCTAGATTTAAATATCCTTCGCTTTCCTTTGAGCGTTTTTGGTGGTCGAAGGTGCGGAGATATGATTTAAAAAATAGTAGGTCGAGTCGATTTTGGCGCGAAACAGACTATACAGACCGCCAAGCCGATCGTTATTTGTTTGGGTCTTCTTCGGCCTCGCAAGCTAGCGGTGATGATGATATTGACGAGAACGCAGCTTTGGAATATTTGTTCGGGCAAAGGGAGCTTGAAGTTGGTTCGGATGGGGCGCTTGTGATCCCGAAGGAAGAACCTTCGGAAGTTAACGAGACGAGGCATAGGTATATGTATAGGGCGAGGGTTTTACCGGGGGAGCTGCCAATTGTCCCTGCAGCTCCTTTGTTGTGGGGACCCCTGGTTTCAGTGGAGGGGGGGTTTGATGTGGAGGCCGAAGGTTTGGATGATTTGGTGTTAATTGAGGGGAGCGGTGGTTCCTTGTAAAGATTTTTTATTTTGGGATATGTTCGTTGTTGTGACGTTGTTTTGTAACGGAAAGAGAAAAGTGTGTGGGTTTTGTGCCATGTTTGCGGTGCTACTTGACGTTTCTTATACTGTTACATTGTTTAACGGCGACGCCCTGCTTTATTTTTGGCGAGGCTCGCGCGTTGGCTCGAGTGAGATTGTTTTGAAGAAAAAACAGCGACGCCCCCTTTTTCTTTTAGCGAGGCTCGCGCACTTGCTCATGTGAGCTTGTTTTGAAAAAAACAGCGACGCCCCCCTTTTCTTTTAGCGAGGCTCGCGCACTTGCTCGAGTGAGCTTGTTTTGAAAAAACAGCGACGCCCCCCTTTTCTTTTAGCGAGGCTCGCGCACTTGCTCGTGTGAGCTTGTTTTGAAAAAACAGCGACGCCCCCCTTTTCTTTTAGCGAGGCTCGCGCACTTGCTCGAGTGAGCTTGCTTTGAAAAAACAGCGACGCCCCCCTTTTCTTTTAGCTAGGCTCGCGCACTTGCTCGTGTGAGCTTGTTTTGAAAAAACAGCGACGCCCCCTTTTTATTTTAGCGAGGCTCGCGCACTTGCTCGAGTGAGCTTGTTTTGAAAAAACAGCGACGCCCCCCTTTTCTTTTAGCGAGGCTCGCGCATTTGCTCGTGTGAGCTTGTTTTGAGGAAACAGCGACGCCCCCTTATCTTAGGCGGAGGTGAAGTTTGCTTTTTGCGAGCCCCTGTCGTTTGTGCCAGGGTGCTCGACTTTCCTCCCCTTATCTTAGGCGGAGGTGAGTTTGCTTTTTGCGAGCCCCTGTCGTTTGTGCCAGGGTGCTCGACTTTCCTCCCCTTATCTTAGGCGGAGGTGTGGTTGCTTTTTGCGAGCCCCTGTCGTTTGTGCCAGGGTGCTCGACTTTTCTCCCCTTATCTTAGGCGGAGGTGAGTTTGCTTTTTGCGAGCCCCTGTCGTTTGTGCCAGGGTGCTCGACTTTCCTCCCCTTATCTTAGGCGGAGGTGAGGTTGCTTTTTGCGAGCCCCTGTCGTTTGTGCCAGGGTGCTCGACTTTCCTCCCCTTATCTTAGGCGGAGGTGAGGTTGCTTTTTGCGAGCCCCTGTCGTTTGTGCCAGGGTGCTCGACTTTCCTCCCCTTATCTTAGGTGGAGGTGAAGTTTGCTTTGAAAAGAACGGGAATGTTTTTCGAAGCAATCTTAGCTTGTTTTCATCGAATGTAGCGTTCTTGAAAGAGATCCGCTTTTTCGATGCTTTTGAGTAGAGGGTTGGAGATTTTGCTTTTTTGGGGGTTCTAGCCTGTATTAGTGCTTTGGATACTGCCTCATTAAAAAACCTTACGCCCCTTCGTAAGGAAAAAGAGTGCAGCTCCTGTTTTTGTCAAGTACATGAGTGTAGATAACATAGTATGTGACAAAGATTACATAACGCGAGGGCTCGCTAAGGCTCCGCTATGGGTAAAATTTGCGAAGGTCGTCTATGTTCCAGGTGTGTGGTAGGATGTTGCCTTCGCTGTCGGAGAGGTGGAAAGAGCCTGGGCGATTGCATTCTGCGATCAGGAACGGGCCTGTCCACTTGGGCTGGAACTTTCCGGCCATGCTGGCGTTTTGTTTACGGATGAGGACGAGGTCACCCTTCTGCAGGTTTTTGATTCTGACCTTTTTATCTCTCCACTTCTTGGTCTCTTCCTGATACTTGCGAAGGTTGTGAACTGCGCTGCATCTTGTTTCTTCTAGCAAGTCTTTGTCAGTTAGCTTGGCTGGCTCATCGCTTGCGAGGGTTGTTCTTGGTGAAACGTATTTTAGCTCCTCTGGTAACACGGCTTCTTCGCCGAACAGAAGTTTGAAGGGTGTGAACTTGGTTGCTCTACATTCGGAGGTATTGTGAGACCAGGTGACTGCAGTTAGCTCGTCTGCCCATTTGCCTTTGGGTCTGCCTTGCAATTTTTTGGATATGGATTGGAAGATTGTTGCGTTGGCTCTTTCGACTAGACCGTTGGACTGCGGGTGTCGGACTGAGGCGAAGCATAGGATTGTTCCGATTTGTGCACAGAATTCTTTGAAAACCTCGCTGTCAAACTGGGTGCCGTTGTCGACGGTTAGATGTTGGGGTACTCCGAAGCGACAAACTATCTGCTGCCAGAAAAATCTTTTTACTGCGAGGGAGGTTATGGAGGACAGCGGTCTTGTTTCGGTCCATTTGGTGAAATATTCCACGGCTACCACGGCATAGCGAAGGTTCCCCGGAGCAGTCGGTAGTGGGCCCACAAGATCCATTGCCCACCTTTGTAGAGGCCAGGTTGGGCATATGAGGGTTGTGGGAGCCCCTGGGGTGTTTTGGTTTTTTGCTGTTAGTTGACAACCTTCGCACTTTTTGACGATGGTTTCAGCGTCTCTCAGTGCAGTTGGCCAGTAGAAACCTTGCCGGAAAGCCTTTCCTACTAGTGCCCTCGGGCCATTGTGTGAACCACATATACCTTCGTGGATGAGTTTGAGAATGTCGTTACCTTCGCACTGTGACACGCACTTGAGCCAAGGTGAGGTTACCGAAGCTTTGAACAAGGTGTTATCCACAATCTTGTACCCTCGCACTCTTTGCTTTAGCCTGTTCTCTTCTTCTTTGGAGCTGGGTTCATGGAGTCCTTTGATGTAGGCCATGATAGATGCTCTCCAATCCTCGCACTGAATTGTGTTGATTAGCTTGATGCTGATTTCGGAAGCTTCGAAGGCTGACCGAGTGGAAACCTCGTAGAACACGTCCGGAGGGAGCTGTAGCTGCTGCGCGGCTGCTTTGGCTAAGCAATCTGCTTCGCTGTTTTCAGTCCTCGATATTGCTTTTACGGTTATGCCGAGGAAGAAAGATTCTAACCTTCGTACATGTTGAAAATACTTTTGAAGCTCTGGGTCTTTTGCTTTGTAGTTCTTTTCAATGTGCCCTGCAATGACTTGAGAGTCTGTGTTGATGAGTGCCCTTCGGACTGATAACGATCGCAACCTTGAAAGTGCCAGAATTACAGCCTCATATTCAGCGGAGTTGTTTGTGCATTTGAAGTCCAGCCTTCGTGCGTATCTCAGCTTCGACCCGGAAGGCGAGATTAGAATGGCCGAGGCACCGGCCCCAGTTGCACCCCAGGCCCCGTCGACGTAAACGATCCAAAACTGGTCCTGCTGCAGCTCACCGGGGCGAGGGTCGGGTGTCCATTCTGCTATGAAGTCAGCCAGCACCTGTGATTTGATCGCTGTTCTGCCAACGAAGGTTACAGCATAACTATTAAGCTCGACTGCCCATTTTGCTATTCTTCCAACGGCTTCGTTGTTTTTGAAAATGTTCTCGAGAGGGTACGTCGAAGGTACATGTATCTCGTGCGCCTGGAAATAGTGCTTGAGCTTTCTTGATGCCATGACGACGGCGTATGCTATTTTCTCAAGCTCCGAATAATTTCTCTTTGGGCCTTCGAGGGTTTCTGAAACATAGTAGATTGGGGCTTGTCTGGTTTTGTTGTTTTCGTGGAGCTCCTTGATGAGGACTGCGCTTGCAGCGTGCGGCGAGGCTGCGACGTAGAGTAACAATAAGTCTCCCTTGCTTGGGCTGGTTAGAGTAGTCAAGCTGGTCAGATACTTTTTCAACTCCTCGAAGGCCTTTTGCTGCTGGGGACCCCAGTTGAATGGAGCGTTGCTCCTGAGTGTTTCGAAAAATGGTAACCCTCGCTCTGCGGATCTTGAGATGAATCTGCTAAGTGCTGCCAAACGACCGGTCAGACGCTGAGCTGCTTTCTTGGTCGTCGGAGGTTCCATGTTCATGATGGCATCAATCTTCTCAGGGTTGGCTTCGATTCCTCTGGCTGAGACGATGCAACCTAGCAATTTACCTTCGCTTACCCCGAAAACACATTTTTCTGGGTTTAGTTTCAGTCCGGCAGACCGGAGGTTGCTGAATACCCTCGATAAGTCTGGTATGTGACTCTCTTTTAGTTCACTTTGAACGACTAGGTCGTCGACATAGGCGGAGACAGCATGCTCAACCTTGAAAACTTCGGAGGTCATGCGAGCGAAGGTTGAACCTGCATTTTTCAAACCTTCTGCCATCCTTCGGAAGCAAAAGGTGCCCGAGGGTGTGATAAAGCTTGTTTTTTCTTCGTCTTCTTCATTCATCCAGATCTGGTGATAGCCTGAGAAGCAATCAAGGAGGGATAGCATTTGGCAACCTGCCGCTCTGTCGACCAGGGTGCTTATGTTTGGGAGGGGGAAATCATCTTTCGGACAGGCTTTGTTCAAGCAAGTGAAATCGACGCACATTCGCCATTTTTTGTTCTTCTTTTGGACTAGGACCACATTTGAGAGCCAAGTTGGGTATTTGACTGGGCGAATGACGCCTGCGTCCAGAAGCCTTTTTACCTCAGCCTTCGCTGCCTCCTTTCTTTCTTCTGACATCTTGCGAAGCTTTTGTTTGATTGGGCGATAGCCTGTTTTGATGTTCAGACTATGCTCGATCATTGATCTGTTGACTCCTTTTAGGTCTTCTGCGGACCAAGCGAAGGTGTCGGAATTTTCTCTGAGGAAGGTGACGAGGCTGCCTTCTGATTGAGGGCCTAGATTGGCTGAAATAAGCACCTTTCTCTCGGCATTACCCTCGAAGAGTTGGACTTGTTTGGTTTCGTCCTTTGGCGCCGCCTTCGCTCTGTCATTGCGGACCTCGCCCTCGACGCTGATACCGGGGGTTTGAGGTTTGGACAAATTGTGTACATTACGCTGCCCCGGGGCTACGTTCCCTTCAGCTGTCCTTGCAATGTCCTGGTCCCCAAATACCGCGACCACACCCTTCGGAGCGGGAAGTTTCATGCATAGGTAGGCGGGATGGATGACCGCATTGAACGCGTTTGTGACCCCTCGGCCAAAAATGGCGTTGTATGGGTAGAACATGTCGACGACATCAAACGTTATATGTTCCGTCCTGCAGTTGATTTGGTCGCCGAAGGTCACGGGCAGAGAAATTTTCCCGACGGCTCTCACTTGTTGACCACCGAAACCGTATAGGGGGTTGTCGGCCGGCTGCAGAAGATTTCTGTCAAGCTTCATGCTGTCGAAGGTTGAAACGAACAAGATGTCAGCGGAGCTTCCTGTATCGACCAGTATTTTGGTGACAGTCCACCCAGCGAGGTTGGTTTCGATCACCATGGCATCTGTGTGAGGGTAATCTCTTAGCTTCATGTCGCTGGAATCGAAGGTTATAGGGATGTGAGACCATCGACCGAATTTGTGTGGTCCTTCGACGGCCACGTGGTGAACGCGTCTGGCATGTTCCTTCCTCTGCCGTTTGTTACCATGGTCTTCATTTGAACCTCCGGTGATAGCTAGAATCACGCCGAAGGTCGATGTTGGATTGTTGATGGTCGTTTGGCTCGAGGCTTCGGCTTTCACAGGTTGTGGTGCTGGTAACGCGGGGATTGGCGGTGGTGGTGGCAGAGCGCTGGTGGCTTGGTGGGTTGTTGGAATTTGGTTTTGGGGGGTAGGTGGGTATGTGACTGTGTAAGGTGGGTTTTGGCGTTGTGGGGTGGTTGTTGGCTGATAATGGGTTTGGTTGTAGAGTGGGTGTTGAGTGTAGGAGGGTTGTTGCGAAGGTAGGCCGTAGTTTATGGGGGTATAGTGGTATGTTGGATTTGGTGGGTGGAAGTTTGGTTTTCTTGTGTGGTTTATGGTTCGGGAGTCTGACGGGGGAGGTTTCCTGGATTCCTGGAATTCCTTTCCCTTGGCGAAGCATTCGCATTGCTTTGTTGTGTGCCCCTTTCCCATTCCACAGAAGTGACAATACATTTTGGCAGGATCTCGCTGCTGGTAGCGCTGGTTCGGCGGAGGTGGCAAAACCTGCGGGGCGTGGCTGCTCGGGTGCTGAGCGTCACGTGTTTGATGTTCATAGTTTGTTGCTTTGTTGATTGCACCGACGTTGCTTTGCTCTTGGCGAAGGTTGCTTTCTCTCGGTTGAGGCCTCGGCTGTGGCCTCTGCTGAGACCCTCCGAGCGTCGGACTTCGCTCTGAAATCCATGTCAGCTCTACAGTATCTTTCCATTGTTTCATGCAACTCCTCGATTGAGTTTGCCGGTTTTCTGGCAAATTTTGAGGAGCATGGTCCTGGGCGCAGGCCACTGACTGCAGCGAGGATGACAGCCACGTCAGATATCCCAGGGGTCCTTGCTCTGATTTGAATGAACCTTCGCCAGCAATCTTGGAGCGGCTCGCGCTCTTCTTGCTTGCAATTGAATAGCTCGATGGGGTTTGACGGGGCTGGAGTGATGCCCTTGAAATTTGTACACAGCTTGTCTCTGAGGGAGGCCCAGGAATCCACTGTTCCGGGGCGAAGGTTGCTGTACCAAGTTTGTGCGATGTCTCGCAGAATGATGACAAAGGATTTTGCCATTGTTGATTCGTCACCGCCTGCTGCGGCAACCGCTGCTTCGTAGCTCATGATGAACTGGCGAGGGTCGGAAAGTCCATCATAGCGGGGTAGGTTTTGTGGATTATAGCATGATGGCCAGGGCTGGGTTTGGAGTATTTGGGAGAGTGGTGACTTTGGATCGTACGGCATTTGGTGTTGCTGATGCCTTCGCTGAATGCGAAGGTTTTGTTCTCTCTCATCTGGGTAGAGTTGGCGGGAATTTGGGTGTCTCACAGGATATGGCTCTGGGTGTACTGGTGGTGGTGGGGGTGGTGGATGGTGACGAAGGTTATCTTGATTCGGCTCCTCATTCCCCTCTCGCAACGGGGGTATCTCCTCATTATCCCAGCCTTCGGCTTCGGCTTCTGCCGCGGCGAGGGATTCTTCCATACGGCGAAGCTGCTCCCTGGCCTCGTCTGCCCTCTGTCTGATCGAGCGCAGTCGGTTATGCCTTTCAAGCTGTTCCAGGCGCCTCTTCTTCTCTTGCAGCTCAGCCTCGAGCCTTTCAAGGGCCTCGAGGCCCACCTCTTCTTCTTCTCCCACTCCTTCTCCCGAAGTGTGTGGGTGCGGCTGTGTCGCCGCTCGGGCCTGGGGGCCCAGGGATTGGGGTTCCGGGGTGACATTCTCTCCTCCCGAGGGCTGTGCAATTTCCTCAGCAGGCGGGACCACCGCCGCCGCCTCTCTAGCAACGCGCTGGTCCCTCGTCGAAAGTGCTCTCCTGTTTCCCGCCATTTCAGACTTCGGTCCCCACGGACGGCGCCAACTGTTGGAACGCACTTGCCTCACCTCCGCACTTGTGCAGGGGAAAAGGCGAAGGCGGCCAAGTGTCGGATGCGGTAGCGAAGGTGAGACGGGAGTGGAAGATGCTCAAATTCCCCCCAAAGGTCGTCCCCTTGCACTGTTCACCCCCTTGGTATTTATAGGGAATGCCAAGGGGCACGGGCCAAATTACAAAAGGGTACAGGAAAGATTCCTCGCCTCCACGCAGGGAGGAAAGGCAAAAGCGTAAATACACAGCTGAAGCGGAAACCCTAATCGGCCACCCTCCATCGCGCCGCCACCTGGCCCTTGTTCACCTTCGGGGAAAGGTGCGGCAGTTTTGACCTTCGGCCGCGCTCGCCAGACCTTCGGCTTCGCTTGCCTCCGGGGCAGCGCACACTCGCCGCTTGCCTGGACCTTCGTTCCAAGCGAAGGTGGCGTTGTGAGTCAGCGAAGGTTTCCTGCAGTGCGACCGTCGACTTAGACCTGCACGGAAATGCAACGAAGTGACGAGGGTTGAACCCGCGTCCGGGGGTTAGGGTAACGGTCTCCAATAGGACAGGGACCTCGCGAGGACAACAGGCGTTGCGTGAGGGTTAATTTCGAGCACCAGTTCGAGCGGCGCTTCTGCCGAGGGTCCTTTCCCCCAACAACCACCCCGTGGTCTAGCTGCCTGGGGCCTAGCTACCTGAGGGGGTGCACCTCCAGGCCTAGCCCTCTGCCTCTAAACTCCCTGACCCTAGACACCATGGAGAGGGTGGAGCCTGGCCTGGTTGTTCAGCTCTATCTCCCTCCTAGTCTCTCTCTTCCTCTGAAAGAAAAACTCAGCTAGGTGACCCTCGTGGTGGCAAAACTCACACTCAAACCTCACCACTCTCTTGGGTTGTTGGTTTGCTTGGTTGCGGGGGTTGTTTATCTTAGCTGACTGCTTGCCCTTCAGAAGGGGATCACTAGAGTGACCAGGAAGGGTGTCAAGTGTGTTCCTAAGATGATTAGGTTTGGGAACCCACACTTGCTTGTGAGGTGGAGCATTGGGAGATTCTTCAAGGATTCCATCCTTGATGATAGGCTTGGGAGGCTCAGGTTGGGTGATCTTGATAAGCTTAGGGAGAGTGGATGGTTTTTCAATCAGGTTCAGTCCACTAAACTCACCAATCTTGCCAAAAGTACTAGAACCCTCACCACATGAAGCAAAGCCTACTCCCGGACCGCCAGTTCCCCTCTTGAACTGACTGATCTTCATGCCCAACTGTGGCTCATTGCATGACACCCAACTCAGGATGGACCGAAGGTACGTGTTTTCTTCCTCGGTTTGCATCTTGTCATGCTGATAGTTAGCAATCTCCAGCTCCATCCCCGCGCATCGCTCACATGGAGCAGAAATGGTGGTAACTAAGCTGGCCTTCATGGCTTCAGCAAACTTGGCATTAAGTTCTGCCAACTCAGTTCGCAAGCTAGGACAAAGCTTGCACGCACCCAGTAAAGAAGACCTCGCCTTCAACTCCTCTAGCTCCTTCTTTAGGGAGGCACACTCACTACAATCACCCACCAAGTCTAGCCTACTCTTCAGCTCATCATACACCTCAATCAAGGAGGCATACTAGGTTTGCAGGGTGGAGAAGTTTGTCATGTGTGTGGTGCACTCATCGCACTCCTCCTCATCGGTCACCTTCATCTCGGACCTAGCAAGCTCTAACTCCTTGGGCACCTCTACCATTTTAGCCTTAAACCCATTGCGCTCTTTGGCAGAACGCTTGAGCTGCTTGTCTTAGGCGAGGACTATGTCGGCCAAGGTATCACACTCACTAGTAAGATGATCGATAAGAGAAGTGGATGATACCTCGGAAGCATCATCGTCGTTGGTGTCGACGTCCTTGTCCTGGCACTTGCGGTCCTCCTCGTCCAGAGCCATGGTACAGAAGCCCTTGGTGGAGTTGCCGAAGAAGCAGAGTCCGTTGAAGCGTTCTTCAGTCTTGTGCTCAAACCCATCATCGCTGGAGTCACCGTCGGAGCTCTTCTCGCCATCGCTGAAAGAGGCAATGAAGGCACGCCTGCTGGCGTCGAAAGCCTTCTCTAGATCCTCACGGTGATAGCTGCCCTTCTTCTTCTTCCCGGTCTTGTTCTCTGGCTTGGCCTTGCGCCTAGAGTTGTGGTTCTTGCCGGGGAAGCTCTTGTATTGCTTGGGGTAGCTCGTGACGAAGTGATCGGGGTCTCCACACCCGTAGCAGCCCTCACATGCTCCACCACGCCGGCAATTCAGGCAGTTGTTGTGAAACCGCGAGAACCGGGTGATGATGAGGGCGAGCTCGTCATCGTCCAACGCCTCCACCTGCTCCTCTGTCACTGAAAGAAAAGAAGACAAAGCAAAGAGAGGTGGTGAAGCGTTAGCAGAAAGAGTCGATCCACCCTTGCCTGAGACCAAAGCCATAGAATGAGAAGATGGGTTCTTCAGCTTGGCAAGAGTCAAGTGATCGATCTCGGTGGACTTGAGCTTGTTGAAAAGCTCGTCCACGGTGAGGGTGTCATAGGATGGAGACTCTTTGATAGTCGACACCTTCACCTCCCATACCCTATGATCCAGGACATATAGCAGCTTGAGAGCCCTCTCATGATCATCATAGGGTAGGTTGGCCCGATTGGCACGCATCTTGTTCACAATCATTTGGAAATGAGCGAACATAGCATCAATCGTCTCTCCCTCCCCCTCGTGATAGCTTTGAAGCTTCACCTAGATCTCTCTAGCAGTTTGAAGCTCGGAAACACAATCGAACTCAGGAAGGGAGATGTTGGCCAAAAGGGCGTTACGGGCCTTGGAGATGGCCTCGTGCTGGTCAATTTGTTGCTAACCAACTCGAGTCGCAAGGACCACGTAAGCGGCATCCTCGCATATCTCCCATATAGAAGATCCGATGCTGTTGAGATAGGCACGCATCCGAATCTTCTAATAGGGATAGTTTGTCCCATCGAAATAGGGAGCCTTGTCGTTCCCTCGATCCATGTCGCCCTTAGGATCTATAACGGATTAAGGTAGATAAGATCCTTAACCATCTCCGATACCAATTGAAGGACCAAATTGGTGACTAGAGGGGGGTGAATGGGAGCCTCAAATTTCAACTCCTGAAATAGATGGCCTTTGTCCCAGAGAATCACCCCAAAAACAAGACTCGGGCTTGCTAGTGTCCACGACCCTAGATGTAGGCAACCCAAGAAAATTGACGCTACACAACTCAAGAAGTCCAATGCAAAAGCCAGAAACCAAAACCAACAACGGACGAACGAACCATGGATGAAGACGTGCAAACTGCACTGACCGGACTCTGATGAGCGTGCGGTCAGCTTAGGAGCATTTTGGATCCTCTCTGTTCAAGACTGGACTCTGCACTAGGGTGAGTCCGGTCACGTGTACAGTGTGTTCGGTCAGCAGCAAGAAGGCAGTGAACAGTGCAAGCGTCGTGTCCGGTCACTAGGCGAGAGAGAGTCCAGTCAAGTTGCGAAGAGAAGGACTGAGAACACCTTCAAAGACCGGACACACTGACTAGGGTCTGGTCAGCCCGATTCCAGCGTCCGGTAACCCCAGAACAGTGGAGTTCGTCCACCGATTTGACTCGATCTCCATCAAACCGAAACCACTAAGGCTCAAATTTGATGAGGGGAGTCACAAGGAGGATAGTGAGCTACTCCTAGGAGATCATGGCTCGAACCTATCTCCAAATCGATGAATCAAAGGAGTTCGGGGGAAAGGGAAGAGAGGAAATGATGCAACTAAGAAACCGACCGATCTGATGACTCAAGAGATTAGAGAGCAATTCCTTCGGTCAAAAGATCGCAATCACGATCATGCACAAAGTGGTTCAAGCGGAATCACAAACCCACTCACGGAGAGGAAGAACGAGGCAAATCTCCGTGAAGGCCAAAAACGAAAACGCGAAGAACACACAAGCAAAACACGAATCGATCCAGAATTCAACCGTGTCTCTAACCCACGAGACAAATGTGAGATTACGGTCTCACTTCCTCAAAATTCCAACTACACAGAGGTATGATTAGCCGTCTCTACGGATCACAGGCAGCGAGGAATGATTAGAACCTAAGCAAGGGCAAGAGATAGAGAGCTCAGGCAATTGTGGCTGCCTGGACAGAATGAGAGGAGGGTCTGCCTCTCTTATTTATAGCCTAAGTACAATAGTCCCCTTGTACTCCTAGATACAAGAGCGAATAGGCTAACCCTAGGGATATTCCAGTCCAACTCTACTGAGTGTCGATCCGACGGCCACGTGCCTTCCTCATCCTTAGCTTCGCCTCGACGCAAGCCTCAGGATGCCGCCACATGCCGTCCTGTCAACCGTCGCGCCTTCCTCATGGATAGCTTTGCCGCCGCGCCAGCTTCTCCATGCCACCACGCGTCGACCGTCCTTTTTGGACCTCCCTCTAGTTTTGAGGCTAAAATCGGGAAACCTGTCCTCTGGCTGAGTTTTGTGGCCCAAACTCAGAAACCCGCCAGCCTAGGTTTCGAGGCCCAAACCTGAAAACCATCCTTGCCGAGTTTTGAGGCCCAAACTCAGAAACCGTTGAGGGTAGTTTTTCGAGGCTCAACTACAAAACCCGCGCCATAGATGGGATGTGGTTCGCGCAACCCAGTTCTAGCACCGATGCCAGAGCATGTCCAGCCTCCACACCGGGCACAATGCATTCGCCTTCCTTCTCGGCCTCCCGCCAAGTGTCAAGACACCATCACCTTCCTCTCGACTAGGCTAATGCATCGCACATCCCCATGTGATCTTGCTTGCCGATGCCACGTGCCAGCTACCACAGCTGGTCCTCAGGTCTCCCAGTCCGTCGGTCCAAGCTTCACGTTCGCCCTTCACCACTCCCGGTCCATCGGCACGGCACGTCTCTACTTAACCTTAAACTCACCTTCGACCACTGTCTCCGAGCTCCGCACCTGCACATCAACATAGCCAAGAGACATGTTGCCCGTTAATCGATCACTCATCACTCAGGAAGAGAACCACAAGGGCACATTGTAACAGAACCGACCAATTTATAAGAGCACAAGTGCGAAATTCTCCGCCGCAGCAGTAAATTTGCCCACTTGAGCCCATATAAACCCGATAGTCCGTGAAATCTCGAAGGATTTCAAACTTTTCCAACATCAACAACATAGGATCGTAATCATTCAGCGACAACCATCACATGACAGAAAATTACATAAGTTCATCGAAGTAGCAAACTTACTTATTACATACCGAGTTCCAAATTTAAGTAGCGGAAGTTCAACCTTAAAACATAGTTTTGAAATCACACACACATAGTCTGATACAGTGCCATTCAGTAGTCATCCTTGACATAGCAAAAGGTACGAGTAGAACTGGTCATTGCCCTTGACCTAGATATCTCCTAGAGCTGGGCAGAGACAGTTGATGCAATAACCATAAAAGACCTGGCCATCTGCAACAACAAGGGAAACAAAGCCCTGAGTACGGGAAGGTACTCAGCTAGACTTACCCGACATAAACTAAAATAAGCGACACCAAGGAGTATGCAAGGCTATTGTATAGTGGAGCTGGTATGAGACCACATTTTTGCGTAAAAGCATAAGTAATTACATAACTGGTTCTCCTGCTTACTAGCTTCAAATTAAATAGTAATTAACCTGCTTAGCTAGGTTAGCTCCTGCACTATAACAATCATAGTAGTGATCCAACAATCACCATAAAGTAACAAACAGACCGAGTAACCATTGCCAAAAGTATAATGATAACTGTCACGTGTTCCACAATTTCAGTATCAAGGTCGATCAGCGTTCAAGTCAAGGGCTCACTATCCAGGAGCGATGGCGATTATAATCGATTCCTAACCAGCTGGTGATTTTATTTCCCACACAAACAACACTCACCCGTCGGTGAGCTACAAATAACCGCATCACCATTCCAGCAAGCCGCGGTTTCAACCACCACCATTGTACCCGGAGGCAAGCCCGACTGCCAAGGAGTTGGACTTAACCACCATCACCCAGGTCTTACTTTTCGCGCCCCCGCGTCCCACTACCCCCTTCGTGGCTTCGGCAGATGCGTGGGACCTGAGGACCGGCCTGTAACAATGAGCGGCTTTGCAGTCAGAACGACTTATCCTTCCAGCAAAATGTGGCACATGCGTTCAACATGACAAGAAGTCCATCTTAACAAGATACTGATTTTCCGTACGACACGGCTAGAAATATTGTATCACAGTGCTACAGGAATCTACCGATCTTCATTTTCCACAACACTCAATTATTCCACTTACTGCAATATCCTATTACTGGTCGAGTAACCACCTATTACTCGCGGGTAACATGAAAGTCGCCCGACTTCTACCGGTCTAAGCAAGACTAAGCATAGACTCGAACCTATCTCTAATTAGGTAGCAAGGATGATATATCAATGATAGCAAGATAAGGAATATAATGCATCAACGGTATCAAACAACTCCTAAACTTAATGCAACAAGCATAACCACTAGAGAGTTAATTGCAAATCATAGGTAGTTAGAAATGCTCCGGGGCTTGCCTTTCTCAAACGTGCTGGGCAAATGATACGGGCACTCCGGGAGCTCCTCTTCAGGTTCTTCCCCGGCAGCTCCCTGCTCCTGCTCCTAGGGCTGCTGCTCCTCGGTTTCCTCCGTGGCGATTGGCTCCTCTACCGAACCTGTCATGATGCATATGAGCAAATGAACAAGGGCTAACAGTGCATAGGAGGGATGCATTTTAATTGAATTTGACCGAATACGTGCATATCTCTTCTCCGGTAGAGTGTAACACCCTACTCAGAGAGTAGCTATACTCTTCATGCCAAGTGCAGCTAATATGAATGCACTGAAAAGACCATTTCACCCCTGCTGGTCCCACATAAAAGAGATGCACAAGCTTAACTTTATTAAACAAATTAACCCATTAAAACAAGCCTATAACAACAACTCATAGCTAACATTTTTAGAAAAATCTATAAAAATTAGTGTAGGTTCACATCTGAGAATAAAGCGCGCTGTATAAATTTCATGTCATTTGGACTTAAGCACTGTTCTGTATGAAAAAGACAAATAATAGGGTGAAAAAGAACATTGAACTACACCTCATCTTGAAAAGTATCAAACAACAAATTTCACATTTTTATCCAGAACATCTAAGGATAAGAGCAGTCTATAAAAATGATCAAGCTCATAACCCATATATTCTAATTACTAAAAATCATACAAGAAAATAGCATATAATCAATTTAAAAGCTAACTTCAGATTTTGCCACAGTCAAAAAGCATTTATCATTTTTCTGTGATTCTACATCACTTAACAGATCTAACAAAACAAGAATCACATTTTTCTGTGCAAGATGCAATTTATTATGCATTTAACAAGATATCAGCCTAAATACAATTTAATTATTATTGCACATAAAATAATCACAAACTGGGCATATTATATTTTTCATGCATATAACTCATCAAAACAGACTTAACAAAATTTATCCCACATCTATTGGATTAACAGAACTCCAGTTATGAATTAAACAAGCATTATCAACATTTGTGCAAAACACTAAAAAACAAAAACCTCAAACCCTAACTGCTACACGCACACAGCGTTGCAGCACCAAAGCGACTGACGACTGGGACCCATGGTCAAACTGACCACACCCGTCATACTCCCGAAGCAGAGGAGGTCGTTGACCTCGCCGGAGCTCGCCGACGGCGGCTACTCCGGCGAAACCATCTCCACCACTCGATTCCTCTCGTCTTTCCGCACCGATGGGTACACTTCTCAAGCCTAGCGACGCGGCGGATCAAGCTCAACGTCGGCAATGGCGGCCATGGCGGCACAGACTCACCACGCCTGGCATCTCCGGCCATGCCGAGGCTAACCAACACCCGGTTCCTACTCCACAGACCATCAGGGACCTAGCGCATAGCTCGGATGCTAGGGTTTCCACCCAGAACACCCGGAACCACGGTCATGCCACCCTCGGCGACCACGGCGGACGGCGGCGACGGCGTACCGAGGCGCTCGAGCCCTAATCAGCTAAACCGACTCCCATTACTCCCTCCAGAGACCTCACTGGCTCACGAACGCATGCTGGGACAACACGAAACCCACGGGAAGGGGACCGACCACGCTGGACCGAGCTCGGCGGTCATGGCGGCCATGGCGAAAGCTCGTCCCGTGGCTCACCTATAGCTTTTCGGGAGGCGCTGGCTAGAGCAGGCGACACGGAAGGTCAAGGCGAGGCTGGCGGTGCGGTTTGCGGGGCGAAGGCACGGCGGCGGCAACGACTTTTCCCCCTTTCTCCCGCTCGGTCGCCGGTGAGAGCACAGAGCAAGGCAGAGAGAGGGGGAGGCACGTCTGGTCGTGCAAGTGCGCGCTCGGGCGGGTAAGGCTCGCCACGCCGCGCACGCTGGCTGGGTTTGGCCGGGAATCGGGCACCACGCGGCGCTCAAGCTCTACACACGGTCGGCCACTCCCCCGGCCGATTCAAACTGAATCGACTGATTCAGTTGCCTAATGGCCGACTGACGGCCCGTTTTCAAACGTGATTAACTTGTTAACCACTTCATCAAACACTAAACCAAGTACACCATTGGTTAGAGCTACACACCAGCTACAACTTTGGTTATAAGATCACACACTGGTTCAGCTTGGATTAGGCTCGGGAAGATGCTAAACATGGCTAGGCCGAACTAAAAACTGGTTTTAGGACATAGGAAAATTTCTAAGTCCAAAACCCATCCAATTCTGCCTTGGGGGCCCTAAAACACTTTGTAAGACCCATTTTCATGACTTGACCCTAAAACAACTTTTGTTCTACTCCAAATTCTACACACTTTTGATTAAGGGCACTCAGCCATGCAAAGCTTCTATCAAGGTGGTTTTAGTTAGTCCAACAAAAGGACTCTTTAGGCTCTATAGGGTTGACTAAGGTTTAGCAACTTGATTAGCCAAAATGACCAGTTTAAACATGGCCTCATTTTGACTCCTCAACAAAGTTAGAGGGTTAGGAAAACCAAACCACTCCAAGACAAGCCAAACAACAACACATTATTGCAGGTTTAAAAATGCATACCAACACATGAAATGCCATTTTATGAGAGAAAGAAAGCAACATATGAATGCTCCATGCTCATGAGATGATTATGCATGATGAGATGATGATGTTATGCTAGCTTAACACCAGAGGTGTTACAGCCCTTCCCCCCTTAAAGAAATCTCATCCCGAGATTTACTGACCATTGTTCATGAAAAACTGGAAAAACCTTCTGGAGATAGTCTTCGGTTTCCCAGGATGCATCTCCATCGTCATGGTGACTCCATAACACCTTGTATACTTTCACAACACGACTGCGGGTTACTCTCTCCTTGCTGTCCAAAACTCACACTGGTTGTTCTTGATAGGTTAGGTCAGAGGTAAGCTTTAACTCTTGTGCTTCCATTCTTTCTTTGCGTACACGTAGACATTTCTTTAACTATGAAACATGAAAAATGGGTAACTGAAGTTGATACGATACTTCTCCCTTTCTCTTCAAGATACGATATGGTCCTACATATCTCGGTGCTAGATTTTTCTTTATGCCGAACCTTTGCACTCCCCTCATTGGAGTTACTTTCAGATAAACATGATCTCCATTCTTGAACTCTAACGGTCTTCTTCTTTTATCTGCATAACTTTTCTATCGAGATTGTGTTGCTTGTATGTGTTGATGGATGATCTGATCCTTTTTCTCAGCTTCCTCAACGAAGTCGATTCCAAAGTATCTCCTTTCCCCTGGTTCGACCCAGTTTAACGGAGTTACACACTTGCGTCCATACAAAGCTTCAAACGGTGCCATCTTGATGCTCTCTTGATAACTGTAGCTGTACGAGAATTCTGCCAAAGGTAACCATGATTCCCACGATCCTTTCGAGGATAACACACAAGCTCTGAGCACATCTTCAAGCACTTGGTTTACTCTTTCTGTCTGCCCTACAGTTTGAGGATGATAAGCTATACTGTGAACCAACTTTGTCCCCAAACCTTTATGCAACTGCTGCCAAAAGTGTGCGGTGAACTGAGGTCCACGATCCGAAACGATTGTCTTATGTATTCCATGAAGACGTACTACCTCTTTGATGTATATATCTGCATACCGAGGCGGTCGATATCCGGTTTTTACTGGAATGAAGTGAGCGGATGTGACACCCCAATTTAAAGAACAAAATTGGAGCACAATATATGTATGCCAGGATCAATTTTCATACATATATCCACATCATAGTAAATATCAAAACAATGCTTTATTAATAATATCGAACTTTATTACATAAATGACCCTCGGGTCTGAAATAAAAAAGGTACAGACTCTCATGAAACTGACTCTAAAATAAACTCTGATGAAGATGCGGAAAACTGGACTCCATCTCCACAGGAAGGTCGACCAGGGGTAGCGCCATCCTAGTACAGGTCGTCAGGGTCGTAGCCTCCGTCTTCCGGATACTCCGGCTCCTCGTACGCGTAGTCTCCAGCGTCTGGGTGGGGTAGCAGGGGGACAAAGAGGAAGGGTGAGTACATCGAAATGTACTCCGCAAGTGTAGGAAACATATGCTTATGAGGCTAAAAACAAAGGTAGGCTGACTTTGTTTGACTCAAGCGCCTAAAGCGTCACACCCTATTAATCCTATTAATCCTATGCACCTATTTACTAGGTTATAGACAGACTCTGTAGAAAAGTAACAACACTCGGAGTCGCACCGAGCAAACCACACTCGGAGTCACACCGAGCAACCAACACCTGAAGTCCATCAGGCAACCGCACCTGAAGTCCATCAGATGACCCGATCCGGTAACCAGTAACCAACTAATCTCGAAGAAGTCCAAGCCCGCTCATGACCGTGAGCACGGCTGATATATCAGTTTTACACTCTGCAGAGGTTGCACATCGTTACCCATGAGTCGTGCAGATCCCGTCACGCTAAACACTGCCAAGGTGCATAGCAGGTTGCACTGCAAGGCCTTTACAAAGCCCCTCCAAGCCTGTGTTACACGTACTCTAAGGTTTCTCCCCTGTCCATAAGTCAACGACCCCAAGGGACCCCTCTTGAGCCACTAAACAAACCCCGCGTAGCATAACTTAGAGGAAACTAATTAATTGGCCAGGTCCAGCCCATCCAGATCTCATGGCTGCGCTGTTTTGCTGGGTTACTTGTCCAAGAACCGGGTCCTAGGGATCCAGGCAGGATATGTCTAGCACGAGCCCCGAACCAAAAACCAAAAGCAGCTGCCGAGTCCCACGGCACAAAAACCACCAATACGGGTCCATCCTGCCGGATTTACCTAATAACCATGTTACTACAAAATTACCCTGTCCACATTCGTTTCATAGTTCATTAATCAAGTTTATAAACATTATAACTCCCATCCCAAACATGACTGCAGGGCTAAGCAAAACACCTACCCGAACATCCCAAAACAGGTGACAAGGATAACATATACAAATTCTAGTAAACCCTAACATGGGATTCAGATTAATGACAAGCATGCATCTACAAGATCTAACTACTCTAGTACCAAAAGTAAAATAATAGTAGGTGCAAGATATTCAAGGACACTTGCCTTCGGACTGGGTCGAATCAACTGGGTCGCAAGGATGGTCTGGAGCGTCCTCGTACTCCGCACTCTCTGGCCCAAGCAACATACATGGCACAATACATGGAAATAAATAACAGCACAACAAACAGTAAGAAAACAGTAAACTAATAGATCTGCTGCGTAGAGAACGAAATTATGAACCTAACGCAAGTTGAATGGGTCAAATCGGAGTTAAAATGAGCAAGTTATAAGCGTTTGAAGTTGGATGGCATTTCTGTAAATAGATTGAACTCATTTTCGGATTTAAAATAAATCAAAACTGAATTTAAAAGCGCTCTGGACCGGGCCTCATTTATCGGAAAGGACAGGGGCTAAGATGAAAGAATCGCAAGACTCAGTGAATAGTGCTAGTGGAGTGCGGGTTTATTTGCTCGAAGACCGAGGGCTCTTTTGCAAAAGTGACAACGGTGTGGCGCAGCTGCTGGCGTGGACGCCACGCGGCGCCAGGTGGCGCGTGCTGAGTGGTGGTGGTGTTCCACGTGGCCGTGGGCCGCTGACGTGGCGCTGGTGGACTGCGTCCACGGGGTTATGCGCCCGGTGTATACCGGTTCACACCCGGATCTAATCTGGGCCCTCGGCTCCTGATCAGACGGCGCCCGGGTGTTCGAGGAGGGTGCTGGCGGCGCCGGTGAGCCCGCGCGAGGTGGCGCTATCGACCCCGCGGCGGCGCCATCGAAGGGGTTCGCCGGAGTGGCTCGGGAGAGGGCTACGGAGCAGTAGAGATTAAGGAAAAAGGTGGGATCGGTCGGGGAGCTCACCGCGAGTCCGAGGGTGGAGTCGAGGTCGACTGTCGAGGACCGGAGAGGAGAGACGCGCGGCGGAGACGTTCGGCGGCTCGAAGCTCGGGTGGAGACGTCCCCGGGCGTCGATGTTGGCCGAAGAGGAGCTTGCCGGATGCGGCGTTGCACGGTGGGTATGCGGGTGGATAGAGAGGGATCTGCGGGGGCTTCTGCGCGTGGATTAGCTCAAGCCGAGCCTCGGGTGATGGCGGCGGCGCGACTGCTTCAGCCGCGTGGCGGCGAGGGGGAAAAAGGAGGGCTCGGGAGGAGAAGATGGGGATGCAACGCGTGGGAGGAGTCGGCACCCTAAATAGCTAGGGAAAAGAGGTGGCGGCTGGCTCCGGGATTGATCCGGAGTCGGGGAGGGTGGGCGCGTACGCCATGCCCGCGCGAAGGGCGGAGGGGGGGTTCGGTGCGGCTGTGAGAGAGAGCGCGTGCAGGGAGTGGGGGACGCGGACGCGGGCCGGAGTGAGCGGCAGAGGGGGGGGGGGAAACGCGGGCCGTGGTGCGGTGATGGCCGAGCGGCTCGCTGGGCCGTTGCGCAGTGAGGAGAGCGAGGGGCACGGGCGTGCGGTGGTGGGCCGGTGCGAGGGCTCGGCCCGAGCGGGGTGAGGGGAGAGAGGGAGGGAGAGGGGAGTGTGTGGGCCGAAGGGTGCGCTAGGCCGCGGCTTGCGCTGGGCCGCGGGAGGTGGCGGGCCGGCGCGAAGGGGAGAGAGAGAGGGTGAGGGAGCCCTTTTGCCTTTTTCTTTCCTTTTCTTTTCTAAATTCATTTTGGAAAACCAAATTCAAAACTGTTTTGAAATTCAAAACCACTTTGAAATATTTTAAAGATATTTTCCTAGGTTTTGTAAATAAAGTTTGAGTTTAATTTTGTAAAATTTTCATAAACCTTTTTATTTGTTTTCTAAATAGAATAAAACCGATTCGCCCTAGACGGGTTTAATAAATTCTTTTCACCCAATAAAATTATGCAACGACATGAATGCAACATGAAAATGATAAATAAATTTTATTTTCCTCCTCTAACAAACTAGCCAACCTATTTAATTGCTAATTCCTTTTATTAAATTGGGGAAAATTAAATCAGGGTGTTACAGCGGACTTTGTCAGACGATCCACTATTACCCAAATGGAATCATTCCCTTTTTCCGTAGTGGGTAAACCGGTTCTAAAATCCATACTGATATCTTCCCACTTCCAAAAAGGCACGGATAACGGTTGTAGCAACCCTGTAGGTTTCATATGAACTGCTTTAACTCTGCAACACGTGTCACATCTTGCGACATATGCCGCTATCTCTTTCTTCATCTTTGTCCTCCAAAAACGAGGTTTTAGATCATGATACATCTTACTACTCCCTGGGTGAAGAGATAACTTGGATAAGTGAGCTTTGTCCAGAATCTTGTCTTTAAGATCTTTGTTCTTTGGCACCACGAGACGATCACCAAACCATAACACTCCCCGTTCATCCAGCCTAAAAGAGGTTAAGCGAACAACTGAGTTGAATGTTGAACAAAACTTCTGGGTGTATCAAATTGAACATCTCTTCAAACAACAGTTGCACCACAACACAGTGCGACTTACGGCTCAAGGCATCCGCAACCACATTGGCCTTTCCAGGATGATAGTGAACTTGCAAGTTATAATCCTTTATCATTTATAGCCATCTTCGCTGTCTCATGTTTAACTCAGATTGAGTGAAGATATACTTAAGACACTTATGATCCGTGTATATATTGCACACATTACCTAACAAGTAGTGTCTCCATATCTTCAGAGCATGCACTACGGCTTCCAACTCCAAATCGTGCATAGGGTAGTTGATCTCATGCTTCCTTAACTGCCTTGAAGCATATGCTATCACTCGTCCTTCTTGCATTAGCACGCAACCAAGTCCAATCTTAGATGCGTCACAGAACACATCAAAAGTTTTCTCTATATCCGGTTGGGCCAAAATAGGAGCAGTGGTTAACATATCCCGCAAAATTCGAAAAGCTGCTTCGCACTCTTCTGTCCAGACAAACTTAACATTCTTCTGAAGCAACGAAGTCATAGGTTTGGCGATCTTTGAGAAATCCGGATGAAACGACGGTAATAACCAGCCAAACCTAGAAAACTTCTGACTTCTGTAACCGAGGATGGAGCTTTCCAATCCATTACCTCTTGTACTTTTTCTGGGTCCACTGAGATCCCACCTTCTGATAGCACATGACCGAGAAAGTGAACTTTCTTCAACCAAAACTCGCACTTACTGAACTTAGCATATAACTTATCTTCTCAAAGTCTGGTTAAAACTATCCGTAGATGCTCAGCGTGATCTTCTATATTTTCCGAATATACCAAGATGTCATCCAAAAAGACTACCACAAAGCGATCTAACTCAGGCATAAACAAAAAATTCATTAGGTACATGAAGTATGCGGGAGCATTTGTCAAACCAAAAGACATGACAAGATACTCATACAACCCGTACCTAGTAGAAAAAACCGTTTTGGGTACATCCTTTGGCCTGATCTTGATCTGATGGTATCCCGACCTCAAGTCCAACTTAGAGAACACTCTGGCCCTTGTTAGCTGATCAAAAAGAATATCGATCCGGGGTAGAGGATACTTATTCTTGATCGTTACTGCATTCAAAGGCCTATAGTCCACACACATACGGAAAGCTTTGTCTTTCTTCTTTTTTACAAAAAGAGCTGGGCATCCCCACTCCGATGAACTAGGTTGAATCAAACCCTTGTCCAAAAGATCCCTTAACTGAAACTTCAACTCTGCTAACTCATTCGGAGGCATACGGTATGGTCTTCTGGATATAGGTGCCGTTCCAGGCATCAGTTCTATTGCGAACTCCTCGTCTCGATCCGGAGGTAGACTAGGTAACTCATCCGGAAACACATCAGGAAACTCACAAACCACTGGGATTTCCTGAAGAACTACCACTTCAACTGCACAACTTGTTGAATTAAGGTTGAGACGATCAGGGAGAAACACTTGAAACCTTTCATTTTCCTCGGGATTCTTCAGAGATATCATCCTTTTTCCAGTATCAATCACCACTTCCCACTTTTTCATCTAGTCTATACCCAAGATAACATCCAACGATAACCCTGGCATAACTACTAGGCTTACTCTGTACTGCCTACCTTCCAAACCAAAAGTTGCACCTTTAACCACTTGGTTAGATAACACACTTGCACTAGCTGAGTTGATACGGAATCCAAAATCCATTGTCACCATTTCCTGATTATGCTTAAATGCAAATGCTTGACTTATGAAAGAATGCGATGAACCGGAATCAAACAAAACAACTGCGTTACCTTCATAGCCATTAAACCAGGAGGAATATAATGGCCCCGAAAAGCTGCTGTAAACTGCTCCCAAACTATCGGTTGATTTGCCGGAAAAGTGGTACGATGGTGTGACCACAATAGACCGCTGGTCCGCAACAGTGATCGGCGTACTGGGGACGGAACCCGTGTGGGGGTCCCCTCCTCGATCAGGAGTAGGTGTGATGGGTCTCGTATCTCACCCGGTTCCGCGTGCCGGTGCCTCGCCGCCGCCGTCCAACGCCCTCCCCGCCTTCTCGGTGCGGTTCCCCGTTGCACCAGATCGCGCTGGCCAACCCCCATATACCCTCTGCCTACAATAACCCACCCCAACCACCCCCTCCCTAGCACTGCTGTCGCCATTGCCATTGCATCCCACCGAGCCCTCGCCTCCCCTCCTTCCCTCCGCCGTTCTAAGAAACGTCACGTCCCCACCCAAGCTGCTCTGACGCCTTCACTGGGGGCGTGTGGCGCGCTGTCTCCCGCAGGGAGACTCCGGGGGTAAACAGATCCCGCCGCCCCCCGCGGTCGAACAATCATATCATCCGCCCCAGCCCGCCATCGATCCTCCCCTCCGGATCATCTCAACTACGAAAAGGCTTCCAGAAGGTCGCCTTCCTCTCCTCTTCTCTCCCTTGTCACCCTCATTGGTACTCGCGGCCTGAACCGAATTGTTCCTCAAGGGGCCCGAGCACCCATCCGCCATCGCCGCCCCGTAACTCCTCCTCCGTGCCACGCCAGCGTCGACAACCCGTCCACGTGTATCACCACGTAAATCCTCTCTCTTAATGCACACCTACCCGCAGTCGCTAACCGCACCATGGCCTCTAGGTCTTTGGTCCGAGCAGGGTCGGGTCATGGCCGCTGCCGTCAAGCCATGGCGCCGCCGGCGCTAACCCACCGGCGGCCACCCAGTCGCTCCCTTCCTGGCTCTGGGCCACTGGAGTCTGTCTTGGACACACAGATTAGCACACACCGCGAAGGGGTATGGCGATCCGGTCCACTCCCTTGTGGACTGGTCCTCAGCCGCACTGTTTTGTGGGGAAGACCCTCGGCAAGAAGCGCCCTCGAACTGTTTCTCGAAATAGCCTCGCGCAACCCTATGTCCTTGGCGAGGTCCCTCTCCCATCGGAACCGTAACCCTGACCCCGGACGCAGGGTCAACCCTCGCGCGTTGTTGTACTTCCGTGCATGTCTAAGGCTGACGGTACGCACTGCAGGAGACCTTCGCCGGACTCACGACGACCACCTTCGCTTGGAGCGAAGTCCGAGCAAGCGGCCAGTATGTGGCGCTTCCCCAGAAGCAAGCGAAGCGAAGATCCGGCGAGCGCGGACGGCCGAAGGTCAGGATCCCGAAGTCAAGACCGCCACACTTCTCCCCTCAGGTGAACACGGGCCAGGTTGGCGGCGGCGGAGTGGGCTGAATTAGGGTTTCGCTTCAGCCGTGTAATGTACGCTTTTTGCCCTCCTCCCTGCGCTGGAGCGAGTGATCTTTCCTGTAACCCTTTTTGTAATTTGGGCCCGTGCCCCTTGCATTCCCTATAAATACCATGGGATAACATTGTCAGATACGACCTATTGGGGATTGAGCACCTTCACTCCGTCCTCACCGTCGCTACTGCTCCGACACTTTGGCCGCCTTCGCTCTTTTCCCCTGCACAAGTGCGGAGGTGGGGCCAAGTGCGTTCCAACATTGCGGCCGTCCTTGGGGACAGCGAAGTCTGAAATGGCGGGAACAGAGAGCACTTTCGCCGATGTACCAGCGCGTTGCTAGAGAAGGCGGCAGGCGGTGGGTCCCGCCTTGCTGAGGAATTGCCAGCCCTCAAGTGAGGAGAGAATGTCACCCCGGAAGCAACCCCCAATCCCTGGGCCCCAGGCCGATGGCGCGCAGCCGCCACCCCCAACACTTCGGGAGAAGGAGAGGAGAAGAAGAAGAGTGGGCCTCGAGGCCCTTTAAAGGCTCGAGGCTGCGCTGCAAGAGAAGAATGGCCTCCTGAACAGCTTGAGGCAGAACCGACTGCGCCGAATCAGACAGAGGGCAACGAGCCAGGGAGCAGCTTCGCCGTATGGAAGAATCCTCCCGCGGCAGGAAGCCGAACGAAGCTGGGATACAATGGGAGATACCCCCGTGCGAGCGTGGAATGAGGGAGCCGAATCAGATAACTTCGTCACCAATCCCCACCCCCTACCAACACCAGTACCACCCAGAGGTTCGCTCGGTTATCCCTGTGAGACACCCAATTTCCGCCAACTCTACCCAGAGAGGATGAACAAAACCTTCGGCATTCATCGAAGGCATCAGCGACACCAAATGCCATAACGATCCAAGTCAACCACTCTCCCCAAATACTCCAACCCAGCCCTGGCCCCATGCTATAATCCCACAAAACCTACCCCCTATGATGGACTTTTCCGACCCTCGCCAGTCCATCATGATGCTACGAAGCACGTTTCCGGCACAGCGGTGTAACGAACTCAACATGGCAAATCCTTTGTCATCATTCTCGAGACAATCGCACACACTTGGTATCAGCAACCTTCCCCCGGACTGTGGATTCCTGGGCCTCCCTCAGAGACAAGGCTTTGTACAAAGTTTCAGGGCATCACGCCACCCCCGTCACCCCATCGAGCTATTCAATTGCAGCAAGAGAATAACGCGAGCCTCTTCCAAGATTACTGTGCGAAGGTTCTTTCAAGAGCATAGCAAGGACCCCTGGGATATCTTGACGCGGCTGTCATCCTCGCGTGCAGTCAGTGGCCTCAGCCCAGGACCATGCTCCTTCAAAATTTGGCCAGAAAACCGCAAACTCTCGAGGAGTTGCATGAAAAATGGAAAATACGTAGAAGCTGACATTGATTTCAAGCGAAGTCCGACGCTCGGAGGTCTCAGCAGAGGCCACAGCCGAGGCCCTCAACCGAGAGAAAGCAACCTTGCCAAGACAAACAACGTTGGTGCAATCACAAAGCAACAAACTATGAACACAAACACCTGGACGCTCACACCCGGCAGCCAAGCCCCGCAGGTTTTGCCACGTCTCCTCCGGACCAAGTACTTGTACGCAGCAGCAGCATCTCGCTGCCCAAATGTATTGTCACTGAAGGTTGTGTTGGGATATGTGGAATTGGAATGGGGCACACAAAAAATAGCCAATGCGAATGCGTTCGGCCAAGAGGGAAACGGAATGGACCCAGGATATCCAGAAATAACCTCTCCCCGCTCAGAGCTCCCGAACCATAAACCCACACAAGAAACCAACTGTCCACCCGCCCAAAGATCCACATACCACTATAACCATCCATAAATAATACAGAGGACCTACCTTCGCAACCTCAACACTCCTACAGCTCACACTAGCGAGCATACTCTACAATATACAACCTATTATCAGCCAACAACCAGCAGCGTCGCCCCTTTCGCTTACAGATCTGCCAAATACCAGCACTTACCAGTCCAGCATACCCACCTACCCCGCAAAACCACAATTCCCAACAACGCCACCAACCACAGCGCTCTGCCATCTCAGTCCGGCCGCAAATCCCCGCGTTACCTATGAAACCCAGCACACAACCTGTGAGCCGAAGCCTCGACGCGAACACGACCATCAATCCTAATCCAACATCGACCTTTCGGCGTGATTCTAGCGTCACGAGACTGGAGGTCTCAAATGAACGGAGCCATGGTAACAAACGAGCAGAGGAAGGAACATGCCAGACGGCGTATCACCAACGTGCGCGTCCGGAGAGGACCACACAAATTCGTGTCGTTGGTCTCACATCCCCCATAACCTTCGATTCCAGCGACATGAAGCTAAGAGATTACCCTCACACAGATGCCATGGTGATCGAAACCAACCTCGCTGGGTGGACTGTCACCAAAATATTGGTCGATACAGGAAGCTCCGCTGACATCTTGTTCGTTTCAACCTTCGACAGCATGAAGCTTGACAGAAATCTTCTGCAACCGGCCGACAACCCCCTATACGGTTTTCGGTGGTCAACAAGTGAGAGCCGTCGGGAAAATTTCTCTGCCCGTGACCTTCGGCGACCAAATCAACTGCAGGACGGAACATATAACGTTTGATGTCGTCGACATGTTCTACCCATACAACGCCATTTTTTGGCCGAGGGGTCACAAACGCGTTCAATGCGGTCATCCATCCCGCCTACCTATAGCATGAAACTTCCCGCTCCGAAGGGTGTGGTCGCGGTATTTGGGGACCAGGACATTGCAAGGACAGCTGAAGGGAACGTAGCCCCGGGGCAACGTAATGTACACAATTTGTCCAAACCTCAACCCCCGGTATCAGCGTCGAGGGCGAGGTCCGCAATGACAGAGCGAAGGCGGCGCCAAAGGACGAAACCAAACAAGGCCCAACTCTTCGAGGGTAATGCCGAGAGAAAGGTGCTATTTCAGCCAATCTAGGCCCTCAATCAGAAGGCAGCCTCGTCACCTTCCTCAGAGAAAATTCCGACACCTTCGCTTGGTCCGCAGAAGACCTAAAAGGAGTCAACAGATCAATGATCGAGCATAGCCTGAACAACAAACAGGCTATCGCCCAATCAAACAAAAGCTTCGCAAGATGTCAGAAGAAAGAAAGGAGGCAGCGAAGGCTGAGGTAAAAAGGCTTCTGGACGCAGGCGTCATTCGCCCAGTCAAATACCCAACTTGGCTCTTCAAATGTGGTCCTAGTCCAAAAGAAGAACAAAAAATGGCGATGTGCATCGATTTCACTTGCTTGAACAAAGCCTGTCCGAAAGATGATTTCCCCCTCCCAAACATAAGCACCCTGGTCGACAGAGCGGCAGGTTGCCAATGCTATCCCTCCTTGATTGCTTCTCAGGCTATCACCAGATCTGGATGAATGAAGAAGACGAAGAAAAAAACAAGCTTTATCACACCCTCGGGCACCTTTTGCTTCCGAAGGATGGCAGAAGGTTTGAAAAATGCAGGTTCAACCTTCGCTCGCATGACCTCCGAAGTTTTCAAGGATGAGCATGCTGTCTCCGCCTATGTCGACGACCTAGTCGTTCAAAGTGAACTAAAAGAGAACCACATACCAGACTTATCGAGGGTATTCAGCAACCTCCGGTCTGCCGGACTGAAACTAAACCCAGAAAAATGTGTTTTCGGGGTAAGCGAAGGTAAATTGCTAGGTTGCATCGTCTCAGCCAGAGGAATCGAAGCCAATCCTGAGAAGATTGATGCCATCATGAACATGGAACATCCGACGACCAAGAAAGCAGCTCAGCGTCTGACCGGTCGTTTGGCAGCACTTAGCAGATTCATCTCAAGATCCGCAGAGCGAGGGTTACCATTTTTCGAAACACTCAGAAGCAACGCTCCATTCAACTGGGGTCCCCAGCAGCAAAAGGCCTTCGAGGAGTTGAAAAAGTATCTGACCAGCTTGACTACCCTAACCAGCCCAAGCAAGGGAGACTTATTGTTACTCTACGTCGCAGCCTCGCCGCATGCTGCAAGCGCAGTCCTCATCAAGGAGCTCCGCGGAAAACAACAAAACCAGACAAGCCCCAATCTACTATGTTTCAGAAACCCTCGAAGGCCCAAAGAGAAATTATTCGGAGCTTGAGAAAATAGCGTACGCCGTCGTCATGGCATCAAGAAAGCTCAAGCACTATTTCCAGGCGCACGAGATACATGTACCTTCGACGTGCCCTCTCGAGAACATTTTCAAAAACAACGAAGCCGTTGGAAGAATAGCAAAATGGGCAGTCGAGCTTAATAGTTATGCTGTAAACCTTCGTTTGGCAGAACAGCGATCAAATCACAGGTGCTGGCTGATTTCATAGCAGAATGGACACCCGACCCTCGCCCCGGTGAGCTGCAGCAGGACCAGTTTTGGATCGTTTAAGTCGACGGGGCCTGGGGTGCAACTGGGGCCAGTGCCTCGGCCATTCTAAATCTCGCCTTCCCGGGTCGAAGCTGAGATACGCACGAAGGCTGGACTTCAAATGCACAAACAACTCCGCTGAATATGAGGCTGTGATTCTGGCACTTTCAAGGTTGCGATCGTTATCAGCCGAAGGGCACTCATCAACACAGACTCTCAAGTCATTGCGGGGCACATTGAAAAGAACTACAAAGCAAAAGATCCAGAGCTTCAAAAGTATTTTCAATATGTACGAAGGTTAGAATCTTTCTTCCCTCGGCATAACCGTAAAAGCAATATCGAGGCTGAAAACAGCGAAGCAGATTGCTTAGCCAAAGCAGCCGCGCAGCAGCTACAGCTCCTCCGGACGTGTTCTACGAGGTTTCCACTCGGTCAGCCTTCGAAGCTTCCGAAATCAGCATCAAGCTAATCAACACAATTCAGTGCGAGGATTGGAGAGCATCTATCATGGCCTACATCAAAGGACTCCATGAACCCAGCTCCAAAGAAGAAGAGAACAGACTAAAGCAAAGAGTGCGAGGGTACAAGATTGTGGATAACACCTTGTTCAAAGCTTCGGTAACCTCACCTTGGCTCAAGTGCGTGTCACAGTGCGAAGGTAACGACATTCTCAAACTCATCCACGAAGGTATATGTGGTTCACACAATGGCCCGAGGGCACTAGTAGGAAAGGCTTTCCGGCAAGGTTTCTACTGGCCAACTGCACTGAGAGACGCTGAAACCATCGTCAAGAAGTGCGAAGGTTGTCAACTAACAGCAAAAAAACAAAACACCCAGGGGCTCCCACAACCCTCATATGCCCAACCTGGCCTCTACAAAGGTGGGCAATGGATCTCGTGGGCCCACTACCGACTGCTCCCAGGAACCTTCGCTATGCGGTGGTAGCCGTGGAATATTTCACCAAATGGACCGAAACAAGACCGCTGTCCTCCATAACCTCCCTCGCAGTAAAAAGATTTTTCTGGCAGCAGATAGTTTGTCGCTTCGGAGTCCCCCAACATCTAACCGTCGACAACGGCACCCAGTTTGACAGCGAGGTTTTCAAAGAATTCTGTGCACAAATCGGAACAATTCTATGCTTCGCCTCAGTCCGACACCCGCAGTCCAACGGTCTAGTCGAAAGAGCCAACGCAACAATCTTCCAATCCATATCCAAAAAATTGCAAGGCAGACCCAAAGGCAAATGGGCAGACGAGCTAACTGCAGTCACCTGGTCTCACAATACCTCCGAATGTAGAGCAACCAAGTTCACACCCTTCAAACTTTTATTCGGCGAAGAAGCCGTGTTACCAGAGGAGCTAAAATACGTTTCACCAAGAACAACCCTCGCAAGTGATGAGCCAGCCAAGCTAACTGACAAGACTTGCTAGAAGAAACAAGATGCAGCGCAGTTCACAACCTTCGCAAGTATCAGGAAGAGACCAAGAAGTGGAGAGATAAAAAGGTCAGAATCAAAAACCTGCAGAAGGGTGACCTCGTCCTCATCCGTAAACAAAACGCCAGCATGGCCGGAAAGTTCCAGCCCAAGTGGACAGGCCCGTTCCTGATCGCAGAATGCAATCGCCCAGGCTCTTTCCACCTCTCCGACAGTGAAGGCAATATCTTACCACACACCTGGAACATAGACGACCTTCGCAAATTTTACCCATAGCGGAGCCTTAGCGAGCCCTCGCGTTATGTAATCTTTGTCACATACTATGTTATCTACACTCATGTACTTGACAAAAACAGGAGCTGCACTCTTTTTCCTTACGAAGGGGCGTAAGGTTTTTTAATGAGGCAGTATCCAAAGCACTAATACAGGCTACAACCCCCCAAAAAGCAAAATCTCCAACCCTCTACTCCCAGGCATCGAAACAGCGGATCTCTTTCAAGAGCGCTACATTCGATGAAAACAAGCTAAGATTGCTTCGAAAAACATTCCTGTTCTTTTCAAAGCAAACTTCACCTCCGCCTAAGATAAGGGGAGGAAAGTCGAGCACCCTGGCACAAACGACAGGGGCTCGCAAAAAGCAAACTCACCTCCGCCTAAGATAAGGGGAGGAAAGTCGAGCACCCTGGCACAAACGACAGGGGCTCGCAAAAAGCAAACTCACCTCCGCCTAAGATAAGGGGAGGAAAGTCGAGCACCCTGGCACAAACGACAGGGGCTCGCAAAAAGCAAACTCACCTCCGCCTAAGATAAGGGGAGGAAAGTCGAGCACCCTGGCACAAACGACAGGGGCTCGCAAAAGCAAACTCACCTCCGCCTAAGATAAGGGGAGGAAAGTCGAGCACCCTGGCACAAACGACAGGGGCTCGCAAAAAGCAAACTCACCTCCGCCTAAGATAGGGGGAGGAAAGTCGAGCACCCTGGCACAAACGACAGGGGTTCGCAAAAAGAAGCAAACTTCACCTCCGCCAGAAATAAGGGAAGGCGCGAAGTCCAAAAAGTCGAGCATTCTCGCACAAGCAAGCCAGGCCTCGGGCGGGCCCACATTCTCCGTCTCGCCCGAGCCCTCCAAGCCAGGCCTCGGGCGGGGCCACATCAACATGATTAAAAAGCAGTGCGCGAGCCTCGCTAAAAGAAAAAGGGGGCGTCGCTGTTTTTCCAAAACAAGTTCACACGAGCAAGTGCGCGAGCCTCGCTAAAAAGAAAAAGGGGGCGTCGCTGTTTTTTCAAAACAAGCTCACACGAGCAAGTGCGCGAGCCTCGCTAAAAAGAAAAAGGGGGCGTCGCTGTTTTTTCAAAACAAGCTCACACGAGCAAGTGCGCGAGCCTCGCTAAAAAGAAAAGGGGGCGTCGCTGTTTTTTCAAAACAAGCTCACACGAGCAAGTGCGCGAGCCTGGCTAAAAGAAAAAGGGGGCGTCGCTGTTTTTCCAAAACAAGCTCACACGAGCAAGTGCGCGAGCCTCGCTAAAAAGAAAAAGGGGGCGTCGCTGTTTTTTCAAAACAAGCTCACACGAGCAAGTGCGCGAGCCTCGCTAAAAAGAAAAAGGGGGCGTTGCTGTTTTTTCAAAACAAGCTCACACGAGCAAGTGCGCGAGCCTGGCTAAAAGAAAAAGGGGGCGTCGCTGTTTTTTCAAAACAAGCTCACACGAGCAAGTGTGCGAGCCTCGCTAAAAGAAAAAGGGGGCGTCGCTGTTTTTTCAAAACCAGCAAGTGCACGAGCAAACGCGCGAGCCTCGCCAAAAATAAAGCAGGGCGTCGCTGTTAAACAATGTAACAATACAAGAAACGTCAAGTTGCACAGCAAACATGGCACACAACCCACACGCTTTTCTCATACCGTTACAAAACAACACCAGATCATCCAAACCCTCGGCCTCCACCTCAACCCCCCCCTCCAATGGAACCATGGGTCCCCACAACAAAGGAGCTGCAGGGACAATTGGCAGCTCCCCGGGTAAAACCCTCGCCCTATACATGTACCTGTGCCTCGTCTCATTAACTTCCGAAGGTTCTTCCTTCGGGATCACAAGCGCCCCATCCGAACCAACTTCAAGCTCCCTTTGCCCGAACAAATATTCCAAAGCTGCGTTCTCGTCAATATCATCATCACCGCCAGCTTGCGAGGTCGGAGAAGACCCAAACAAATAACGATCGGCTTGGCGGTCTGTATAGTCTGTTTCGCGCCAAAATCGACTCGACCTACTATTTTTTTAAATCATATCTCCGCACCTTCGACCACCAAAAACGTTCAAAGGAAAGCGAAGGATATTTAAATCTAGCGCGAGCCCACGATTCACCAGTTATAAAAACATCTTGGTAGTTCAACATCAGCGGGGTCACGTCGAATACGTCTAGCACGGTTCCGTCAGGAACCTGCATGTTGCACAAAAATACGAGATGTCTCAGCCTCGTCAAGTCTTTACAAACAACCATAGTATCTACAAAAAGGCCTCCCTCGCCCCAACAAACCCAGGCATCACACCTGCCCAGCTTCCCCTCGGTTGATGTCCAAACCCTCGCCAGCGGCGACAGTCGAGGTCCCAGCTGACGCCTCCTCCGCCGTGGTTTCTTCCGCAGCAGCCTCGACATTCGCCGCAGTCTCCTCCTCCATCGCCGTCGCCCGCGCAGCATCTCCTTCAACAATCGGCACGCCCCCAGTCAACGCCTCGATCTCGGCGAGCGTAACCCCCGCACAGCTTGGCTCAGGGGCGGCTTCGGAGTCACCCCTCGCTGCAACTTCCGTAGGCGGCGAGGGCTTCGCATCTCGTCGAGCCTACAAGCAAAACAAAAGACAAACCTCGCCAAAATCAACGAACAACCCCTCTAAAACAAAGCAACAAAAATCAAAAAATTAAAAAAAAAATGCAAACCTGGCGCGTAGCCTCGGCAGCTTCTTCGAAGGCGAGGGCTCGGCCACCTCCGGAGATCCAAAACTTGCGAAGCAAACGCATCGCACAGTTCCGAACTTCTGCGTCATCAACCTTCATCTGACGAACCTCTTCAACCGACGGAAAGACATGGCTCGGCCTTTTGACCTTGCGAAGATGATCACAATCCGCCAGTCGAAGCGTGCTCGCCATTGCCAAGGCCCCGGCGTAGCCACCAAAATCGGCTGCATTGGAAACTAGCGAGCTAAACACATCAAGCTCGTTTCCCAGCCAGCCCTCGAAGGCCTCTGCATCAGCTGCAGGCAATGGCTCTCCGGCTGAGCCCCCAGCCTCGGTCAGACAACAATCAAGTTTACGTTTGACGTTCTCCATGCTCGTTCGCCAAGATTTTTCCAAATCACCTAGCCGACCCTCGGCCTCAGCCAAAGCCTTGTCTTTCTCCTTTCCCGCGGCAATCAGCTCAGCATTACGCTTCGCCAGCTCAA
Organism: Coix lacryma-jobi var. lacryma-jobi; assembly: GCA_009763385.1. Taxonomy (NCBI): domain Eukaryota; kingdom Viridiplantae; phylum Streptophyta; class Magnoliopsida; order Poales; family Poaceae; genus Coix; species Coix lacryma-jobi. Next base: position 190,382,893 of record CM019822.1, on the reverse strand, counting down.
CCGCCTCCTCTCGAGCCTTCGCGGCCTTCTCCGAAGCAATCTTCATTTCATTTTCTTTGTTCTCTAGGCTCCGCGCCAGTTTGCTATTCTCCTTCTCAAGTTCAGTAATATGGTTCCTCATAAACTCCATGTCGGAGCTAACCTTCCGCCTCGCGGAGCGGTTCAAGAGCATCAGCTCCGCCAACTTGACGTCAACGTCATCAAAGGTGTCGCCAACCGCTTGATCGGCAAGAAGAACCTCCGCCTCCGGCACACAAATGCGGCCGAAGATCCGGCCTAGGAAACGCCTTTCCTCCGGGCTACACTGCAAGTGGCAATCCCGAAGGTCCGGACTGGTGAACAGTGCAGTTGCCGGATCAGAAATCCCAAGCTTCTTAGCGTATTCCGGAAGGCTCGACCGGCTAGCCTCGCCAAACGGTCTTTTTCCCCGGGATCGCGCAGAGTCAAGCTCCCCATCAAACTCAGACCCCTCCACCCAAAGGTGCGAGCCCGCAAAGCTGGGAACCGCACCTCGTCGAGGGCTACCTGGCTCAATATCTTGTGCAATTCCAATTGCGCCCTGGGCAACCATCGCACCAACACTAGGCGAGGCTCCGCCTCCAATAGACACCTCCTCATCCGTGTCATGCCCTTCAATAGAACCCTCGCTGCCTTCATCAGACGAACCCTCGTCCGTCTCCCCCTCCTTTGCGTCCTTCTCCTCCACCTCATCATCATCAGATTCATCCTCGTCGCCCGAAGTCTGGACCAAAGCACCGATCCCTCCAACGCGAGGCACGCGTCCCCCGACTGAACCGACACCCCGGCCGCTCCGAGCCACGGCCAAGGAAGAAGTGCTCGCAGCAACAGAGCTAGCAGCGACCTTCATCGCAAGCACCTTCGCTCGGCCACCAGCTCCGCCACGGCCTCGACCACGGCCTCTCTTCGGCCGAGAGACGATCTCTGTTCCCCCCGAAGCCTTACGCTTCCTCTTCTTCGGCGCGTCGTCGCTCGAAGGAGCGGGCCAGTCGGCGTACCGAATACCAAGAATGTCAAACATTCTGTTCACTCGACCTTCGCCGCCCACCAAGCTATGGATAGCCTTCACCTCCAGTGGGGAAAGCTTCCCCACGAGCTCGTCCGTCCACTGCTGAACTCGTTTGAAAACAGCTTCGTTCTCGTCCTCGCGCCTCGGAAATTTCTTAAGAGTTTTTTCCCAAACCTTCTCCAGATCCAAACTAGGTTTCTTCAAGCCCCTACCTTCGTACCTTGGGTCATTCTCCACAACGAACCAAGTCCGCCTCCGGCCAAGAGGCCAAATCTTGGCACAGCAATATTCCTCCACTAAATCACGCGCACACTGAGAACGCGCAACGACCCTTAGGCAATCAACAGCAGCATGGGCCTCGATGCTCATCTTAGCTTCGGCGCCCACATCTCCAAGCACTGGAAGCTCGCCGCAAAGCTCGGAGCTGTCACTGAGTTTGTAATAGAACCAGAACTCCTGCCACCCGCTGCTCCACTTGTTCTTCTGCGCTTGCACCGGCAGCTCCGCGCCGGCGCGATGGCAAAAAGTGTACATCGCGAATTGTCCAAGGCTGGTCTTGCCCTCGCTGTCCGTAATCTTGCGAGGCTGCATGTGAACGCGATGAGTGCGAACAAAACCCTCGACATGAGGGACAACCCCCTGAGACCTGCAGGCCCAGACGTAAACCGACATCTTTGTGAAGCAAGAAGGCGTAAGCTGATGAAACCGCAGGTTGAACCTCCGCAGGACCGAAGTCACGAAGGAGTCAGCTGGGAAGCGAAGGCCAGCCGAAAAGAACTCTTCAAACACCACAACTTCATCTGCGTCCGGCTTCGGCACGGTCTCCCCACTGCTGGCCCTCACCTTGCCTTCCTCAACCCAGCCCCACCGCACATAAGATGAAATCTCACTTGCGCAAACCCGGCTAAGACCAAACTCGAAGGTGATCCCCTCATCCGCGGCTATGGAAGAAACAGCGCGAGCAGTTTGCTTCAACCTAGCCATCTCTTCAGCTGCTAACGCTACCAAACAACGAACGCCTGTCTCAACCCTCGCAGACAAGCTAAAACAAACCTTCGCTGCAAGCAAATTGCAACAGCAGGATGGCTATAGCAGCAGAGGGCACAATCAAAACTCCCCACCCACTCGTTCTATTTATAGGCCAGGAGACGAGCCCCTCACCCGACGAAGTCGGCACGACAACCAAAAAACGCAGCGCAAAAAAACGAAACAGGCTTCAATAGTATAAAATAACACCACAACGGCCCAGCCCAAAGCAGCCACGGACGTCGCTGCCGAGGGCCCCTTTTTTGTCCCCATTAAAAGGCGCTGCTTCGGCCTAAACACGGTCTTTTAGATCCAAGGCAACGAGGGGCTACTGTTGGGGGAAAGGACCCTCGGCAGAAGCGCCGCTCGAACTGGTGCTCGAAATTAGCCCTCGCGCAACGCCTAATGTCCTTGCGAGGTCCCTCTCCCATCGGAGACCGTTACCCTGACCCCCGGACGCAGGGTCAACCCTCGTCGCGTTGTTGTACTTCCGTGCAGGTCTAAGGCGACGGTCGCACTGCAGGAGACCTTCGCCGACTCACGACGCCACCTTCGCTTGGAGCGAAGGTCGAGGCAAGCGGCAAGTATGCGCTGCCCCAGAAGCAAGCGAAGCCGAAGATCCGGCGAGCGCGACCGAAGGTCAGGATCGCCGAAGGTCAAGACCGCCACACCTCTCCCCGAAGGTGAACAAGGGCCAGGTGGCGGCGCGCTGGAGTGTGGCTGATTAGGGTTTCCGCTTCAGCCGTGTATGTACGCTTTTGCCCCTCCTCCCTGCACGGAGGCGAGGAATCTTTCCTGTACCCTTTTGTAATTTGGCCCGTGCCCCTTGGCATTCCCTATAAATACCAAGGGGATGAACAGTGTAAGATACGACCTTTGGGGGATTTGAGCACCTTCACTTCCGTCTCACCTTCGCTACTGCATCCGACACTTGGCCGCCTTCGCTCTTTCCCCTGCACAAGTGCGGAGGTGGGGCAAGTGCGTTCCAACACCACATCCGCTCGCCCACGACACCGCTGGTACACCGGACCAACCGCACGGCGCCACGCGGCGCACACGTCAGCCGCCGCGCTGACCACACCGACCCGCTGGCTGTTTTGCAAATAAGCCCCTGTTCTTATTCAGAATCAACCCACCGTCCAAAATCCATGTTTATGAGTCTTGGCGCTCTTGCTGTTTAGCCCTTGACCTTTTTGGAAAACGATGCCGGGTCCAGCTGCAGTTCCTTTTCCGATTTTATTTAATTTAAATGCAAAATGAGTTCAGTTTATTTACAGTTTTGCCACCCAACTTCAAATGCCCATAACTTTTACGTTTTAACTCCGATTTGACCCGTTCAAGTCGCGTTAGATTCGTCTCGTCGAGCTCTACGCGTTAGATCAGTTTACGTTCTGTTTTCTTACTGTATGTTGTACTGTTATTTATATTGCTTTGCTTGGGCCATGTGATGATGCTTGATCCAGCGAGTGTGCGTTGCGTGGAACCTCCAGATCAAGACCGTGCCTTCGTCGATCCGACCCAGCCCGAAGGCAAGTGTCCTTGCTCATATTGCTCCTGTATTTATTTTATTTTGAGTTAGAGTAGCTAGATCCAGTAGATGCATGCAGTCTTAAATTGAATCTCATGTTAAGGTTTACTAGAACTTGTTTATATTATCCTTGTCACCTGGTTTGGGATGGTTTGGGTAGAAGTCATGCTTAGCCCTGCTGTCTTGGGATGGGATGGTAGTTTAATAATAATCTTGATTAATGATCTATGGAATATTTTGGGCTGATAATGTTGTAGTATGGTGAGTAGGTATATCCGGCAGGATGGACCGTGTGGTGGTTTTGTGCCGTGTGACTCGGCAGCTGCATTTGGTTTTTGGTTCTGGGCTTGTGCTAGATTATCCTGCCTGGATCCCTAGGACCCGGTTCTTGGAGCATGTAACCCGGCAAAACAGCGCAAACCATGAGGCCTATATGGCTCTGGGACTGGCTAATTAATTAGTTTCCTTCAAGTTGAGGGTCCACACGGGGTTTGTTTTAGTGGCTCACGAGGGGGCCCTGGGGGTCGTAGACCTTTGTACGGGGTGAAACCTTAGAGGTACGTGTGGAACGGACTTGGAGGCGACTTTGTAAAGGCCTTGTAGTGCGACCCCGCTGTGCACCTTGGCAGTGTTTAGCGTGATGGGGAAACGCATGACTCATGGGTAAAGATGTGCGAACTCTGCAGAGTATTAAAACTGATATATCAGCCGTGCTCACGGTCACGAGCGGGCTTGGACTTCTTCGAGATTAGTTGGTGGGTTTGTTCTAGTTCGTTAGAGAAGCCTTATGTGGTTATTAGTCTCATATGGCATGGGTACAGAGGCTTCTTCTACGCGGGTTACTGCTTGGTACGGGAGTGACTCCCAGGCTCGGGCGCAGACCTGGTGTTATTACGGAAGGTAGCTCTCTATGTCGTGACGTATGGAACTAATACACATAGGACTCCTTGTAACGGCCTGGTTCGGGTCATCTGATGGACTTCAGGTGTGGTTTGCCTGATGGACTTCAGGTGTGGGTACTTGGTGCGACTCCAAGTGCGGTTGCTTGGTGTGACTCCAAGTGTTGGTTGCTCGGTGCGACTCCGAGTGTGGTTACTGTTCTGTTGGAGACTGTGGTTATAACCTAGTAAATAGGTGCATAGGATTAATAGGATTTAATAGGATGTGTTGCTTTAGGCGCTTGAGTCAAACAGAGTCAGCCTACCTTTGTTCATAGCCTCATAAGCATATATTTCCTACACTTGCGGAGTACATTTCGATGTACTCACCCTTCCTCTTTGAACCCCCTGCTACCCCACCCAGACGTTGGAGTCTACGACGCAGAGCAGGAATACCCCGAAGACGGTGGTTACGACCTCGACAACTTGTACCCAGAAGACGGTGGATACGACCCAGACGACTTGCACTAGGATGGCGCAGCCCCCGGTCGACCTTCCTGTGGAGATGGCGTCCAGTTTCCGCGAGTCTACATTAGAGTTAGACTGAGAGTCTGTACTTTTCTTTTAGACCCGAGGGTCATTTTTGTAATAATGTTCGATATATTAATAAAGCATTGTTTTGATATTTACTATGATGTGGATATATGTATGAAAATTGATCCTGGCATACATATATTGTGCTACCCCAATTTTAAGAACAAAATTGGAGCACAATATATGCATGCCAGGATCAATTTTCATACATATATCCACATCATAGTAAATATCAAAACAATGCTTTATTAATAATATCGAACTTTGTTACATAAATGACCCTCGGGTCTGAAATAAAAAGTACAGACTCTCATGATAACGAACTCTAATGAGGACTCTGATGTAGATGCGGAAATCTGGACTCCATCTCCACAGGAAGGTCAACGGGGGGTAGCGCCATCCTAGTACAGGTCGTCAGGGTCGTAGCCTCCGTCTTCTGGATACTCCTGCTCCTCGTACGTGTAGTCTCCAGCGTCTGGGTGGGGTAGCAGGGGGACAAAGAGGAAGGGTGAGTACATCGAAATGTACTCCGCAAGTGTAGGAAATATATGCTTATGAGGCTTATAACAAAGGTAGGCTGACTTTGTTTGACTCAAGCGCCTAAAGCGACACACCCTATTAATCCTATTAATCCTATGCACCTATTTACTAGGTTATAGACAGACTCTGTAGGAAAGTAACAACACTCGGAGTCGCACCGAGCAAACCACACTCGGAGTCACACCGAGCAACCAACACCTGAAGTCCATCAGGCAACCGCACCTGAAGTCCATCGGATGACCCGAACCCAAAACCAACCAGTAACCAACTAATCTCAAAGAAGTCCAAGCCCGCTCGTGACCGTGAGCACGGCTGATATATCAGTTTTACACTCTGCAGAGGTTGCACATCGTTACCCATGAGTCGTGCAGATCCCGTCACGCTAAACACTGCCAAGGTGCATAGCAGGTTGCACTGCAAGGCCTTTACAAAGCCCCTCCAAGCCTGTGTTACACGTACTCTAAGGTTTCATCCCCGTACATAAGTCAGCGACCCCAGGGACCCCCTCTTGAGCCACTAAACAAACCCCGTGTAGCATAACTCGGAGGAAACTAATTAGTTAGCCAGGTCCAGCCCATCCAGATCTCATGGTTGCGCTGTCAAGCCGGGTTACATGCTCTGAGAACCGGGTCCTAGGGATCCAGGCAGGATATGTCTAGCACGAGCCCCGAACCAAAAACCAAAAGCAGCTGCCGAGTCCCACGGCACAAAACCACCAATACGGGTCCATCCTGCCGGATTTACCTAATAACCATGTTACTACAAAATTACCCTGTCCACATTCGTTTCATAGTTCATTAATCAAGTTTATAAACATTATAACTCCCATCCCAACCATGACTGCAGGGCTAAGCAAAACACCTACCCGAACATCCCAAAACAGGCGACAAAGATAATATATACAAATTCTAGTAAACCATAACATGGGATTCAAATTAATGACAAGCATGCATCTACAAGATCTAACTACTCTAGTACCAAAAGTAAAATTAAGTAGGTGCAAGATGTTCAAGGACACTTGCCTTCAGACTGGGTCGAATCAACTGGGTCGCAAGGATGGTCTGGAGCGTCCTCGTACTCCGCATTCTCTGGCCCAAGCAACATACATGGCACAATACATGGAAATAAATAACAGTACAACAAACAGTAAACTAATAGATCTACTGCGTAGAGAACGAAATTATGAAACTAACGCAAGTGGAACGGGTCAAATCAGAGTTAAAATGCAAAAGTTAAACCCACCAACTAATCTCGAAGAAGTCCAAGCCCGCTCGTGACCGTGAGCACGGCTGATATATCAGTTTTACACTCTGCAGAGGTTGCACATCGTTACCCATGAGTCGTGCAGATCCCGTCACGCTAAACACTGCCAAGGTGCATAGCAGGTAGCACTGCAAGGCCTTTACAAAGCCCCTCCAAGCCTGTGTTACACGTACTCTAAGGTTTCATCCCCGTACATAAGTCAGCGACCCCAGGGACCCCCTCTTGAGCCACTAAACAAACCCCGTGTAGCATAACTCGGAGGAAACTAATTAGTTAGCCAGGTCCAGCCCATCCAGATCTCATGGTTGCGCTGTCAAGCCGGGTTACATGCTCTGAGAACCGGGTCCTAGGGATCCAGGCAGGATATGTCTAGCACGAGCCCCGAACCAAAAACCAAAAGCAGCTGCCGAGTCTCACGACACAAAACCACCAATACGGGTCCATCCTGCCGGATTTACCTAATAACCATGTTACTACAAAATTACCCTGTCCACATTCGTTTCATAGTTCATTAATCAAGTTTATAAACATTATAACTCCCATCCCAACCATGACTGCAGGGCTAAGCAAAACACCTACCCGAACATCCCAAAACAGGCGACAAGGATAATATATACAAATTCTAGTAAACCATAACATGGGATTCAAATTAATGACATGCATGCATCTACAAGATCTAACTACTCTAGTACCAAAAGTAAAATTAAGTAGGTGCAAGATGTTCAAGGACACTTGCCTTCGGACTGGGTCGAATCAACTGGGTCGCAAGGATGGTCTGGAGCGTCCTCGTACTCGAAATGTACTCCGCAAGTGTAGGAAATATATGCTTATGAGGCTATGAACAAAAGTAGGTTGACTCTGTTTGACTCAAGCGCCTAAAGCAACACATCCTATTAAATCCTATTAATCCTATGCACCTATTTACTAGGTTATAACCACAGTCTCCATCGGTAACAGTAACCACACTCGGAGTCGCACCGAGCAAACCACACTCGGAGTCACACCGAGCAACCAACACTTGGAGTCCACCAAGCAACCACACTTGGAGTCACACCAAGCAAAACCCACACCTGAAGTCCATCAGATGACCCAAACCCAAAACCAACCAGTAACCAACTAATCTCGAAGAAGTCCAAGCCCGCTCGTGACCGTGAGCACGGCTGATATATCAGTTTTACACTCCCACCCGTCATTCTCCCTTCCCCACTGACGAGTGGAGCCCACCCGTCAGCCGTCGTCCCCAACAGCCACACCGCACCGCCCGCGCGATATCTCCCCTGTTCCGCGTGCCTGTGCCTCGCCACCGCCGTCCAACGCCCTCCCCGCCTTTCTCGGTGCGTCCCCGTTGCACCAGGATCGCGCCGCCACCCCATACCCTCTGCCTACAAGAAACCCCCAAACCAACCCCACGCCCTAGCACTGCTGTCGCCATTGCCAGGCATCCCACCGAGCCCTCGCCTCCCCATCCTTCCCTCCGACTTCGCAGAAACGTCATGTGCCCAACCCAGCCACCCCGCACCGTCGTACAGGGTTCCATCGAGGTTGCCAAGCACTACTCCCCAGCACCCTCGCCTTGCCCTCCCATGCCCCGTAGCGCCACCGTGGCGAGTTCGGGCTAACGCCCATGGCGCCGCCGTGCGCGGTCAATGCGCCACCGCCCCTTTCCTCCTACTCTGACACACATCTCACCCAAAACCCCTTCCAGCCGTCCGATCTATCCTGTCCGGCTCAGATTAGATAAAGCCATCGAACCGGTATGGGCCGGGTCCACGAACCCATGGACTCGGTGCACCGCGCCAACTCGGCTAGTCCACCGGCCCCCCTGGCACACCGCGCCAATCGCGTGCGGCCGCGTGGCGAGCACGTCAGCGCCCGTCTGCATGCGCCGACCGGTTTCGGCCAATTTGCAGAAAAACCCTCCATGTTTTCCATAATCAACCCGCGATCCAACCTTCCTATTCCCTGCGTCTGGCGAATCTTTCCTTTTAGCCCCTGTGGTTTCAGATAAATGAGGCCCGACCCAGTCAACGTTTTAATTCAGTTTTAATTCAATTTTAATTGGAAAATGAGTTCTATGTATTTACAGATTTGCCACTAAAACTTCAAATGCCCATAACTTTTGCATTTTAACTCTGATTTGACCCGTTCCACTTGCGTTAGTTTCATAATTTCGTTCTCTACGCAGTAGATCTATTAGTTTACTGTTTGTTGTACTGTTATTTATTTCCATGTATTGTGCCATGTATGTTGCTTGGGCCAGAGAATGCGGAGTACGAGGACGCTCCAGACCATCCTTGCGACCCAGTTGATTCGACCCAGTCCGAAGGCAAGTGTCCTTGAACATCTTGCACCTACTTAATTTTACTTTTGGTACTAGAGTAGTTAGATCTTGTAGATGCATGCTTGTCACTAATTTGAATCCCATGTTATGGTTTACTAGAATTTGTATATATTATCCTTGTCGCCTGTTTTGGGATGTTCGGGTAGGTGTTTTGCTTAGCCCTGCAGTCATGGTTGGGATGGGAGTTATAATGTTTATAAACTTGATTAATGAACTATGAAACGAATGTGGACAAGGTAATTTTGTAGTAACATGGTTATTAGGTAAATCCGGCAGGATGGACCCGTATTGGTGGTTTTGTGCCGTGGGACTCGGCAGCTGCTTTTGGTTTTTGGTTCGGGGCTCGTGCTAGACATATCCTGCCTGGATCCCTAGGACCCGGTTCTCAGAGCATGTAACCCGGCTTGACAGCGCAACCATGAGATCTGGATGGGCTGGACCTGGCTAACTAATTAGTTTCCTCCGAGTTATGCTACACGGGGTTTGTTTAGTGGCTCAAGAGGGGGTCCCTGGGGTCGCTGACTTATGTACGGGGATGAAACCTTAGAGTACGTGTAACACAGGCTTGGAGGGGCTTTGTAAAGGCCTTGCAGTGCAACCTGCTATGCACCTTGGCAGTGTTTAGCGTGACGGGATCTGCACGACTCATGGGTAACGATGTGCAACCTCTGCAGAGTGTAAAACTGATATATCAGCCGTGCTCACGGTCACGAGCGGGCTTGGACTTCTTTGAGATTAGTTGGTTACTGGTTGGTTTTGGGTTCGGGTCATCCGATGGACTTCAGGTGCGGTTGCCTGATGGACTTCAGGTGTTGGTTGCTCGGTGTGACTCCGAGTGTGGTTTGCTCGGTGCGACTCCGAGTGTTGTTACTTTCCTACAGAGTCTGTCTATAACCTAGTAAATAGGTGCATAGGATTAATAGGATTAATAGGGTGTGTCGCTTTAGGCGCTTGAGTCAAACAAAGTCAGCCTACCTTTGTTATAAGCCTCATAAGCATATATTTCCTACACTTGCGGAGTACATTTCGATGTACTCACCCTTCCTCTTTGTCCCCCTGCTACCCCACCCAGACGCTGGAGACTACACGTACGAGGAGCAGGAGTATCCAGAAGACGGAGGCTACGAACCTGACGACCTGTACTAGGATGGCGCTTACTCTGTGACACCCCAATTTTAAGAACAAAATTGGAGCACAATATATGTATGCCAGGATCAATTTTCATACATATATCCACATCATAGTAAATATCAAAACAATGCTTTATTAATATATCGAACATTATTACAAAAATGACCCTCGGGTCTAAAAGAAAAGTACAGACTCTCAGTCTAACTCTAATGTAGACTCGCGGAAACTGGACGCCATCTCCACAGGAAGGTCGACCGGGGGCTGCGCCATCCTAGTGCAAGTCGTCTGGGTCGTATCCACCGTCTTCTGGGTACAAGTTGTCGAGGTCGTAACCACCGTCTTCGGGGTATTCCTGCTCTGCGTCGTAGACTCCAACGTCTGGGTGGGGTAGCAGGGGGTTCAAAGAGGAAGGGTGAGTACATCGAAATGTACTCCGCAAGTGTAGGAAATATATGCTTATGAGGCTATGAACAAATGTAGGCTGACTCTGTTTGACTCAAGCGCCTAAAGCAACACATCCTATTAAATCCTATTAATCCTATGCACCTATTTACTAGGTTATAACCACAGTCTCCAACAGAACAGTAACCACACTCGGAGTCGCACCGAGCAACCAACACTTGGAGTCACACCAAGCAACCGCACTTGGAGTCGCACCAAGTACCCACACCTGAAGTCCATCAGGCAAACCACACCTGAAGTCCATCAGATGACCCGAACCAGGCCGTTACAAGGAGTCCTATGTGTATTAGTTCCATACATCACGACATAGAGAGCTACCTTCCGTAATAACACCAGGTCTGCGCCCGAGCCTGGGAGTCACTCCCGTACCAAGCAGTAACCCGCGTAGAAGAAGCCTCTGTACCCATGCCATATGAGACTAATAACCACATAAGGCTTCTCTAACGAACTAGAACAAACCCACCAACTAATCTCGAAGAAGTCCAAGCCCGCTCGTGACCGTGAGCACGGCTGATATATCAGTTTTAATACTCTGCAGAGTTCGCAAATCTTTACCCATGAGTCATGCGTTTCCCCATCACGCTAAACACTGCCAAGGTGCACAGCGGGGTCGCACTACAAGGCCTTTACAAAGTCGCCTCCAAGTCCGTTCCACACGTACCTCTAAGGTTTCACCCCGTACAAAGGTCTACGACCCCCAGGGCCCCCTCGTGAGCCACTAAAACAAACCCCGTGTGGACCCTCAACTTGAAGGAAACTAATTAATTAGCCAGTCCCAGAGCCATATAGGCCTCATGGTTTACGTTGTCAAGCCGGGTTTTGCTTCTCGCTGACAGGCGGGGCCCGTCTGTCGGGTCCGTCCCCAACCCCCGCTCCGCCCTTCGCGCGACGCCGCCCGCTGTGCGCGCCCTCAGATGCGATCTGCAGCAGCAGAACCCACCGCGTCCCTCCTCTCTCTTCGACCTACAAGTACACCGCCACCACTCCTTGTCTTCCCGTACCCTCCCTCCATCTCCGGCGCCCGCACCCACTGGAGCCGAGCACTGCATCCGCCGCCATCAGTGCTCTAGGCCGAGCTTCGATCCTGCCCCATCTGAGCCATCTCGGCGCCGAAGACTGCATCTACAACCTCGCGGTGAGATTCCTTTGTCCTCCTTCGTTCCTCGATTGTCCCCGTGCTCTCTAGTCTCGGTTCCGTGCACCACCGAGCGCACCGTCCATGGCGCCGTCACATGCAGAGCGCCGGTGACCGCCTTCTCCTTCCCTGTTCACCACCCCAGCCACCCCGCACCGTCGTACAGGGTTCCATCGAGGTTGCCAAGCACTACTCCCCAGCACCCTCGCCTTGCCCTCCCGTGCCCCGTAGCGCCACCGTGGCGAGTTCGGGCTAACGCCCATGGCGCCGCCGTGCGCGGTCACTGCGCCACCGCCCCTTTCCTCCTACTCTGACACGCATCTCACCCAAAACCCCTTCCAGCCGTCCGATCTATCCTGTCCGGCTCAGATTAGATAAAGCCATCGAACCGGTATGGGCCGGGTCCACGAACCCATGGACTCGGTGCACCGCGCCAACTCGGCTAGTCCACGGCCCCCCCTGGCACACCGCGCCAATCGCGTGCGGCCGCGTGGCGAGCACGTCAGCGCCCGTCTGCATGCGCCGACCGGTTTCGGCCAATTTGCAGAAAAACCCTCCATGTTTTCCATAATCAACCCGCGATCCAACCTTCCTATTCCCTGGGTCTGGCGAATCTTTCCTTTTAGCCCCTGTGGTTTCAGATAAATGAGGCCCGACCCAGTCAGCGTTTTAATTCAGTTTTAATTCAATTTTAATTGGAAAATGAGTTCTATGTATTTACAGATTTGCCACTAAAACTTCAAATGCCCATAACTTTTGCATTTTAACTCTGATTTGACCCGTTCCACTTGCGTTAGTTTCATAATTTCGTTCTCTACGCAGTAGATCTATTAGTTTACTGTTTGTTGTATTGTTATTTATTTCCATGTATTGTGCCATGTATGTTGCTTGGGCCAGAGAGTGCGGAGTACGAGGACGCTCCAGACCCTTCCTGTGATCCTGCAGATTCGACCCAGCCCGCAGGCAAGTGTTCTTGAACATCTTGCTCCCGTATTTATTTTACTTTTATTAGAGTAGTTAGATCCAGTAGATGCATGCAGTCTTAAATTGAATCCCATGTTAAGGTTTACTAGAACTTGTTCATATTTTCCTTGTCACCTGGTTTGGGATGTGTTGGGTAGACGTCATGCTTGGCCCTGCTTTCTTGGGATGGGATGGTTTTATAATTAATTCTGATTAATGATTTATGGAACATGTGGACTGGTAATGAGTAGTATGGTGAGTAGGTAAATCCGGCAGGATGGACCGTGTGGTGGTTTTTGTGCCGTGGGACTCGGCAGCTGGTTTTGGTTTTTGGTTCTGGGCTTGTGCTAGATTATCCTGCCTGGATCCCTAGGACCCGGTTCTCAGAGCATGTAACCCGGCTTGACAGCGCAACCATGAGATCTGGATGGGCTGGACCTAGCTAACTAATTAGTTTCCTCCGAGTTATGCTACACGGGGTTTGTTTAGTGGCTCAAGAGGGGGTCCCTGGGGTCGCTGACTTATGTACGGGGATGAAACCTTAGAGTACGTGTAACACAGGCTTGGAGGGGCTTTGTAAAGGCCTTGCAGTGCAACCTGCTATGCACCTTGGCAGTGCTTAGCGTGACGGGATCTGCACGACTCATGGGTAACGATGTGCAACCTCTGCAGAGTGTAAAACTGATATATCAGCCGTGCTCACGGTCACGAGCGGGCTTGGACTTCTTTGAGATTAGTTGGTTACTGGTTGGTTTTGGGTTCGGGTCATCCGATGGACTTCAGGTGCGGTTGCCTGATGGACTTCAGGTGTTGTTTGCTCGGTGTGACTCCGAGTGTGGTTTGCTCGGTGCGACTCCGAGTGTTGTTACTTTCCTACAGAGTCTGTCTATAACCTAGTAAATAGGTGCATAGGATTAATAGGATTAATAGGGTGTGTCGCTTTAGGCGCTTGAGTCAAACAAAGTCAGCCTACCTTTGTTATAAGCCTCATAAGCATATATTTCCTACACTTGCGGAGTACATTTCGATGTACTCACCCTTCCTCTTTGTCCCCCTGCTACCCCACCCAGACGCTGGAGACTACACGTACGAGGAGCAGGAGTATCCAGAAGACGGAGGCTACGACCCTGACGACCTGTACTAGGATGGCGCTACCCCCGGTTGACCTTCCTGTGGAGATGGAGTCCAGATTTCCGCATCTACATCAGAGTCCTCATTAGAGTTCGTTATCATGAGAGTCTGTACTTTTTATTTCAGACCCGAGGGTCATTTATGTAACAAAGTTCGATATTATTAATAAAGCATTGTTTTGATATTTACTATGATGTGGATATATGTATGAAAATTGATCCTGGCATACATATATTGTGCTCCAATTTTGTTCTTAAAATTGGGGTGTCACAGAGTGGTATCGGAGCCGTGTTGACCGTAGGACGCTACCCTAGTCAGTCGTCGAATTTACAAGACTATTTTTACAAAGTCTGACCCCTTTTTCCCACTTCTGTAGTCTATCTCTGCTGAAAATTCAAACTCTATTTTAAAGTAGGTCCTCCAAATCCTAGGATGCCCACCATAATTGTTTCGCCTCGTAGCACGTTGATTGACATTTACTTGTGCACTTGTTTGATTTGCTTCTTTGTATTGACTGTAGCTTCCCCGAATCTCGGGACGAGATTCCAGTTAAGGGGGTAAGTTTGTAACACCCCGGGTTTTTAAATGATTAAAATTAAATAGAATTTAATTGAGAAATGGCCAAAATCCTAGTTGGAGGAAAAATTCTAGCCAGATGTTTGTTGCATTCATGCTGTTGCACAATTTTATTGGGTGAAAAAGAATTTTGTTAAACCCGAATAGGGCGGAACGGATTTATTCTATTTAGAAAGCAAATAAAAAGATTTATGAAAATTTTACAAAATCAAACTCAAAATTTATTTGTAAAACCTAGGAAAAATATTTCTAAAAGTTTGCAAAAGTTATTTAATTTCAAACTGATTTGAAATTGGGATTTCAAAAGGTTTTGCAAAGTTTGGGAAAAAGGAAAAGAAAGCCAAAAGGCAAACTAGGCTTCTTCCTTCTCCATTCTTCCGGCCAGCCCACTTCCCCACCTTCCCATTCCCTTCCTCCCTCCGAGTTGGGCCAGGCCCAGCCTGCGACGGCCGCTACCCGCCTCCACTCTCGCCCCGGCCCAGCGCCCCGCCTCCTCTCCCCTTCAACTGCACCGGGCCGCGTCGGCCTGCGGACGCATGACCGGCCATGAGCGACCGCACCCTCCCCTTCTCTCCCACCGCCATCCAGGGCCCACCCGTCATTCTCCCTTCCCCACTGACGAGTGGAGCCCACCCGTCAGCCGTCGTCCCCAACAGCCACACCGCACCGCCCGCGCGATATCTCCCCTGTTCCGCGTGCCTGTGCCTCGCCACCGCCGTCCAACGCCCTCCCCGCCTTTCTCGGTGCGTCCCCGTTGCACCAGGATCGCGCCGCCACCCCATACCCTCTGCCTACAAGAAACCCCCAAACCAACCCCACGCCCTAGCACTGCTGTCGCCATTGCCAGGCATCCCACCGAGCCCTCGCCTCCCCATCGTTCCCTCCGACTTCGCAGAAACGTCACGTGCCCACCCAGCTGCTCCGACGCCTTCACTTGGGGGCTGTGGCGCGCTGTCTCGCTGCGCAGGGGAGACGCCGGGGGAAACAAGCCCGCCGCCACCTCGAACAGAGCAGAGCATCCGCCCCGCCGTCGATTCCTCCCCTCCGGATCATCTCTAACTACGAAAAGGCTTCCAGAAGGTTCGCCTTCCTCTCCTCTCTCCCTTGTCACCCTCAATTTGGTAATCCGCGGCCTTAACCGAATTGTTCCTCAGGGCCCGAGCACCCCATCCGCCATCGCCGCCGGAACTCCTCCTCCGTGCCACGAGCCGCGTCGACAACCCCTCCATCGTGATCACCGTAAGATCCTCTCTCTTATGCACACCTACCCGCAGTCGCTACCGGCCTCTAGGTCATTGTCCGAGCAGGGCGGTCATGGCGCCGCCGTGCAAGCCATGGCGCCGCCGTCTCTAACACCACCGGCGGCCACCCAGTCCCTCCCTTCCTGCTCTGGGCCACTGGATCTGTCTTGGACGACACAGATTAGAACACCCCGCGAAGGGGTATGCACCCGGTCCACGCCCTGGTGGACTTGGTCCTCAGCCGGCCACATCCGCTCGCCCACGACACCGCTGGTACACCGGACCAACCGCACGGCGCCACGCGGCGCACACGTCAGCCGCCGCGCTGACCACACCGACCCGCTGGCTGTTTTGCAAATAAGCCCCTGTTCTTATTCAGAATCAACCCACCGTCCAAAATCCATGTTTATGAGTCTTGGCGCTCTTGCTGTTTAGCCCTTGACCTTTTTGGAAAACGATGCCGGGTCCAGCTGCAGTTCCTTTTCCGATTTTATTTAATTTAAATGCAAAATGAGTTCAGTTTATTTACAGTTTTGCCACCCAACTTCAAATGCCCATAACTTTTACGTTTTAACTCCGATTTGACCCGTTCAAGTCGCGTTAGATTCGTCTCGTCGAGCTCTACGCGTTAGATCAGTTTACGTTCTGTTTTCTTACTGTATGTTGTACTGTTATTTATATTGCTTTGCTTGGGCCATGTGATGATGCTTGATCCAGCGAGTGTGCGTTGCGTGGAACCTCCAGATCAAGACCGTGCCTTCGTCGATCCGACCCAGCCCGAAGGCAAGTGTCCTTGCTCATATTGCTCCTGTATTTATTTTATTTTGAGTTAGAGTAGCTAGATCCAGTAGATGCATGCAGTCTTAAATTGAATCTCATGTTAAGGTTTACTAGAACTTGTTTATATTATCCTTGTCACCTGGTTTGGGATGGTTTGGGTAGAAGTCATGCTTAGCCCTGCTGTCTTGGGATGGGATGGTAGTTTAATAATAATCTTGATTAATGATCTATGGAATATTTTGGGCTGATAATGTTGTAGTATGGTGAGTAGGTATATCCGGCAGGATGGACCGTGTGGTGGTTTTGTGCCGTGTGACTCGGCAGCTGCATTTGGTTTTTGGTTCTGGGCTTGTGCTAGATTATCCTGCCTGGATCCCTAGGACCCGGTTCTTGGAGCATGTAACCCGGCAAAACAGCGCAAACCATGAGGCCTATATGGCTCTGGGACTGGCTAATTAATTAGTTTCCTTCAAGTTGAGGGTCCACACGGGGTTTGTTTTAGTGGCTCACGAGGGGGCCCTGGGGGTCGTAGACCTTTGTACGGGGTGAAACCTTAGAGGTACGTGTGGAACGGACTTGGAGGCGACTTTGTAAAGGCCTTGTAGTGCGACCCCGCTGTGCACCTTGGCAGTGTTTAGCGTGATGGGGAAACGCATGACTCATGGGTAAAGATGTGCGAACTCTGCAGAGTATTAAAACTGATATATCAGCCGTGCTCACGGTCACGAGCGGGCTTGGACTTCTTCGAGATTAGTTGGTGGGTTTGTTCTAGTTCGTTAGAGAAGCCTTATGTGGTTATTAGTCTCATATGGCATGGGTACAGAGGCTTCTTCTACGCGGGTTACTGCTTGGTACGGGAGTGACTCCCAGGCTCGGGCGCAGACCTGGTGTTATTACGGAAGGTAGCTCTCTATGTCGTGACGTATGGAACTAATACACATAGGACTCCTTGTAACGGCCTGGTTCGGGTCATCTGATGGACTTCAGGTGTGGTTTGCCTGATGGACTTCAGGTGTGGGTACTTGGTGCGACTCCAAGTGCGGTTGCTTGGTGTGACTCCAAGTGTTGGTTGCTCGGTGCGACTCCGAGTGTGGTTACTGTTCTGTTGGAGACTGTGGTTATAACCTAGTAAATAGGTGCATAGGATTAATAGGATTTAATAGGATGTGTTGCTTTAGGCGCTTGAGTCAAACAGAGTCAGCCTACCTTTGTTCATAGCCTCATAAGCATATATTTCCTACACTTGCGGAGTACATTTCGATGTACTCACCCTTCCTCTTTGAACCCCCTGCTACCCCACCCAGACGTTGGAGTCTACGACGCAGAGCAGGAATACCCCGAAGACGGTGGTTACGACCTCGACAACTTGTACCCAGAAGACGGTGGATACGACCCAGACGACTTGCACTAGGATGGCGCAGCCCCCGGTCGACCTTCCTGTGGAGATGGCGTCCAGTTTCCGCGAGTCTACATTAGAGTTAGACTGAGAGTCTGTACTTTTCTTTTAGACCCGAGGGTCATTTTTGTAATAATGTTCGATATATTAATAAAGCATTGTTTTGATATTTACTATGATGTGGATATATGTATGAAAATTGATCCTGGCATACATATATTGTGCTCCAATTTTGTTCTTAAAATTGGGGTGTCACAGGGACCGTACTGGCGGACAGTCCGGGGTCCTGCTGAGTGTTGCATTTTAGTGCGTTTGCTCTCCCGGCTTCTTCGCTTGGTTTTCGGACTTCTCGTTTGGCCCTAGAGTTGATCAAGGAACCTCTCTAGGTATCTTTGCTACTAGTTAGCATAGGTATTTGAGAGTTTCTCGACGTAGCCGTCTATCTACGTTCGGGACTTGATTTTTGAGGGTTGAACTTGCTCCGGAGCTTTTGGCGTTTGGTTTGCTATCGCTTTGTGGTGCTTCGCTGTGATCCTAGGGATCATCCACCCTCTTCCAAGGGTCGTGGGCATCACGGTTTCGATCGAAGCTTTCGGGGGTTGATTTTGGGGACAAAAGGCCAAAGTTTCGAGAGAAATTTTTGTGCTCCCATTCACCCCCCCTCTGGTCGCCTTGCTATTGCATTCTCGGTCCTTCAATTGGTATCGGAGCGGGTTAAGGATCTTCCACCTTAGCCGGTTCCAGATCCACAGAAGGCGACATGGATCGCGGCGTGGGCAAACCGCCGTTTTTCGATGGGACGAACTATGCGTATTGGAAGATACGCATGTTGGCCTATCTGCAGAGTATTGGTGCTTCAATCTAGGATATTTGCAACTCTGCTGATTACATGGTCTTGCCTGCTCGTGTCACTCAGCGTCAGATCGATGAGCACGATGCCAATAGCCGAGCTCGTAATGCTCTTTTCTCTTGTTTGAGCATGTCCGAGTTTGATCAAGTTTGTCACCTCGCTACGGCTCGGGAGATTTGGGCTACCCTCATGCGTTTTCATGAGGGAACCTCTCAAGTCAAAACTCGTCTCTACGAGTCGTTCAAGCGAGAGTATGAGAACTTTTGACATATGCCTGGCGAGAGCATAGAAAGTTTATTCGCTCGCTTTCAGATGATTGTCAACAGGATGACGGCTAATAAGGAGCTATTGCCTTTCGACGATCATGAGAGGGCTTTGAAGCTTTTACATACCCTTGATCGATCGGTGTGGGATTCCAAGGTTCAGGCGATCATCGAATCGCCTAACTATGAGACCCTCACGTGCGACGAGCTCTTCAGTAAGCTCAAGTCCAGTGAGATCGATGCCATGGCGAGAGCTTCTTATGAAAATCCTTCAGGCCCGTCGATGGCTTTGGTTTCTGGTTCTTCTACTAACACCTCTGGAGGCTTTGCACTTTCCTCTCTTCTTTCTGTCACAGATGAGCAGCTGGAGTTCATGGAGGATGACGAGTTGGCTTTGCTCGCCAACCGGTTCTCGCGGTTTCACAACAACCGCATGAACCGTCGCCGCGGAAGAGGACGCTTGGGATGCTTTGAGTGCGGCGACCCCAACCACTTCATCGCCAATTTCCCAAAGAAGAACAAGCAGACCTTCGGCAAGGCAGAACATGGGAACAAGTACGACTCTGGCAAGCGCAAGGAGAAGTACGTCCCCGCGAAGCACAAGCGGAAGGGCGGCTTCAACAAGGAGTACATCAAGACAAAGTACTTGGAGAAGGCCCAGGCTGAGCAGCGTGCGTTCTTCGCCACGCTCAGTGACATCGACGACTCGGATGACGACTCCACTTCCTCAAGTGACAATGAGTCCGAGAAGAAGAAGAGGATCGAGGACAAGCTAGACGGCCTCTGCTTCTTCGCCGATGATGAGGGCTTCTGCACCATGGCCCTCGGCAAGGAGGTCGACGGCGAGCTGGAGGACACCCCTCGGAACGACGACGACGACGATGACACCTCCCAGGTATCTCAGACCCCCGACGAGCTTTCTGCTGAGGTCGAGAAGCTTACTGCCCCGCTCCTTAGTCAGGATAAGTTGCTTAGGCGTGCTGCTGGAGAGCGCAAGGAGTTTAGGCAGAAGTGAGAGGATATGGTGAAGGAACTTGAATCTGTCAAGTCCACCATAGTTGTTACTGATGAGGAGGAGTGTGAGATGTGCACCACACACATGACTGACCTTCTCACTTTGAGAAGCAAGTATGTTGTGTTGGTAGGAGAGGTGGATGAGCTGAAGGCTAGATCTTCGCTGTTGGGTGTGTGCAAGTCTTGTGCAGGCTTGCAATCTGAGTTGGCAGAGAAGAATGCCAAGATTGTGTCTCTTGAAGAGGCCAACTCAGGTAGCACATGTGTGGCTAGGTGTGTTCTTTGTGAGGGTTTGGAGATAGAGATTGCCAATGTGAAGCATGACAAGATGCAAACCGAGGAGGAAAACACATACCTTCGGACCATCTTGTTATGGGTGTCTAGTGGCGAGCCACAGCTCGGGATGATGATCTCCCAATTCAAACGAGCTGCTGGAGGTCCAGGTGTAGGTTTTGCTCCGCGTGTCGATGTTTCGTCCTTTGGCAAGATTGGAGAGTCGAGTGGTCTTAACCATGTGAGAAGCCCAACTCCACCACTACTCCCAAGCTTACCAAGATTCCACCCAAAGAGCCTCTTAAGCCTAACACCAAGGATGGGGTCTTTGTTGAACCTCCGAGAGCTCCACCCAAGAAACAATCATGGGCTCCCAAACCAAACCACCTCAAGAACAAGCTGGACACCATGCCACCCATCCAGGAGGAGCTTATACCACAGAAGGGCAAAGTGATCCAACCACTACCATGAGTACCAACAACCCCCTTTGAGAGCGGTGAGGTACCATTGTGAGCACTGTGGGAGAGATGGACACTTGAGTGAGTTCTGCTTTCGGCGCAAGAGAGAGGCGCGCCGTGCAAAGGAGATGAACAACATAGACATGTACCGTCCTTTCCATGATGTACATGTGTCGAATGTTCAGAGGCGTGCTGTTAGGCCTAGAGGTCCAGAACCTCAAGTTTTTAGGCCTAAGCAGTGGAGAGGACGTGCCCAGCGGGAGCCTGCAGTTGTAGGCTATGGACCCCGTGGCGGTGGCTTTGTTGTAGAGCGTTTTCCTCCACCGCGTTTTGAGTATCGTGATGGACGCTCCTCTCTTAGCAGACCACGTTTTCCTCAATGTGGTGATCGCTCTTCTCGTAGGCGTGCTAGGAATGGTTTTTCTGCTAACCGTTCTTTTGAGCAGCCGGCCCAACACTAGTATAATTCCTATTTCACTCACCCCAGTGTTGGACCGTATGCTCACCCTATGTCTTTTTATTGATGTAGGTAAAACGATTGGAGAACGTTTGGTTGGTGGATTCCGGGTGTTCGAGGCACATGACCGAAAACGCCAAGTGGTTCTCCAGTCTTAGTCCGGTCGCCGGAAAGGAGTTTATCACCTTCGGCGACAATAGCAAAGGTAAGGTATTGTCTCGTGGGTCTGTGCGAGTTAATGAGCACTTTGTTGTTTCGCGATGTTGCCGGAGTTGCTCTTGTTTCTAACTTGCATTTTAACCTTCTTTTCTGTTTCGCAACTTTTCGATGATGACTATGAGATTCGTTTTAAACGAATCTCAGTCGCATTTTGGATCCTCAGGGCAATCTTGTTTGTGTGATTCGCCCTTTGGAAAAGTCTTTCGAGCAGATTTCTCGGAATCGTTTGGAATTTCTCGTTGTCTTTTGGCTGGACCTTCCTCCTCTGATCTTTGGAAGTGGCATAGGATACTTGGTCACCTGAGCTTCGACTTGCTTGCAAGGCTTAGTTCACTTGGCCTAATCCGAGGATTGCCCAAGTTATCCATTGAGAAGGATCTTGTTTGCCACTCTTGTAGACATGGGAAGATGGTAGCCGCTCCCCACCATCCAGTGACTCAGGTCATGACTAAGCGCCCTGGAGAGCTTTTGCACATGGACCTTGTTGGTCCGGCTCGGGTGAGCTCGGCTGGAGGGAAGTGGTACGTGCTTGTTGTTGTCGATGATTTTTCGAGATATTCGTGGGTTTTCTTTTTAGCTGAGAAAACCGAGACTTTCTCCTTTGCTCGCAATCTGATTTTGCGTCTTCAGAATGAGTTCCCTATGAACTCAAGGCGAGCAATTCAGAGTGATAATGGTTCCGAATTCAAGAATTCGGATTTTGAGAAGTTTTGTGACTCTTTGGGTTTAGAGCATCAGTTTTCTCTCCTACACACCGCCACAGAATGATGTTGTAGAGAGGAAGAATCAGACCCTTGTAGAGATGGCCAGGACGATGCTCGATGAGCATAGGACTCCTAGGCGATATTGGCCGAAGCTATGAGCACTGCATGCTACATCTTGTAAGTGCATCTAGCCCTTAGGGGTTTTGGTGAACTGAGTGACAACATAATTAAAGGTCTAACAAGTTTGCTAAGTGTATCCAAGGTTCAACAGAAAAGCAAACTTGATGGTATTCCACATAGTGTTGAAATGAAGGCCAAAATTGTGTACTGTTGTATTGGAAGATCATGGAAACAATCTTGTTCAAGCAAAAGACAACAATGCAAATAGAGTTGATGATATGGCTTCTATGTTGTGGGATATCATGGCATCATGAGAAAGCAAACATATTTGACAAATGACAAGTGGGACATAGATTGATGATTTTGGAATGGTCTCAACAATGGGTTGCTTTTCATGAGCAAGAAGAGTTTGATAGTGAACTAGCTTTGATCAAGGTTGAAGAATGAATCAAGAATGCATAAGTGAGTATGTCAAGCAAAGGTCAAATGACAAGGACTTAACTCATATTGGATATATGTCATCTCTACATTGGTTTGCTTATATGGATAAATATTTGGAGAATCACTTTGCATTGATTTGATCAAGCTAGAAGTATGAAGATGGAGATTGAAGTAAGTGTTGAGTGTCAAGCCAAAATGGAGAGGATATAAGGAACCGTGAATTGGCTTGACCATATTAATGATGATCCATATATGTCTCTATGTGAGTCAAACTAAAGCTTGATTGATCTCAACATTCATACCTACAAGATGTTCAAGCAAGGATCACAATATTGAAGAAATGGTTTTCAATGGATGCTTAATATGATGTGACTTGAGTATGGCTTGATAGGGTGAAGAAAGCAAGGAAAGGACTTCGAGGTACTAAGCGAAAGTGAAGGTCAAGGAGACCGAAGTACTATGGCTAGGGTGAAGAAGAGAGTACTTGCATTGAGTCGAGGTACTAATCAAGCTATGAGGAGTCATATTGTGTTGACGATCAGATCATTAGTGATAGTGACTTGAAGCCATGAAGTTGAACTCACATATGGAGAAATGGTTCAAGTCACATGCTCAAGGGATGTTTGCTCGAAGAGATGAGATAGTTGCAATTAGTTGCAACCCCTATGAAGTGACATTGAGAAGAAATGGCATATGAAGATACTGAAGACTCAAGTGGTTATTATTGTTTATATTCTCTTATTCTTGAGTATAGGTATGCCATACTATTAGAGGGATTCTAGCACCCACAGTCAAATTGTGTTACCAATGCTCAATCTTTGCCAGATAGATACACATCCAGCCACCTTTCTAACCCCACAGGTTTCATATGGATCAGATCCTTTTGGGGAGGTCGGCAGTGCCGAACCTTATGGTCGGCAGTGCCGATCATAATCGAACTGTTGGGCCCAGACTATATATATACCTTTCAGAAAGCCCATAACGGTTCAGTTACACCAGTGCTTCTTCCAGCTCGGGATCTGACCGTTTGAAGAGCTCCCCTCTCTCTCTCTCACTCCTCCATTGTTGCTCCCAAAGCTTTCAAGTGGATCTCCCATTCCAACCACTAAAACTTGAAAGAGAGGGCAGCAAAACTCGATTAGAGAGCAGATCCATTGATTCCCAAAGTCCCAAGAGCATTGGTTCACGTTTGGCCGGAGATTCTAGGGTTTATTACTCTTGGAGCTTGCTCCTAGCCGGCTAGGCGTTGCCCTTGAGCTTGCCAACGTTTGTGGCAGCCTTGGAGGTTTGTAACCACCTTCTTGCAGCTAAGAAATCACCCCTCACCTCAAGAGTTCACTCTCTTGACTTGAGAACGAGGAAAGGGCAAACCTAAGTGGTGAGCTTGAGCCTTTGTGGCATACCTCAACAACGTGGACTTAGGCAAGCCTTTGTGGCGAGCTGAACCACGGGATAAATCATTGTGTCACCTTGTGCTTTGGTTTACTTCTCGTTCTTGAAGTGGTTTCTAGGGTTAGGGTTCGATCTAGTGCTTTATACTTGTGCTTTTGATTTCTGGCATATCTGTGAACTGTCTAACCCTGCAGGAAGCTTATCCTCTGCCTGTGCAACATTTCTTCTCATACTCACGAAATCCGTTCTACATTTTTCCAGGTCGGCAGTGCTGATCTCAGGATCGGCAGTGCTGATCTGCGTACTGATCGAATTGAGTTTTGAGTTTTGACAGGCCTATTCACCCCCCCTCTAGGCCTCCTAGGCGACATCAAGGTCCTTTCAATTGGTATCAGAGCCTGGACTCTCAAATTCGGGCTTAACCGCCTTGAGAGACGATGTCGACAAGTGAGGAAGTATCTCTAGAACTTTTACTTTTAGATGGCTCAAATTATGCATCTTGGTCCGCTAGTGTGCTTACTGTTTTTAGGACCATGGGTCCTCATATCGAGCGGATTGTTGATGTGAGCATTTCACCTCCTAGTGATGATTTGACCTATCTATCTAAAGAGGAAGTGAAATGCTTACAACACAATGCTCAAGCCTCTAATGTCTTATTTAGTGCTTTGAGTGAAGATGTTTTTGATGCTGTCATATTTGGGATGGTGAACCACTTGGTGATGCTCATATCATTTGGACCACGCTCAAAGAAGATATGACAAGTCCAAATGTGATGAGAAGATGCCCGCATTGGAGGAATCACTTGAGGAGTGCTCAACTTCACCGAAAATGATGAGCCTCAAGTGATTCTCCCAAAAGGTCTAGCTGAACATGCCACAACCACTCTCTCACCAACATATGTGGACTGTAATGAAATGGTTGGTGAGAACAAGGATTATACATGTGGTGCTTCTACTTCCTATAGTTTCCGCGAGACTGACTAACATTTTGAAGGAAGAAGAAGCTTGTGATCGGTGGAGGCCAAATGATGAATCCACTTCACCGGAGTGCTCAACTATTCATGCCACTTCTCATATATGTCTTATGACAAAGGGTAAGAAGGTAAAATCAAAAGCCAAACCTTCTCCACCTCCTAATGACATCTCTAGTAGTGATCTTAGTGATACGTATAGTGATGATGAATCTAGTGATGAAGAGATAGACAATCTAACTAAGAACTTGGATAAAAGACCAAACTCTTTATCACTAAGCTATTGGAGGAATTAGAGAGCGTTCAAGTCGAGCTAGCTACTAGACATGATGATCTCATTGCACAAGAGAACATCTACATAGCTAGCAAGGAAGCTCTTGCAATAGAGAGAAGTGAGGTGGCTGCCTTGCGCAAGGTTTGGCCAAAGAGCAAGAAAGCCATGCTATTACAAAGAATGAGAATGATGCACTCAAGCAAAAGTATTGTAGCTTGGATGAAAAGTACAAGGAGCTTGAGTTGCAATATAACATTCTTTGGGATAGCAACTCACATCCCTCTAAGGCAATGAATGAATCTACTCCCTCCATTAGTCAAGGTTGTGGAAAATGCTTTAATATTGATTTGAATATTTATGCCACTAACCTTGCTAATATGGAGGCTATGAGAAAAGAGATTGCTAGGCTCAATGAGATCATAGCAAAAGAGTGCATGGATGGCAAGACTCAAAACAGTGGCAAGAAGGTGGAAAATAGCTCTGAGTGTGCTCAGTCCATGATCAAGGGCAAGGTTGGTACAGATCAGCCTGCACAAATGTCAGCGCAGCAACCAACCAAATCAGCACTGCCACGCTTGGTCGGCAGTGCCGATGGTTTGGTCGGCAGTGCCGACCCCCGCAAGAAAGGGAAGGCCACCAACCATGCCCCTGGTCAGAACAAGCCCAAGAAGATGGTGCCCAAGCAAAAGCAGGTTCCACAGAATCCAAAAGAATCAATGTGGGTGACTCGAAACAAGGTGCAACATCAACAAAAGATGACTCTCATCACTTGCTTCAAGTGCAAGAAAGAGGGTCACCATGTAAGGGATTGTTGCTTGAAGAAAGAAGCGAAGGTCATGAGCAAAATTCAAGAGAAGAAAAAGTTGGCTCATGTCAAGTGCTCCAACATGGGCACAATGCCTCTATGTGTTCCAACAAGGTTGATGACCAAGCCACACTTCCAAACAAGAAGTCAAGAACAAGCAAGAGGAAGTGTTATGGATGCAATGAGAGGGGTCATGAAATTGCATCATGTCCTACATGAAGGATGAAGGTTTGACATCATCAAGAAGAGGCTCATTAGCAAGGTAGCAAGCAAATTGCAAGAAAAGAAGGCTAAGAAGAACAAGACACGCCTATGCTACACTTGCAAGGGGAAGGGACACCTAAGCGTGGATTGTCCCATGGGTAACTCTCTTAAGCCTAACTTGTCAATTGATTCAAAATTGCTTAGGAGGCCCAAAGATGACACTGTGCTAGAAGGTGATTGGTTCACACATGTTAGCACAAAGGCCATTTGGGTGCCTAAGTCTCTTGTGACTAACCTTAATGGACCCAACATAGTTTGGGTACCAATTGTGCTTGATGAGTGTTGTAGGTACTTGAAGGTAATATGAGGCTTCGAGGTGCTTGAGCAAGTTGATTGAAAATTATTCACTCAAGCTATCAACCAATTCATATTGTCTTTTCTTATACGTTGACCCGAAGATGATTTGATGGAAATATTTAAAACTTCATATTCACCTATGTAACAAGTACCTAACCTTGTAGGCTAGCCACTTGACTTGTGTAGTCTCTAGTAGTTCATAAATATGTGTTGTTTGTGAATTATTAGGAGTGGCTAGAGCATTTCAAGTTAAATGAATCATTTGCCATATGATGCTTTTAATGGCTCTCTAGTAGAGCAAGATCTTGTTCATGTTGTAGGTAATGAGGATATACCTTATGAGGCAATGAAGTAATTGGCTATTGTTGATATTAGACCACTAGAAATCCAAGCCACTTAATTGAAGGTACTCAAGTTGCTGCTACAACAATTTCCGCTGACGTACTCGATGTAGAGGTGTTGGGGCACCCCTGCTGCAAATCAGTAGGGTGGTAGTGCTGCCCCTCCTACTGCAGCAACTCATTCCACTTCAATACATGGACAAAACCTACAACCTTCATATGAGCAAAGTGAGATGAAGAGACCACATCATCCATTATATTTCCAGAAGGGTGGTAACTTCTAAATCTCAAGTGCAATTTATTTCAAATCTTATCTCTTTGTGTCTTGTGTAGCCACTTAGGGAAATAAAGCACTTGAGGATATTTATTAGTTGTTGGTGATGAAAGAAAAGCAATGATTGGAATTAAATTGATCATTCACTCTAAGCAAGATACATGGCTTATGTTTCCTTTGTGGATTTCAAACCAAGAATGTCAAGAAAGACAAGAGTAAAGGATCAAGCTCAAGTAGAGACACTTATCACTCAAATCTCAAGAACTCTCTACTTGATGGAATCTTGTCATATGGTAGATTGACAAATTCTTATTCACATCTTATGGCCATCTACATGCTCAAATGGTGTGAGTATATCTTGGCTACCTATTAGGCTTATTTCGCACTCGGATATGGACATGTGTGTTTAATATTGATCCAGCTTGTCATATCTGTGCAAGATGTTTCATTTTTATGCATGTTAACTGTTGTGTAAGTTTCACTGTGATCTGGCTGTTGAAGCTTGGTCGGCAGTGCCGACCAGTGCAACAGCAGTCAGGCCTTGTTGTGCATGAACTATCTTTACATCATGTTTATACTATGACACTATGTTTCTTGCACCCCACAGCAGACATGGATGTAGGGGAGGAGGCCCAATCTCACTAGTATGTGAAAACTGACTTCTTATGTCAATTTGGAAATTCAAATTCCTATTCACATATTTAGGGGGAGTCTTCTACATCCAAGACTCATAAATCTCAGCACCTTTAATATCTTTTTGTAAGATCTATTTGAATTGTCATAAACTACCAATAAGAGTGAGATTGTGTTCTCAAATGGAGTGTGCTATTATATCAATGTCATCAATCCAAAAACTATGTGATGTGTTCTCTCTAGATTTTTGGAATTGCTTCATTTATGTTAGCCACTCACCATAATATGGCTTAAATCTGCCCCTTGGACTTAAGTGACAACCGTGCACATTCACATTTCCATTCCACTCAAAAGAGTGTGCATGAGGCATTAAGGGAGATTTAGTCCATGTTAGGTGAGGTTTCTCTATTTTGGTAGCCCATTTGCCTTCCACAACATAAAGGGTTACTAAATGAGAAACTAGGCTTGTGTTACTAATGCCCTCTTGTGTTTGAGCTTATTCATAGGAAATCAATAAGAAGAGGTTGTGCTATTTTATTTGTATACATCACAAGCCTAAAGGTTACTCTTCACCTAAAGAAGATGAGGTTACAAGAGGTCATACAAACCAAGAATTGAGTTTGAATTGACAAATCAAGTTGAGTTGTTGAAATGGATGAGCTATATTGGAAGAATTCACAAGACTTCAATCATTGACAAGAGAACTGAATGGTAATGACATCTTGTGAGTGTTCTCAGCCAAAATCACCTCAGTATTGGACAAGAAGGGAAGGATTGTGAAAAACATCAAATCTGTCCAGAAATCTGAAATTCTGAGTTGGCTGCCTTCAAGCATGGATTTGGAAGTTCAAACTCTAATGAAATGACCTGAGACTTTGTGAGCATGATATATACATCTAGTACTTGTTGTTGTACAGTTGGGATGCAGTTTGGTTTTGGAAGAAAATCAGTTTCAGTTGAATTCTGTCAGCCTCAGCACCGCAGTTTCAGACTTGAGCAGTTTTGGTAGAAAATAAATTGACTGATCAAATGGAGTCCAAATGGGCTGAAATTTTGAAAGCAGTTAGAGGACTCATAGATGAACATTTCTACCAAATTCCATGCATATTGGATCAGCAGTTTGAGAGATATGAATTTTTTCTTCAAGGAAGACAGAATCTGAAAATT
This sequence comes from Coix lacryma-jobi var. lacryma-jobi, assembly GCA_009763385.1. Classification (NCBI taxonomy): domain Eukaryota; kingdom Viridiplantae; phylum Streptophyta; class Magnoliopsida; order Poales; family Poaceae; genus Coix; species Coix lacryma-jobi. The sequence continues at coordinate 190,353,665 of CM019822.1, read as the reverse complement.
ACTGCATTAAGTTGAATTGCATTGCAACAACAAGTTTCATTTGACTCTCGAGTTGGTCATGAAGAATCAGTGAAGATGAGAAGCATCAGTTTGGTCCAAAGGAGTTTCAAATGAGAGAGAAGGACACATACAAGCATCCAAAGGAGTTGGAACCAAATTGGCAAGTAGCAGCAAGAGTTGCAGCTAGTTGGAACTAGAAGAAATCAGTTGACATGCTTTCGATTCAGCAGCTGCAATCAATTGAAACCAGTTGAATTGATTGAATTTAGCAGATACAAGCAGGGGTAATGAGAGTTACAATTAGCTGGAATCACTTGACATCATATTGAAGCAACTAAGAACTAGCCGGAACTAATTGGATTGAAAGCAAGCTTGAAGGAGTTTGAAATCAATTGGAATGTAGTGTAAAGTTCTCCCTTGGCCCAGGATCTTTGATATGCATGAGTGTGCTTTGTGTACTCTTGTTGTATGCACAATTGAGGGGGAGTTTTACTGTGATATCTTGTGGGACAAATGGTTTCTCTCAAATTCATTCTCAAATTCATGATTATGTTGTCTCACACATTGGAGAAAGAGGATGGATGGTTCCTTTTGGATTCACATTGGGTAATCACAATTACTCTAGGATGTCTTGGTCTTTGTAAACCAAGTTCTCCGGCTAAGTGTCGAATGCCCCAATCCTTTAGTGGAACGAAAATGAATGAGTTGGAGAAAATAATTGAAGAGTGAACTTTCATTGTCAATTCTCTACTCTAGAGCTCATCAAGTGCACATGATCCATCCTATTGATCAACCAAGACCTTGTCAACAAAAAGTGGTAACTCCTAGTTCATAATTTGCAAATTTCATGAACTTTACCATTTGCTTTCTATGTGACTTGCTTTAGGTAAAGAAGGAACTAGGAACTTAATTTGGATCTTGGTGATCACCAAAGCTCTAATTCACCACATTTCATCAAAAGAGAACTTGGCCATCTAAATCATTGAAATCTTACTTATATGATGGTCATGTCAATTAAAATTTATGTGGTGATCTCTCTACCTTAGTGGGTGGTATGTTTCTTTGGCATAATTTAATTGTTGCAAATTGGTGTGCCTTGACCAAGATATAGGATGAACTACTCTAGACTCTTAAACCGATTCAAGTGCATTTCACAAGTAATTTGAGTACTTGGTGCACATATTAAGGGAGAGCTCATTCTATGTCTTGTGTCTTTTGAGACTAACATTTCTTCTAGTGAATTGTGTAGTCTCTTGGTGAGAATAAGTTTTCATGGGTATGCTACATAACCATATCAATCCAAATTGGTTAAAGTTATCTCTCATATTCATTTGGATTGCAATTTTAACTCTCATGTAGCTACTTTCATAATATAGCTTAAATTCCCTTGTTTGGACTTAATTGACCAAAAAGTGCATATGTTTGCCATCCACTTACATATGTATGCACTATCAAATAGGGGGAATTTAGTCTATGTTGATGAGGTTTGCAATTAGTGATCCACTGCCTTTCACATTCAAATGGTCACTAGTTGTAAAACTGTAGCTTGTGCAACTTAATGTATCTCTTGTCTTTGTGAGAATTTCCTAGGAGACATCAAGGTCCCTAGGAGACATCTAGGTGATATTATGAGAAAAACCATCCTCACAATTGACATCAACTTGTGAAGATTCCTTCATCGGTGTAAACTATGAAGATCATATTCAATTGAGTTTGGTGGATAATCTTTCTTCAATTTGGTATATCAAGAAATATGTCTTCAATTGGTATCTCAAAATGACAACAAGAGCTAGCCATGGACTTTCAACTAAGATGAAGCACAAGTTTGAAATGTCTCCTTGAAGATGATTAAAAAGGGAGATGGGCGCAAATGAGATCTTTTTGCTTAAAGAATTACCAAGCCCATCAAAGCACTAAATCAAAATCCTCATCATGGTGGAGATTGTGAGGTTTAGAACAAAGGTATATAACTCACTCCATGAACATTTGTATTACCTTTGTGCATCTAGGCCTTACATGCTAGTGTGTGCATGTGTATGCAATATATTGAGTCACACCATGAGTTTGTTCTTATGGTGACGATTAGAGAGTGAGTTAGATATTTGGTTGATACCTCTTTCGGTGATTATGTGAGTTTGTCTCATGTTACGTCACCTATGTGAGGTATGAGCTAAATATGCTAACCTCTCAAGAATCTTGACTTAAATTATTGCATACTTTGTTTGGTCGAAAACATAGAAGAGAAATTCTATATGCTAAACTTTTACCTACCTCTTGCCCTCACCTGTCTACCATCATTTCTTCCTTTTGGTGGAGAGATCCTTTTTGGAGATTAATGCCAAAGGGGGAGAAATTTTGGGGAGAATGTAAGGGGAAGAGAGATTGATATGAGGATGGAAAGGGGTAAAGGAGAGGCATATAAGATTTTCAAAATTGAGTGGTGTGTGCAAGCATGGTTTAAATTGATGCTCTTGATTAGGATCGTTTATTGCTAGTGTGTGACATTCATGCCTTGAATAATGTTTTGTTAATCTCGTTGAGTGCATGAACTGTCATGAGATCACGTTTATCATGTTTGACACCTTGCACCCCACAGATGCTAAGATATAGGAGAGTTTCCACACTTTCTCTTAAATATGTGCATTTGGGCATTTGAGGCCAAAATTTGAAATTCCTTTCAATGCACACATTTAGGGGGAGCTCACTATATCATAGGATTCAAAATCTTAATGTTTATCAATCTCTTGTAAGCTTTAATTGTGTTGTCATCAATCACCAAAAAGGGGGAGATTGTAAGTGCATCTAGCCCTTAGTGGGTTTTGGTGAACTGAGTGACAACATAATTAAAGGTCTAACAAGTTTGCTAAGTGTATCCAGGTTCAACAAGAAAAGCAAACTTGATGGTATTCCACATAGTGTTGAAATGAAGGCCAAAATTGTGTACTTGTATTGGAAGATCATGGAAACAATTTTGTTCAAGCAAAAGACAACAATGCAAATAGAGTTGATGATGGCTTCTATGTTGTGGGATATCATGGCATCATGAGAAAGCAAACATATTTGACAAATGACAAGTGGGACATAGATGATGATTTTGGAATGGTCTCAACAATGGGTTGCTTTTCATGAGCAAGAAGAGTTGATAGTGAACTAGCTTTGATCAAGGTTGAAGAATGAATCAAGAATGCATAAGTGAGTAAATGTCAAGCAAAGGTCAAATGACACGGACTTAAATCATATTGGATATATGTCATCTCTACATTGGTTTGCTTATATGGATAAATATTTGGAGAATCACTTTGCATTGATTTGATCAAGCTAGAAGTATGAAGATGGAGATGAGATGAAGTAGTGTTGAGTGTCAAGCCAAAATGGAGAGGATATAAGGAACCGTGAATTGGCTTGACCATATAATGATGATCCATATATGTCTCTATGTGAGTCAAACTAAAGCTTGATTGATCTCAACATTCATACCTACAAGATGTTCAAGCAAGGATCACAATATGAAGAAAGGTTTTCAATGGATGCTTAATATGATGTGACTTGAGTATGGCTTGATAGGGTGAAGAAAGCAAAGAAAGGACTTCGAGGTACTAAGCGAAAGTGAAGGTCAAGGAGACCGAAGTACTATGGCTAGGGTGAGAAGAGAGTACTTGCATTGAGTCGAGGTTACTAATCAAGCTATGAGGAGTCATATTGTGTTGACGATCAGATCATTGTGATAGTGACTTGAAGCCATGAAGTTGAACTCACATATGGAGAAATGGTTCAAGTCACATGCTCAAGGGATGTTTTGCTCGAAGAGATGAGATAGTTGCAATTAGTTGCAACCCTATGAAGTGACATTGAGAGAAAATGGCATATGAAGATACTGAAGACTCAAGTGGTTAATTGTTTATATTCTCTTATTTGAGTATAGGTATGCCATACTATTAAGAGGGATTCTAGCACCCACAGTCAATTGTGTTACCAATGCTCAATCTTTGCCAGATAGATACACATCCAGCCACCTTTCTAACCCCACAGGTTTCATATGGATCAGATCCTTTTGGGGAGGTCGGCAGTGCCGAACCTATGGTCGGCAGTGCCGATCATAATCGAATGTTGGGGCCAAGACTATATATATACCTTTTCAGAAAGCCCAAACGGTTCAGTTACACCAGTGCTTCTTCCAGCTCGGGATCTGACCGTTGAAGAGCTCCCCTTCTCTCTCTCACTCCTCCATTGTTGCTCCCAAAGCTTTCAAGTGGATCTCCCATTCCAACCACTCAAACTTGAAAGAGCGGCAGCAAAACTCGATTAGAGAGCAAGATCCATTGATGCCCAATAGTCCCAAGAGCATTGGTTCACGTTTGGCCGGAGGTTCTAGGGTTTATTACTCTTGGAGCTTGCTCCTAGCCGGCTAGGCGTTGCCCTTGAGCTTGCCAACGTTTGTGGCAGCCTTGGGAGGTTTGTAACCACCTTCTTGCAGCTAAGAAATCACCCCTCACCTCAAGAGTTCACTCTCTTGACTTGAGAACGAGGAAAGGGCAAACCTAAGTGGTGAGCTTGAGCCTTTGTGGCATACCTCAACAACGTGGACTTAGGCAAGCCTTTGTGGCGAGCTGAACCACGGGATAAATCCTTGTGTCACCTTGTGCTTTGGTTTACATTCCATTCTTGAAGTGATTCCTAGGGTTAGGGTTTGATCTAGTGCTTTATACTTGTGCTTTCGATTTCTGGCATATCTGTGAACTGTCTAACCCTGCAGGAAGCTTATTCTCTACCTGTGCAACATTTCTTCTCATACCCACGAAACTCAGTTTCACTTTTTCCCAGATCGGCAGTGCTGATCTCAAGATCGGCAGTGCTGATCTGTCTACTGATTAAATTGAGTTTTGAGTTTTGACAGGCCTATTCACCCCCCCTCTAGGCCTCTTTGGTGACATCAAGGTCCTTTTACATCTCCAAGGGGATTTAGAATTAAAATAAAACTAAAATTTAATCTAAAAGCAGCTTCATGTGTTGCAGTGAAACTGCGGATTTCTTGTAATAAATCTCCTCAAAATTATGATGAATATGTTAAATGATTTCTGGCATAAACAGTAATACATGCTGACTAAATTATTAGGTAGAATTGTCATAAAAAATAATTGGTCAAATATTCATGATCAGTTTGCTGATTTTTTAAATCTTCTTTTAAATTTACAAGACTAAAGGTTTTTATTTTTTGAAAGGAAAAAGTCTATTTACCCCCCTAAACTATGAAGGTGTGTCTAAGAGCATCTTCAAGTGTTTGCCAAAACCACTTGCCATCCTTTGTTTTTTTGGCAAAACTAGAAAAAGAAGGCTCCAACAGTTTGGCATATGACTTGGCAAATTTTGCCAACTTGCCAAAAACCAGCCCATCACTCCCATATTTGTGAGTGGTAGGGGACTTGCCAAAATGTCGTCTCTTCGCGCGGGCGCGCTCCATCCTCGCCGTTTCGCGCCGCGCCGCCGTCGTCGGCGTGGCCGCGCGCCGCGGGGGGCCGCGGTGCACACCGCGCGGGTCCGGTTCGCCGAGGGCGCGCCAGAGCACGAGGTCGCCGTCGGCTGCTGCCGCGCCGCCGCGGCGGCAGGCCCGGGGGAGGACGAGAAGCTCTGGGTCAACGTCGACGGCAAGCACGCCGTGCACGCGCGCCGCCTGCGCTGGAACTTCCCGCCGTGCAGGCTCTGGCTCGACGAGGAGGCCAGGGCGCCCGGCTTTGCGCTCCTCGTGCAGGCCTTCAAGGCGTCGGCGACAGCGATGCAAGAATCACAAGCGACGACGACGTTGTTTTTAGCAAGTTAAAAATAGCAAACTGTTGGAGATACTTTATTTTTTACTTGTCATATGTTTTAGCAACTTGCCAAATCACAAGATATGGCAAGTGAGTTTTGACAAACTCTTGGAGATGCTCTAACCTAGGCCCTGAACTACAAAAACTGTCTAACCTACACATTAAACTTTGAAAACCAGAGCGGGGAACCCCCAGGGCGGTTTTGGTGACGTGGCCGCCACCGTGGACAGTGGTATTACACGCTGGCGAGGCGGTGGACGGGATGCTCAACTCCTTCCCGCTAACAGGTGGGCCCCACCTATCAGCGCGTCCCCTCAAAACCAGGTGGACGGCGACGACGTTGTACTCGATGCGGAACTGGCACGCGAACCTCCGAACAGCTCCGGGAACCCGACGGCGTGCCTTAGCACCCACTCCCCGAGGTCGTAGTCCTGGAGCACCCACACGAGGAGCCTGAGCGGCTCCTCCTCCGACAGCCGGTCGTGCGGCGGGCGCACGCACATGACGTAGTGCAGCCGGCCCCGCGAGCCCGGGCGAGGAACACCGAGTGCCAGTCCTTCTCCGCCGGCCCGCGCGGGCAGCGGGATGGGCGCGAGCCGTGCGGCCCTCCGCGTCGACGGCGACCAGGGTTGGGGCCCGACGTGGCGTCGGTGTCCACGACCAGGGGCGTGTCGCGTGCGGGCGACGACGGCGCTCGTGCCCGGCTGGATCAGCGCCACACCGGGCCCCAGTCCCGCCACCCGTCGTGCAGCCACGCGCGCCGCCCTGTCGGCCCACGCCCCGTCCGCCGACGAGTAGGAGTAGGTGTGCACCGCCCGCACCGAGTCCATGTCGTCGAGCCGGAACTGGAGCAGGTGGAACGCGGAGCCCGAGCAGGCGTCGTCGAAGAGCAGATAGGTGAGCGCCGTCCGCTGCGAGGCGCGGGGGACCCAGCCGGAGCCCCGCACGGCCGCCCATGACTCGTGGCCGGGTTGCAGACGAGGTAGCACGCCAGCGGGTGGAGGTCGGGGGACTCGTGCCCCCGGACGCGGGCCAGGAGGACCCAGCCGGAGTCCCTCGGCGCGGCGTCGGGCGGCGGTAGGAACGAGTAGGATGCGTCGGGGGAGCGGCTCCGCCATCCCGGAGACGTTGACGAACCGCCGCCGGGTGGTCCTCTTCCGCTCTGGGAGAGTGGCGTGCCGGGAGCTCTCGGCTCCGCCGCCGCCACCGCCATGGCCGGCGGCGTCGACGTCGACGTCGGCGCAGAGGAACCCCGCCAGCGTCTGCACGTACCGCTGGCGGTGGAGCGGGTCCGTGACGAGGCCGCACCAGGCCTTGGAGATACACTTGAAGCGGTGGAGGGAGTTGGCCGGGAGGAGGCCGAGGATCTCGACGAGCGCGTCGTCGGGGATGCAGGGGCCGGGTGCCGCCGCCACCGCGCGCTGCTTGGAGGGGCCCGGGCCGCCCATCGCGACACGCAGATTGGAGAGGGGACGCGCTGACAGGTGGGGCCCACTTGTCAGCGGGAAGGAGTTGAGCATCCCGCCCACCGCCTCGCCAGTGTGTAATACCACTGTCCACGGTGGCGGCCACGTCACCAAAACCGCCCAGCAAAACCGCCCTGGGGGGTTCCCCGCTCTGGTTTTCAAAGTTTAATGTGTAGGTTAGACGGTTTTGTAGTTCAGGGGCTAGGTTAGACACACCTTCATAGTTCAGGGGGGTAAATAGACTTTTTCCTTTTTTGAAACTATAATCAGGAACACATCTAAGGGTACTGACATGATAAACTAAATGAACATCAAGACACGAACATATCCAGAGAACGAACATAATTAAAGGAGCATGAAGCAGAGCCATCGAGACTCAAGATTTATCAACACAATTCTAATATTTGAAAGAGGCATGGACATTTTTTCTAGAGTCGTTGAGATTTATGAACATTGTGTCACCTTTCACGTATGAAACATGTCACACCCCAACCTTAAGGATAAAATTGAGGCGAAATACTCATGTGTGCCCAGGAAACAATCACACACATAAGTTAGACAAATTACAAAAGGTGGCATCATCACATTGTTTATTACATAACGATAGTACCATCACATGTCTTACATCAAGCGAAACAAAAGATAACTGAACTGCTAAAAAGAACAACTCCACAGGGAACGCTGACTGGGGGAACAGCTAGCCTAGAAGTCCTCTGGGAAGTCGCCAACTGCACCTTCATAGGCATGTTGGGCGGTAGAGACCAGAACCGGGTACTCCACAGGTGGAAGCAGGGCTTGCCACGAGCCCACCAGGTCACTGTGGGCAGGTAGCGGTAGCGGTCTGTCCTCATAGACTGGAAGCGCAGACCACGGTAATGCAGGAAGGCATCCTGCGCTGCATCCTCCATGCTTGCGAGAGCTTCACCACGCTTGGTGGTAGTCCTGTGAACCGACTCTATGACGTGGGCTTGATACACATCATTCCAACCCGTAACCATCAGGTCGGACTTCTAGTAAGTGGCCTCCAAAGGATGAGTGTACTCGCCACAGTGATACTGGAGCTTGGCCTCCAACTCTGTGTAGTAGTATTCATTCAGCAGATGAACCAGCATACTATGGTAGTATGCTGTCTCGTCAGGCTTCTTGAACATGAAGCGACGAGTCCATCCAAGGTCTTCATCCACCACCTGCACTACTGGAGAGGCAGGGGGTGTTGGTGCTGAAGCAGAGACGAAGCAGCGGGAGAGTGCACCACCGGGTACACTGGCACGAAGGCCGGTGCTGCAGGAGCTGCTGGAGCGGCGGGGGCTACAGGAGCTGCTAGAGCGGGGGGGGCCTCCACGACTGGTGGAGCGACAGGCGCCACAGGAGCGGGTGCCTCTGGAGCAGGGACCTCAGGCGCTGGCGCCTCAGGCACAGGCTCCACAGGAGCTGGCACCTCTAGAGCTGGAGACTCAGGAACTGCTGCAGGGGGCGGTGGTGGCGCTGCTAGCTCCTCAGAGACAGTCGGGGTAGAGGTCAACTCTTCATCCTCCACGATGAAGGCGGTGTTGGAGGAGCTAGAGGAACCGTCATTGTCGGGGAGGATGTGGACCAAGGGGGAGCAGGCTGCTGGCGCTGGCGGTGAAAAGGGCACGATACGCGCGGGTGTTCATGCGAGGCATCCTGACATTATAAATTAAGATGAGATAAGCGGAAACAATTAGTTTTACACAATAGAATAAGAATAAGAAGCATGCAATTTTAATAAAGTAACAAGATAATAAAATAAGCATGAACAAGTAACAAAAAGGTGTTAGAACGGCCATTTCCTAGCTAGGCTCGCGTCCTACAGTCAACAAAGTTCTGATACCAATTTGTCACACCCCAACCTTAAGGATAAAATTGAGGCGAAATACTCATGTGTGCCCAGGAAACAATCACACACATAAGTTAGACAAATTACAAAAAGGTGGCATCATCACATTGTTTATTACATAACGATAGTTCCATCACATGTCTTACATCAAGCGAAACAAAAGATAACTGAACTGCTAAAAAGAACAACTCCACAGGGAACGCTGACTGGGGGAACAGCTAGCCTAGAAGTCCTCTGGGAAGTCGCCAACTGCACCTTCATCTGTTACCCCATCGGGATTTGCCCAAAAAGAAGATAAACAACAAGCGTAAGTACTCCTCGTACTTAGCAAGCTAACATAGGGTTCATGAGGCTCAAAGGCTGACACTGTCTGACTGCAGTTAGCTTTTTGTTGGCAAAATTTTAGCATTTAGATAAACAAATATTGTGCTTAACCCTTAACCATGATCCATTTGTCCACCAAAGATAAAATATAACATCATAAGGTACCAACAACATAAAAGTAAACAGTTATTCAAGTATCAAAGTTCTGCTAGTTTCCCGAGCCGCTCGTGACCGTGAGCACGACTGTTATAACTGTTTTACACTCTGCAGAGGTTGTGCATCTTTACCACAAGCCGTGTACCCTTGTGCCCGAGGCGGCCAACCTCTTGATCCACTTCCGAGGTAGATCGGCAGGGCACACTATGAAGCCTTTCGCTGGTTCGTCTAACAGGTTAGGGCCGCTAGGTTTCCTTGGCAGGCAGAGATGTAGTAACCCCCTTTCCTATGGCACAAGGCCATCGCAGCTATACACATAGGAACAGGAGCAGCCCTACACCCAAAGTGGCAAGCCCCTCTTGCGCCCTTCGGGTTACCGCTAACAAGTTAGAAAAGGTCCAGTGTACTGAGCTAAAACCAGAGCCATATAGCACTCATGGTAGCACTGTCTATCCCAGCTTTTGCTAACAGCAAGTTTTATTAACCGTTTAACAACATATCATCATGAGAACAAAATCATCATTGGACTGGATCAGTTATAAGTCAGTTAGCACTAGCATTCTACCCATATGCATATATCCCACGGAGTCAAGAACATCGCAGATAACAAAGCTAAGTGGGTCTCTAAGGTTGCTCAATTGGACACATGCATAAATGAGTAATTTAATGGTAAAGTGAAATAGGTAACAAGGAGATCCCATGCTAACTTGCCTTGGTTGTCGAAAGACTGGTCTTCCTGCTGGTCATCGAAAGAAGGTTCCTGGTCGTACCACACCGACTCACCGTCTACTCGAACACAAAACATCACCACGCATTCCATGCGCATACATACACAATGCAAACATGGCTATCATTAGAACAGTACACCAAACAGTAATAAACAGAAATAAATCTTTGATAAAACTGAAGTACGCATTTCTACGATCACAACAAGTTTTGGTTCACCGAAAACGGAGTTTACTATGCGAAAGATACGGCCGAAACGGCGTTTCTAAAGACCTAAACAAGATTAACATAAACCCTGAAACTAAACTGATCTACACCGTCTAACAGAGGCATAAACAGGTAGGAAACTAAATTACGAACCTAACGCAACTTGAACGGGTCAAAACGGAGCTAAAACATGGATTTTATAAGCATTTTAATGTAGTGGCAATTCTGTAAATAGACTGAAATAAATTTGAATTTAAATCGGAATTTAAACCGGATTTTAAAACAAATTGACGGTCGCCTGGACTGCGCCTCAAATCAGCAGAAACGCAGGGGCACGGTCGCAAGTTTGCAAAGGCACAACGAACAGTGCTCAAAGGAGCGCGGCGGGTTGATTCTCGAATTCTCCGGGGTTTCTTTAGCAAAATGGCACCCGAAGGGGGTACGGCTGATTCGAGCACCGGATCAGAGATGGACGGCGTGGATTAGATCCGGGGGTGGCGCGTGTCGGGGCAAGCCGACGGCGCGCCGTGGCCAGGCGTCAGCCGCGACGTCGCGACGCTGGGCGCGCTCGCGCCATGGCCGAGCCACGGGAGCTCGCGGGCTCGGGCGCAAAGGGCACCCCGAGCCAAACCAGGGGGACGAAGAGGGAGGGAGGGGGTCGCAAGGGGTTCTCACCGCGCTGAACGGAAGGACGGGGAGGCTCGGACGGCGACGAACGGCGAACGGCGGCGGGTGTCCGAGCGACGGCGGCGCGAAACGAGTCGCGGCGAAGCTTGGGGAGAGGTCGCACACGGCCGGAGCGGCGCCGAATCAACAAATCGACGGCGGCGGGCGGTGGCTATGGCACGGAGATGCTCGGCACGGTTGCTTGGGTGCTCTGCTGGTGGCGGCGCTGCGGGAGAGAATGAGGGAAAAAGGAGCGGGGGTGGAGACCGCGTCCACTTAAAGGACGAGGGAGAGACGGGGTCGTGGGAGTGGGGCGACAGGGGACGGAGAAGCGGGGCGTGCGGCCGAGCGGTTGCGGCTCGGCGCGGACGCGCGGAGAAGGAGAGGGAAGGCGCTGACGGGTGGGGTCGTGACGTCAGCCGCAGAGAGGGAGAGAAGGCGCTCGGCTCGCTGGCGAGCGCGAGTGGACACGGTTGCCCGCGGCGCCAATGGGCCAACTGGGCCGGCTCGTGGGCTGCGCGAACAAAAGGAGAAGAGAGGGGAGGGGGGGGAGGGCCGGCGGGCTGGGCCGCCAGACCGACCGGGCTGAACTGAAAGGCAAGGGGTGAAGAGAAGGAGAAATGAAATCCTTTTCTTTTTATTTTCAGGGCATTTCAAACCATTTCAAAAGGAATTTGAATTCCAACCAAGTTTTGGCAAAAACCAGTCAGTCAATAAATCCAGTGCATCAGCATGAGTGCAAAAACATGTTGCCACATTTTTTTAATTCACTAAAAATTATTTAACCCCTAGGTTAAATGCTTCACAAAATCATAATTAAATCATTTTCACCTATTTTGTTTTGGAGAATTTTTTTTTAGGGTGTTACAAAAACACAAGTTGTACAGGTAGAAAAGAAACAAGCTTATGCATGAAGGCTCAACAAACAGAAATGTAATGGATGTTCAGTTTTCACCTCGTAGGGTTCATCTAGGCGTTGTCGTCCTCACCTTATTGTTTGTTGCGCGGGCAGGCTTGGTCTCGATATAACCAACCAGCAGCATAACCCTTATGTCGCCGCACCAAACAAGAAAGATTAAGATCTTGCTATTGTCCTTTTATTTTCTCTCTCTCTTATCTATGTACACTTTCATATTTTCTAGATATATAAAATGAGCTACGTATGTTTGATGTCCTTTGGATCTACGACAAGTCGGAAACAGAAGACACGCTAAGGCAGTGCAATCATGGATTGGCTCACACGCATGAGCGACATAGCAGACAATAGTTTTCCTTCTTGGGGCATGTTGGTTTCCAAGATAATTTTTTTTTTCTGTCATATCGAATATTGCGGCTCTAGTTTAGTCTATTAAAATATACTAATTAAAAAACTAATTTATCAGCCGGAGACTAATTCATGAGGCGAATCTATTAAACTTAATTAGTTCATGATTTGACAATATGATGCCACAGTAAACATTCACTAATGATGGATTAATTTACCTTAATACATTTGTCTTATTAATTAGTATATGACGTTATAATTAGTTTTTTATAATTAGTTTATTTTTTAATAGGTATTATTAAACCTCTCAATTTATTCTGATTTTATTCTAATATAAAGAATCATGCCACAGACCACGGCTACCGATCAAATAGAGCATGAGCGTGGTAGAAAGAAGATCATAGGCGATTGTCGGTTTAATAAAATTAATTTTTATTTTTATATTATTTTTATATTATTTTTATTCTATTTATCTATATGGTGTGTGGTAATTAAAAGATGGGAACGTGATTTTAGGAAGAGAGATCGTGAACGATCTTAATGTATCTTTTTTATTTCTTTTTTCCTATTTGGCCAGGATGTGGTTGGCGCTTTTTTTTCATCCTTTGCAGTTTAAGTATGTATCTATACTTTTGGCTGAGTCGATTGATACAAATCTTGGAAGGAGCGTGATTGGAGGAAGTAGATTTAAATCGCCGGGTGGCCCTGGATGCATGCAGGTTTGGTGTAGCTATGAATGGAATACTTACAAATGTTTTAGTTGTATAATAAGTAGAGATAATTTTTATTCTTATTATATTTTTATATTATATTTTTATTATTTTTATTCTATTTATTTGTATGTATGGTGTGTGTGTGTAATTAAAGGACGGGAACGTGATTTTAGGAAGGAGAGATCGTGAACGTCCTTAATGTATCTTTTTATTTTCTTTTTTCCTATTTGGCCAGGATGTGATTGACGCTTTTTTCTCATCCTTTGCAGTTTAAGTAGGTATCTATATTTTGTTGGGTCGATTCATGCAAATCTTGGAAGGAGCGTGATCGGAGGAAGTAGATTCAAATCGCCGGGTGGTCCTGGATGCATGCAGGTATGGTGTAGCCTATGGAGAGAATACTTACAAATATTTTAGTTATATATAGAGAATGTACAGTTTTTGTCCTCTCATTTATTCTGATTCTATTCTATATAAAGAATCATGCCACAGACCACGGCTGCCAGATCAAATAGAGCATGAGCGAGGTAGAAACAGATCATAGGCGATTGTCGGTTTAATAAATTAATTTTTATTTTTATATTATTTTTATTCTATTATCTATATGGTGTGTGGTATTAAAAGATGGAACGTGATTTTAGGAAGGAGAGATCGTGAAGTTCTTAATGTATCTTTTTATTTCTTTTTTTCCTATTTGGCCAGGATGTGGTTGGCGCTTTTTTTTTCATCCTTTGCAGTTTAAAGGTATCTATATTTTTGGCTGAGTCGATTCATGCAAATCTTGGAAGGAGCGTGATTGGAGGACGTAGATTTAAATCGCCGGGTGGTCCTGGATGCATGCAGGTTTGGTGTAGCTTGTGAAAGGAATACTTACAAATGTTTTAGTTAGTTGTAGAGATTTGATCCTTTGCAGTTTAAAGGTATCTATATTTTTGGCTGAGTCGATTCATGCAAATCTTGGAAGGAGCGTGATTGGAGGAAGTAGATTTAAATCGCCGGGTGGCCCTGGATGCATGCAGGTTTGGTGTAGCTTGTGAAAGGAATACTTACAAATGTTTTAGTTGTAGAGATTTCATCCTTTGCAGTTTAAAGGTATCTATATTTTTGGCTGAGTCGATTCATGCAAATCTTGGAAGGAGCGTGATTGGAGGAAGTAGATTTAATCGTCGGGTGGCCCTGGATGCATGCAGGTTTGGTGTAGCTTGTGAAAGGAATACTTACAAATGTTTTAGTTGTAGAGATTTCATCCTTTGCAGTTTAAAGGTATCTATATGTTTGGCTGAGTCGATTCATGCAAATCTTGGAAGGAGCGTGTGATTGGAGGAAGTAGATTTAAATCGCCGGGTGGCCCTAGATGCATGCAGGTTTGGTGTAGCTTGTGAAAGGAATACTTACAAATGTTTTAGTTGTAGAGATTGATCCTTTGCAGTTTAAAGGTATCTATATTTTTGGCTGAGTCGATTCATGCAAATCTTGGAAGGAGCGTGATTGGAGGAAGTAGATTTAAATCGCCGGGTGGCCCTGGATGCATGCAGGTTTGGTGTAGCTTGTGAAGGAATACTTACAAATGTTTTAGTTGTAGAGATTTCATCCTTTGCAGTTTAAAGGTATCTATATTTTGGCTGAGTCGATTCATGCAAATCTTGGAAGGAGCGTGATTGGAGGAAGTAGATTTAAATCGTCGGGTGGCCCTGGATGCATGCAGGTTTGGTGTAGCTTGTGAAAGGAATACTTACAAATGTTTTAGTTGTAGAGATTTCATCCTTTGCAGTTTAAAGGTATCTATATGTTTGGCTGAGTCGATTCATGCAAATCTTGGAAGGAGCGTGTGATTGGAGGAAGTAGATTTGAATCGCCGGGTGGCCCTGGATGCATGCAGGTTTGGTGTAGCTTGTGAAAGGAATACTTACAAATGTTTTAGTTGTAGAGAAGAGATAGAGATAGAGATAGAGATAGAGAAGAGATAGAGATAGAGATTGTGCTAGAGACTCGTTTTGGTTTTGGGCCTCAATGGGTCTAGAGACAGACTAACGAGGACCCTGGCTGACCGATCGACGTGCCACGTGCGGACTCGATACGACACGGATTTGATGATGGTCTTCGGATCGGAGTCGACCGATCGGCCATAACAGCACCTTATTTTCACGCTTCCTCCTCATCTTACCTTTCTCTCGCAACCAAATCCCGCGCGGCCGCTTCTTCTTCTTCCCGCAAGCGACGATAGCCAGCCAGAACCTGAATCCTCTCCTGCCGCCGCCGCTCGCCAGGCCGGACGGCTGCTCCCATGACTGCCCCGCCGCCACCTGTTCGGTAAGTTGAAGAATGATTATAACCCTCCTTCGGATCCTCCTACGCAGATGAATCTATTAAATGTAGACAAATCTATTAGATCAAATTAATCTATCAATTATTAGTAAAAAATGTATATTATAGTATAATATTATTAAATTATAGACTAACTAATTGTAATAGATTCGTCTCGTGAATCAGTCTTCGGCTGATAGATTAGTTTTCTAATTAGTCTAATTTTAATAGACTAAATTAGGACCGTAACATCTAATGTGACAGAGCTAAAATTTTAGAGTTGGAACGAATGCATACGTCTGCACTGTTTAGTTTCTTTCTCAAAAAAAATTACCTATCACATTAAATAGTGGGACACATGCATGAAGTATTAAATATAGACTAATTAGAAATTAATTTATCAGCCGAAATCTACTTCGTGAGACGAATCTATTGAGTCTAATTAGTCCATGATTTGATAATATAGTGCCACAGTAAATATGTGTTAATGACAGATTAATTAGGTTTAATAGTTTCGTCTCGTTAAATATTGTGTGGCATCGTAATTAGTTTTATAATTAATCTATTTTATAAGTAGACTAAATTAGTGTCGCAACTTCGGATGTAACATCCAAAATATCAAAACACAATGGCTAGCGCTGATAGTGTTGTGTGATTTCTACGATGTATTCTTATTTTTGACATCTTGTCCTATCCTGCTGTATACCAGGGTTGCTTGCCCAGGGCTTCGTAACGTACCCAAACCCATCCCGAGGAGGAATCAGGATCGGAATCTGATTTTGAATTAGACAGGCACGAGCAATGACAGAATTCTCTCTAAACTTGCATTCCACTAAATTGTCATTATTCTCATGTTTTTTACTTTTATTATTATTATTATTATTATTATTAATCGTCTTCAACGTTCTCATCTCTTCAACCAGTCCTCATCTCACCGTGTTCATTATTCTCACTGTTGTTGGTTGTTGTTATTATTATTATTGTTATTGTTAATCGCCTTCAACGTTTTCATGTCCTCAACCAGTCCTCCTCATCTCACCGTACCAGAGGTTCAAGAATTGCACACTACTCCTACATCTCCTACATATTCGCCCGGTGATACACACCACCACAATCGCCATCACCATCAATGGATAGAGGGTGTCTAGTGTAAGTTGAATATCTCTTCATTCTCACCTCAGTAGACAATAGTTGTATACCATCACATCAAAGCTTTTATTGTCTGCTTGTTTTAACGCCATGCCTTAGTTCTTCTAGGGCTGGCTAGCCAAATCTCATAACACATGCACCAACAAGGCCTTTTCTTTTTGATAAAGAGCACTAGCAAAACTCCACCTATGTTTGGGTGTCTACGGTGTTCTAGCATAGCATGTCTCAGACCCTAATAAAGAAGCAGGGTTGTGTTAGGCTTAGTGATCCAATGTAAAAACTAGATGAACCCAAAAGAAAGACTGGAGCAAGACTAATGAGGTCACTCACATTGCATACGGTAACTCGTAGGTCGGCGATGTCTTGGTCGCGTTAGTTCCTAAGCCTGATAAAGGAGGAGTGTTGTGTTAGGCTTGACAAGCAAATTTAAAAACTTTGCCACTAGTATGGAGATGAAACTCAAAAGAGAGAACGATAGCAAGACTAATGAGGCCACTCATATTAAATAGGGTAACTCGTAGGTCGGCAGTGTCTTGGTGGCGTTAGCTCTTAGTTGTGTTGTTTGTGTCTATTTCCAATAGAAGCCAGTCGTTGTCTATTTTATGTAGAAAGCCAGTCCGTTAGTACTTGAGTGCGGTCTTCAGTGAGCGTCATGTAATAAACTTTAGTATCTCTCTCCCTCTTAATACGGGGATACACAACATTTGTGCGTATTCGAGAAAAAGGTATACAAAGGGTTCAATCTTAAGCTGGTAGAGTTCTCTGTATAATTTACCTTTTCACTAAACTATGTGAATGTCTTGCCCTCTTCATTGGCTTTATTGGTTTTTTCTGTAACATTGTATGAACAAACAGAGGATTGATCATGTGAGTTCAATTTCAGCCAAAATAAATTAGTGAACTGATTTGTTCAAAGAATAAGATGCTACACATGATCTTACTGCATTAAACAGCTTGTTCTATTTCAATAGTTCATTTGTGCATGAAAAATGAAAATTGTATAACGTTTCATTGGATACAGGTTGCCAACATTAGATTCTGATATTAAGGAATGGCATTCATCAGACGACGAGGAGGATCCATACTTCAAATCTTTGATGGACAACTTTATTAGTGCACCCGTAGATGTTTGCAAACCTATATATAAAGAGAGAAGTCATCAACAACTATCTGATAGATATGCAGTGAGTGCCTTGAAACATTACAACAACAGCGAGAATAACAAGGTGAAGTATTTATTGTTGTGTTTTCATATACATAAATAAACATTTTAGGTTTACATTCAAAAGTGTCTTATATGGAAGTTAAATTGGGACTTCAATATTTTATTGTTTGAGTGCTGTGGTCAAGCATTTAGAGAAAGATAATGCAAGCAGAATAGAAAAGCTTGAATGGTCAGAAAATAGCAATCGGAAGGGCTTTATAGGTTTTTTTTATTATATACTCAAAGTAGAACATGGACGTTTATTTACCATTTATTTAAAAGCTGAAATGACAGCTACTTCTGTAGTATCTTTAGGTGGGAGGTTAGTAGGGCCCAATATGGCCCATGGGGATATGAAAGTACAGGTGAGTGGTGGGCTGCCTCTATTTGAGTTCAAAGTGTCAAGTTTGTCACCCAAGGTAGCAATTTGCAAATTTCACACAAATTTCACAGTTACTTCCCTCTATTACATTATCCAATTATTGTCAATATTCTTTTACTTTTTGTTGAATGTTATCACTGACTACACACTATACAATTTATATTTGTTTCCTTTTTTAACTTTTCAGGTTAAATATGAGTTAATTGATGCTATCACAAGCTGTGGAATTATAGATAGGAGTGGCTGCTATGGTCATGTGAATTTTACAGCAAAAGCAAATCACAAAAATTCAAAAGAGGAGCTTTTCTTTGCTGAGTTACGAGTGGACCACAATACCTATATAGCAACATGTGTGCTTTCTCTGGAGGGGGAGAAATCAGTTGGTTTCTTCTAAAACATATAAGTCCAAAATATCTTTCTCTTCCCTGTAATTTCAACTTATATTAATGTATCTCATTCTTTTTTCAGGTGGACTTCGTGGGAGTAAATATGATAATGTTAGGATGGGTTTCCGTATCGACGCCAAGCATTGCTATGCTTGTGGGCGTGGGTTAAACACCCCAAGGACGGTGCATTATATGTGACGGGTCATTTTGCTCATAGCGATTACTATCATAGCTAATCAGCTAGGCGGTAGTATTACATAGAGGGTGGATTCCTTGTCATGAAAACACCCAAATAAAGATTATATGGATATGATTTTCGCGACATGGCCCGGAGCCTGGAGTAGAGTTTATGAGTAATTAATGCCACATGACTCTTTATAAGCGTTCCTAGGTGTGTTGTACAACTGGACAGAATGTTCTTATCGTATCATGTACTGTAAAATGGAGTGTTGATGTATGTCTACCTGAAAGGATCAAATCAGCCTAGAGGGGGTGAATAGGTGATTTTTAACAATCTGAAACTTCACAAACTAGAGATGTAGTTAGATAACAACTAGAGGGGCCGGTTTGTTGGGTAGGTACTACCGGGGTAAAACACCGGTACTACCGACACAAACAAACGGCACAACCGGGATCCTAAAAGGAACTACAAATCCAATGTATGTAAACTATGAATGTGATACAAGTATCTACCCCACTTCCCTAAGTATGACAGATGACAAATCTACTCTCACCGAGCCTTGTTTGCTTCCCTTGATGTAGATCGAGCCTTCCCAACCTAGAAGAAGATAGGGATAGGAAGAACACGAAGAACCACAACAAAGCGTAATATAGAAAGTAGAGACACAACAAGCACACGGGACACGCGATTTATCCCGAGGTTCGGCCAACCACTAAGGAGTGCCTACTTCCTCGTTGTTGAGGTGACCACAAAGGTCAGAGTCTATTTCACCTCCTCGCCTCACTCAAGCAACCACAAAGGCTACTCGAGTTTCTCCACTAGAAATCTCAGGGGTAATACAAACACTTCGGGGAGCCCTCACAAGTGAATCAATACGGGCTACCACGAAGAACACTAACCAGCTAGAGCTCAAAGAGCTCAAGAGTAAAAGACACAAATCAAGCCGGCTAGATGGAAACCAAGTGCTCAAGTCGATATCGAAGCTTCCCACTCTCTAATCTCACTTCCCTAGCTCAAATCTTGCAAGAGAATGAATCTCGGAGCAAAGGGGGAGAGAGAGGGAGGAGTCAATGCTTTGAGAGAGTTTGTCTCAAGTTAGGTCAGCAATAAGTGAGTGGAATGAGTGGGTGACCGTGAAAAGTGAAGAGAGGAAGCATTTATACTTCCTCAGTCCCGAGGCTGGTCGGTGGTACCGACCACCCATGGTCGGTAGTACAGACCAGTTCACACAACGGTCGCATAGATCCAGATCTGACCAAAAAGACAACTACCGACCTCAGGTCGGTACCACCGCGGGCGGTAGTACCGGCCTTATGGCGGTACTACCGCCAGGCCAAAATGGCCTCGAATAGAGAGCTCCGCAGTTAGGGACTTGGTCCCTCGGAAACTACCGACCAGATTCGGTACCACCGAGGGTCGGTAGTACCGACATGATGGCGGTACTACCGCCAAGTCAAAAGCGAGTCAGTCCAGAGAGCCCTGCAAACTTGTTACCACCACGACCTTGGGTCGGTAGCACCAGAGGCCATAATCGATCCATCCAGAGACCTCTGTAAAACTTGACTTCCACCGACCAGGGTCGGTACCACCGGGGGGGGTTAGTACTGACATAATGGCGGTACTACCGCCATGTCATTTTGAGCGGAAGACAGAGAGGTCTGGAAACCAAGCTTACTACCGACCTGGGTCGGTACCACCGAGGGAGGTAGTACTGACCTTATAGCGGTACTACCGCTAGGTCATTTTCTAACCAAAACAGAGAGGGTGTTTGAGCACTGCGCGGAGAAGCCGTGGTCGGTACTACCGACCACATAAAAATACCCTCTATGTGTTCGTGATTGTGTGGTGTCTCTCAAGCGAACTATAGTTAGTCGATTTGAGCACTTTTCTCCACATCTAGCCAACCTACTTTGTGACCCTCTTCATAGTCCGGCTTACCTATAACTCAAGTTTAAAAATTGCCACTGAGCTAGGCATCTTATGTCCAAATGTATCCAACGTGCTTTGTTCACGAGATTTCAATGTTTCAAATCTTTCTTAGGACTACACCTGCATACATGCTTTTATAAACTGGTTAGTCCCTAATTTGATTATCATTAATTAGCCAAAACCCACATTGGGGGCAAATGCACTTACACTACCTAATACCATGATATTTTACAACTGGACAAATGTTCTTATCGTATCATAGTGGAAGTCCTAGGACGCAGTGGCTGCGGAGGAGGCCGAGATGAGCAGCGATACATGGTCTGAGGTAGGTCTAGGGAGAGAGCTCGAAGCCAACTTGAAGAGGTGCTCCTTCTATGAAGTGTTGGTTTAGATCGTGATGAAGCAACACCAAAATTGGAGTTGTGCGTTGACTAGTCGAAGTGAAGCATCTGTGTTGGAGCTCGCTTCTATAGGAGTCAGGAGGAGTGCCTCGATGGTGTCATTGAAAGCCACAAAACTTGAGGTGTCGAAACACTTCGTTTTGTTGCATTTTGGGGAGTGGTGAGGTAGAAGTCACCGATGAGGAGCCATTGATTGGTGTAGGTGGAATAGGCATGACACTCGCCACATGCCCACTTTGATATGGTAGAAGGCCATGACCTTGCTAGATAAACGGGGGATCTCACATGGGCCCTTGATGCTCTGAGTAGTGATGAATGATGCAAATCATCCCTGTGACTACGGGTAGACAGAAAGAAATTGAGACCCGACCAAGACCGAGACCGAAGTACACTGTCTAAGGTGCCAACCTCAGCGTCTATCGTGCTAGTCTAGGCACCTTAAGAAGGCTACCTCCTTATAGGGTTGACTCGGACAATAGTATTTATTATATGTCTCATCTAGTTAGCTATTTGTAAGTTTCTATTGAGAGTCAATAGCATTCTTCCTAGAGACTAATAGCTAGTGATTTGAACATCATTATAGCATAGCAATGCTTTCTCTGGAGGGGAGAAATCAATTGGTTTGTTCAAAAACCAGAAGCCCAAAATATCATTTCTATCCCTGTAATTTCAACTTAATGTTTCTTATTCTTTTTTCAGGTGGACTTCGTGGGAGTAAATATGATAATGGTAGGATGGGTTTTCGTATCGACGCCAAGCATTGCTATGCTTGTGGGCGTGGATTGAAGCACCCTAAGGACGGCTCATTGTATGAGACTGGTCATGTTGCTAATAGTGGTTACTATCATGAATGATATAATGTAATCAGCTAGGCGGTAGTATTACAGTGTGGATTCTTGCTATTAAGGGTAAGGCACCCAAAGCATAAAGCATGGGTCCTGCTATTGGGATAGCCGGAGCAGCCATGCGACCATGGAGAGGAATCCATTCAGTCATTCTATATCGTAACAAAGACATAGAAACATGTTTTATCAGTGAAAAAATATATATTTTATATAGTTATATTGCCAAATTACTATGCATAGAAACTTATGTATGTAAGCATAGAAAACAAAATTTATCTAAAAATAAAAACATCAATATTCAAACAATACACGTTTCTGTGCACGGAAGGGAGGCTGGGGTTTTGTGATGAGGGTGTGGGATGGGGGTGTGATTAGTGCAGGCTATGACAAATTGGAGAATCTGAATGACCCTTTTCATGCCGAAATTGTGGCTTGTTTGCAAGGGATCCAAAAAGCAGCTGATATGGGTGTGCAGAAGCTCATTTTGGAAACTGATGCATCCAAGGTGGTTCGGGTGGTGAAGTCCACGGAATATGATCGGTCTACTGTAGGAGGCCTTATATGGGAACTGAAAGACCTTTTAGCCAGCAATTTTGTTTCTACTGATGTAATACATATTCCCCGATGCTGTAATTCAGTAGCTGATGGTTTAGCTGCCTTTGGGGCAGGTCTGAACATGGGTGTTGAGCCAATCTTGGACAGCATTCCAAACTGTATCCGTCGTCTGGTTGCTGCTGATTCGGCAGCAGTTTCTGAGTAATGGAAAGTTTTTCTAAAAAAAAATGGTAACATCCATTGTAACATTCCAGAAGCAGGCCTAGCATGCTCCCCCTAAATTGCCAAGTGGATGCAAAAAACATAGTAAGTACAAATGTGAGTGAGGACAAGAAACGTAATGTGATATTCCAACTTTTTGAAAGAAAGAGTTGAGCCGTTGATACTCTCCTCCCAATCCGTTTGGAGAGTAACAATTTTCTAATTAAAATGGGGCTCTACAAGTTTCTGAAAATTCAAGAACACTTGAAAGACATCAGATTTTTGTTCTTAAGTAAATAAATCCAAGTAAACGACTATAGTCATCAATAAAACTCACATAATATTTGTGTCTTCCAACAGATTGAGGAGCAGGACCCCAAACATCTGAACAAATAAGATCAAGAGGAGCAGAAGATACAGTGTGGGATGAATAATATGAAAGCTGATGACTTTTGCTTTTTGGCATGCATCACACACCGACTCTACACCTGACTCACTATCACTATCAAAAGGAAGATTGTTTGACACAATGACTTTTTGAACAATGACTAACGAAGGATGGCCTAGGCGATTATGCCATCTAAAAGATGAAGGCTTGACAATGTTCAAGGCTTGACTTGACTGGGCTGGAATTGGATAAATGTCGTCTTTACATCTACCTTGAAGGAGATTTTTCTTCGTAGCCTGATCCTTGACATAAAAAGAATTGGATGAAATTCAAAGAAGACATTGTTATCTTTAGTAAAACGATGAACAAAGATAAGATTCTTTTTGGTTTGCGAAACATTATTAAGATGAAGATCACGAGTAGGGGTATGTAAAATAGTATGACCAATATGAATAATACTCATACCTGAATCACTTGCCGTGTGCACGTGATCATGTCCATGATATTTCTCCTTAGTAGTTAATTTTTCCAACTCTCCAGTAATGTGATCAGTAGCACCTGTTTTGTGTACTAGTTTGTGTCAACTCCATAAGAACTAGTAGAGGCTGCCGCAACAGATTTCCGAGCCTCTTCACCAGAACAATTTCGATCATAGCGCTTGTAGCAATCTTGGACAATATGTCCTTCATGTCCACACAACTGACAGGTAATGATCTGTGAACGATCACTAGAGTTGAAGTGACCACGTCCACCTCGACCTGAACCAACACCTCTGCCAAAGTCTCCACGACCCCGACCTCTGCCGCGACCACGCCCTCGTCCTCGACCTCTATACGCAGCATTTGCTGAAGAACCAAAACCTCCATTGTTCTGCTGCTCCAATCTAGCTTCATATGCCAAAAATTGAGCATAGAGATCTGACAAGGAAATTTTATCCTTGCTCGTGACCGAGGACGCAAAGGCATTATAGTCAGCATCTAATCCATTAAAGATATAAGAGATAACATCATCATCTTCTAATTTCTTTCTAGCTGCAGCCATCTCATCAACAAGGCTCTTCATCTTACTAAAGTACACAACAGCAGGTTGCTTTCAGCTCCTTTTTGTTCTCTAGACAATTGTGCACGCAGTTGAACAATTCGAGACTTAGACTGAGACGAGAACATCTCGGTAATGGCTTTCCAAACACTTGCAGCAGTCTCCAAATGTGCTACTTGTACTAAGACTTCTTTGGAGAGGGACGACATGAGATGACCAAGAACTTGTTGATCTTTGCAATCCAGATTGCATACTCTGGATTCTCAATTTTGTCGTCTGGCTTATCACAAGCTTTAGGGATAGTTTCTGGTGGCATGGAGCAGCTAGCAGTACCATCCAGAAAACTCATGAGAGCCGTGCTCCACCCACATGAGGAAGAACTTATGCTTCCAGACTAGAAAGTTATCTCTGGTTAACTTTTCTGAAACCTGGCATCCAAGCGAGATTGACGTAGACGTGCGTGCTGATGCCATTGATCTGACTTGATGATCAGCTTGCTAGAACTAGAAGCACTTGACGAGTTGACAAAAAAAAACTAGATGTATTGGAGGAAGCAGATGGCTCTAGATACCATGAAAGAATTATGAAAGCGTTAAACCCTTTTAGGGCCACACCTTTCATTATATAGTCAGGAAAATACAACAATACATATGTATTACAGAGACCAAGACAATCACGTCATGGAAGTAAGTCCTGTTTTTTTATACTAGTAGTATTATGTAGAAGCCTATCCTATTGATAGGTACAAGTCGTGTACTAGTCGTTCTCTAACACATGCAATGTGTTCATGTCATTCTCCATTAAGTCTATATCATCTCTTATTAATAAAAAAATATCCATAAATCTCTATCATGCGAAATACTTTAAATCTTTAATCTATTAACATACAAGTCATCTGCATATGTTATTATTTCATCACATGTTCTTCTATAAAGTAAGTAAATATTTATTGTTTTTTCTTTCATTAGCTTAGCGATTTTTTGGTAGATCCGATACTATCAGCCATGTATCGGATCTACTCTATAAACTAATCTATCAGCCGTGTTATTATTACTAATGTTATAGGTACTAGGTAAATGCCCGTGCATTGCAACGGGAACACATAATACAGTAATAACATATGTATAAGCTTGTGCGCTATATTGTAACCTAAAATAGATACCGTAATCATAGTGTTTGGACCATCAATATTACACAAGTCTTCAAGAAAAGATAAATAGTTTAAATGTAACTTCAAGTTTTAATGCGAAACTGAAACATTAACATCATATTGTTCATATTTAAGAATCCATTTTATCACTTCATGTCTACGATACCTGAAAGATAAACCTGCACTTCTTTAAGAATTGAATTTTCTTTGTATGTCAATAGTTTGATCACGAAGTCATTTCATATTCTTTGTCCATCATGTGCATATATAGTCAAATATAAAACCAAAAAATATAATCAGTAGCATTATCTTAAAAAATTATAATAAATCAAAACACTATGTACGAACTCATTATTGACCAAAAATGGCGTTTCCGTTCACTATATTCATTATTTTAGACTGTCATTAGTCGTAGAACACTAAAACCAAAATTTACTTGGGTATATGTACGAACTCAGCTCATACTCTTTTCAAACTACTCGTTGACATGATTGGTCTATAAACTTATTAGAAAAGTTCAGCGGTTTGCTAAGGATGATTAGGAATATGTAACTTTAGAATTAAAATAAAACTAAAATTTAATCTAAAAGCAGCTTCATGTGTTGCAGTGAAACTGCGGATTTCTTGTAATAAATCTCCTCAAAATTATGATGAATATGTTAAATGATTTCTGGCATAAACAGTAATCATGCTGACTAAAATATTAGGTAGAATTGTCATAAAAATAATTGGTCAAATATTCATGATCAGTTTGCTGAATTTTCAAATCTTCTTTTAAATTTACAAGACTAAAGGTTTTCATTTTTTTGAAACTATAATCAGAACACATCTAGGGTACTGACATGATAAACTAAATGAACATCGAGACACGACATATCCAGAGAACGAACATAATTAAGGAGCATGAAGTAGAGCCATCGAGACTCAAGATTTATCAACACAATTCTATTTTGAAAGAGGCATGAACATTTTTTCTAGAGTCGTTGAGATTTATGAACATTGTGTCACCTTTCACGTATGAAACACAAGTTGTACAAGGTAGAAAAAAACAAGCTTATGCATGAAGGCTCAACAACAGAAAGGTAATGGATGTTCGGTTTTCACCTCGTAGGGTTCATCTAGGCGTTGTCGCCCTCACCCTTATTGTTTGTTGCGCGGCAGGCTGGTCTCGATATAACCAACAGCGGAAAGCCCCTAGTTTGGTTTTGGTTAATTGATGAAACCTATTTGGTCTAATCCTATTGCTAAGCATGTGTGTAGCTTATGAGGAAGGATTACGACCAAGCCAAGTGGTGGAGCTAGCTAGGCGACAACCATGGAGATGGTGTTGGCCATATGCATCTCAAGTGATCAAGTGCTCTACCCTTGGTGAATTGCAAGAAGAAGAGAAGAGATGTAGCAAAGAGGCCCGAAGACAAAGGTATAACCCATAGGGCTCTTTGTTTTAGTGATCAAGACACTTAGCGAGTGTGATCACATTTAGGATACATAGCCGTACTATTAAGAGGAGATTATTCACGGCTTATGCGGTGTTCAAGTGCCACTAGGTGTTCTCTAACATATCGATTCTATAGACCTAGTGAGTGACTAACTAAACCCTTGGTAAATGCTTTGAAAATGCTAACACACGTGCACAAGTGGTGAAACACTTTGGTGTTGGCACATGGGAGCAAGGGTAGAAGTTAGAGATGAAAAGTTGTCAAGTTAGGGGCATCGGACGCTGGCGTCGGCAGCATCGGACGCTGGCCGAGCGTCCGATGGCAACCCTAACTGCTGTCAGAAGTCGAGGTAGCATCGGACGCTGGCAACGGACGCAGGCGAAACACTGTTGCAGAGTCCGATGGTCATGACGTGGCGCGAGCTAGTTTTCCAGGGAGCATCGGACGCTGGCCTGCGTCCGATGCAGGACCATCGGACGCGTCCGATGCATTTTGGCCCTCTCTGGAACATTCTGTTGTGTCATCGGACGCAGGGGTTAGCGTCCGATGTCACTGTGCCGGCGCGTCCGATGTGGCGCAGAAAAGCTAATCTTGCAGCGGATCGGAGCGTCCGATGCCTGGCATCGGCGTGTCCGATGCCTGGCATCGGCGCGTCCGATTCCACTTTAACCAGCGCGCGAAAGGATGACCGTTGGGATCTAACGGGTTGAATTCATAGCAGGAGGACATGTGGTGCTCATCGGAGCATCGGACGCTAGGGGCAGCGTCCGATGGCCCCGACACCGGCGCGTCCGATGGTGCTGTCTCGAGCCCAACGGCTAGGCCGACTTGTGTGGCCTTTTTAAGGGACTTGGCCAGCTTGCTAGGGTCCTCTCTTGCACATTTTGATTCCTAAGCATTCTAGTGAGCCTTGGCAAGCCTCCCAACTCATCTCCCAAGTTGATTTGATCGAACCAAGTGAGATTGAGTGATCTAGTGCGTGATTTGAAAGAGTTCAATCTAGTGGCACTAGTTCTTCGCATCGGCATTGAGTTTTCTTGTTACTCTTTGGCATTTGCCGGTGCCTAGACGGCTTGGAGGCGTTGAGGTGGTTGTTGGCAAGATTGGTGTTGTTCTTGGCCACCACCGATCGAGATTGTGAGAGGTTTTGGAGCCTCACCTCGCCGGAGCGGCAAGAGGCATCCTTAGTGGATTGCTCGTGTCATTGAGCTACCTCACTAGTGGTAGATTCTTGTGGCGCTCTTTGTGAGCTTGGCTTTGCGCTGATTAGCCACCGAGTCACCTAGTGTTGGTCGACACAACGGGGAGTAGCGTGCCGGCAAGCACGTGAACCTCGGGATAAATCTTTGTCTCCCGAGTGCTTATTGATTGTGTCCCTTCTTGGTGATTGGTCTCCATCTACACATTCTTGGTGATTGGCTCTCTACGTGGCGATCAAGGCTCGGTGAAATCCCCTCTATCTAGCTCATTTACTTCGTGCATTTACATGAGCTACTTTATTGTGTAGATATCATTTATTGTTGTATATCTTGTGTCATATACCTTGTGTAGCCAGTTGTGATTAGCTTGCTTAGTTTGTCTATTGCACACACTTGTCTCATATACATTTTGTATATCATACTTGTGCTAGAGCTATATTGTTTTATTCCGCATTTGTTATTAGCTCTAGTTGATTGTGTGACATAGAAATATTAGGTAGAATTGTTGGATAGGTGGCTTGCAACCACTATTAGGCTAGCGAAAAAAGCTTCGCCGTTTGTTATACTAATAGTGTTTGCCTAAGTAATTTTGTAGATTTTTAATTAGGCTATTCACCCCCCCTCTAGCCAATTTGGACCTTTCAAGTGGTATCGGAGCCGTGGTCACCGTTTGTTTGAGGCTTAACATCCTCCGGTGTTAAAATGGCTCAAATCAACTATATGGGGAAGCCACCACATTTTGACGGCACCAACTTTGATTGTTGGAAGAGGAAGATGTGTGCATTCACAAGAGGAATGAATAGAAAGATATGGGATGTGATTGAGCATGACTTTGCGATAATTGATCCCACAAGTCTCACTCCTAGAGAAGAAGAGAAGCTTCAATGGAATGATGTGGCCATCAACTTATTCTATGAAGCGTTTGACACAAAGTGTTTGAGCAAATCAAGGAATCTGAAAGAGCAAGTGAGATTTGGGAGAGATTGGAGGAGACCTATGAAGGCACCAAGGCGGTCAAGAGTGCCAAGCTATATATCCTCAAGGACAAGCTTGCTACCTTCAAGATGCAAGATGATGAAAGCATACCGGAGATGTTTCACCGGTTGCAAGTGATCATAAATGACTTGAAGGCTTTGGGAGAGAAGGTGGAGGACAAGGACTTTTCTCACAAGTTCTTGAGATGCTTACCACCAAGGTTTGACACTTTGGTGACCATCCTAGTGAGGGAAGGATTGGATACGGTAACCCCAAACCAAGTACTAGGTGATGTGGTCACTCAAGACACATACCGTGTGGAAAGGGATGGGGGAGCCCAAGAGGAAGAGAAGAAGAAGAAGACCGTGGCATTCAAGGCTTCATCTCCAAAGCAAGAAGCAAGGGCAAAGCAAAGGAAAAAAGTGATGATGAAGCAAACACAAGCTTGAGTGAAATGGATGATGAGGAGATGGCTCTATTTGTGAAGAGATTTGGCAAGTTCATGAAGAAGAAGGGCTATGGAGCTAGAAAGAGAAGAGATGCAAACAAGAGCACAACCAAAAGGTGCTATAGATGCAAGAGCAAGGATCACTTCATTGCGGATTGTCCATACTCTAGTGATGAAGATGATGATGACCGCAAGAAGAGCAAGAAGAAGGACAAGAAGGAAAAGAAAAGAAAAGAAGGAAAAAGAAGGGGTGGATCCTATGTTGTGACATGGGATAGTGATGCTTCCTCAAGCGATGATGATGATTCTAGCGATGATGAGAGGAAGACCACCAAGAAGAAGGCTATGGCTAGTCTTGCTATATCAAGCAAGCCTTCTATCTTCAACACTCCATCGACATGCTTCATGGCTAAGGCCACTAAGGTATCATCCGATGAGAGTGAGTGAGAGTGATAGTGATGATGATGAGGAGTACTCAAAGGAGGACCTCATGAGCATGCTACAAGATGCTCACTCTTACATTGAGACTAAGAGGAAGGAGTGCAAAGAATTGCGCAAGGCCAACAAGGCTCTTGAGCAATCCTTTGATGAGCTCAAGTCACTCATGAGAGGCTAGAGGAAGCCCATGAGAAGCTTGATCAAGCTCACACTAGGCTTAAGGAAGCCCACTCCTCCCTCCTTGATCAAAGTAAGATTGAGGATGTTGTAGAGACATGCAACATAGGAGTAACATGTGATATTCTTGATGAATCATTTTATGCTCCTATCTTGTTGCTCCCATCAATGCATCATCATCTAGCTCAACTAAAATGCCTACTTCTACTACTTGTGATTCATCATTAGTTGTAGAAAATGAGAACCTTAAAAACAAGGTTGTTGAGCTCACTCATGCCTTAGGCAATGCCTATGGTGGAGATGCCCGCTTGCTTAAGTGCTTGGGTAGCCAAAGGTGTCCACTCAACAAGGAGGGACTTGGCTATACCCCCAAGAAGGGCAAAGCCGCTTTTGCTCCTCACAAGACTAGTTTTGTGAAGAGCAATGGTCGGTATTGCTACAATTGCAAGCAATCCGGGCACATAGAGCAAAATTGCTTTAACAAGAACAAAAACAAGATCAATGCTCATATTTCATCTATTAGACTTGATTCTTGTTATATGCTTACAAAGGGCACTAATGGTGTGAAGGCTAAGTACATTGGTGCACCCATGGTTGGCCCAAAGAAGAAGGCAATTTGGGTGCCCAAGAGCTTGGTGACTAACCTTGGAGGACCAAAAAGGTTTGGGTACCTAAAAGAATTGATCTCTTTTGTAGGTAAACTATAAAGCGGGAGGAAGGCATTGGGTGCTTGATAGTGGGTGCACTCAACACATGACCGGAGATGGAAGAATGTTCAAATCAATCAACACTAGTGGCAATGATCATGCGGATGCTATCACATTTGGTGACAATAAGAAAGGCAAGGTCAAAGGCTTGGGCAAGATTGCAATATCCAATGACTTGAGCATCTCCAATGTGCTATTAGTGGAATCTCTCAACTTCAATCTTTTGTCCGTAGCACAATTGTGTGACTTGGGTTTCAAATGCATATTTGGGGTTGATGATGTGGAGATAGTGAGTGTTGATGGAAGTGATTTGTGTTTAAAAGGATTTAGATATGAGAATCTTTATTTGGTGGACTTTGATGCAAGTGAAGCTCAATTGACAACATGTTTGTTCACCAAATCAAGTATGGGTTGGCTATGGCATAGGCGCTTGGGACATGTTGGAATGAAGCAACTAAAGAGGCTAGTGAAGCATGACATGGTTAGAGGACTAAAAGATGTTCATTTTGAGAAGGACAAGCTTTGTAGTGCATGTCAAATGGGAAAGCAAGTTGGAAACACTCATCCCAACAAAGAATGATGAGCACTACACATGCACTTGAGTTGTTGCACATGGACTTGTTTGGACCAACTACATATGCAAGTATTGGGGGAAACAAGTATGGCTTTGTGATAGTGGATGACTATACAAGATACACATGGGTCTTCTTTCTCGTTGACAAGAGTGAAGTGTTTGGCATATTCAAAACCTTTGTCAAGAGAAGCCAAAATGAGTTTGATAGAAGAATCAAGAAAGTGAGAAGTGACAATGGAAGTGAGTTTAGAAACACAAGAGTTGATGAGCTATGTGATGAGTTTGGAATCAAACATCAATTCTCGGCCAAGTATACACCTCAATCCAATGGGATAGTTGAAAGAAAGAATAGGACACTCATTGATATGTCAAGATCCATGCTTAGTGAATACAATGTGAGTGATTCTTTTTGGGCCGAAGCAATCAACGGCATGCTATTATAGCAACCGGCTCTATTGTCACCCTCTATTGAAGAAGACACCATATGAGCTCCTCAATGATAGAAAGCCCAACATTGCTTATTTCGGGTCTTTGGGTGCAAATGCTACATATTGAAGAAGGGCACAAGACTTGGCAAGTTTGAGAAGAAGTGTGATGAAGGTTTTTACTTGGTTACTCTACAAGCAAAGCATATAGAGTGTGGAATGACACAACAAGAATAGTTGAAGAAGTCCATGATGTTGAGTTTGATGAAACCAATGGCTCTCATGAAGAACAAGATAATCTAGATGATGTGAGAGGAACACAATTGGTGGAAGCAATGAAGAACATGGACATTGGTGATATAAGGCCAAAACAAGTGATTGACATTGAAGATGACAAAGATCAAGTGCTCTCTCCTCCAACCATGCATGGCAATGTGTTGCAAGCTCTAGTAGTTCTCATGATCAACAAGATGCTAGTAGCTCTCAGTGGCTCATCCAAGCTAGTACAAGTGTCCAACCGCAACAAGTGCTCCAACCAACACATATTGCAAGAGATCATCCTTTGGATCAAATTGTTGGTGACATAAGAAGAGGTGTGCAAACAAGATCAAGATTGGCTTCATTTTGTGAACACTACTCATTTGTATCATCTATTGAGCCAACCAAAATTGATGAAGCTTTGATGGATGTTGATTGGGTAAATGCAATGCATGAAGAGTTGAACAACTTTACCCGCAATGATGTTTGGGAGTTAGTGGAAAGACCAAAGAACACAAATGTGATTGGTACAAGATGGGTCTTCCGGAACAAGCAAGATGAAGATGGCATTGTTGTTAGAAACAAAGCAAGATTGGTTGCACAAGGTACACTCAATTGGAAGGTATTGACTTTGGAGAAACCTATGCACCGTTGCTAGATTGGAGGCCATAAGAATTCTACTTGCATATGCTTGTTCTCACAACATCAAGCTCTATCAAATGGATGTCAAGAGTGCATTTCTCAATGGATTCATCAATGAGCTAGTGTATGTTGAGCAACCTCCCGGATTTGAAGACTTGAAGAAGCCCAACCATGTGTACAAGCTCAAGAAAGCATTATATGGGTTGAAGCAAGCACCTAGAGCATGGTATGAAAGATTGAGGGATTTCTTGCTATCAAAGGGTTTCAAGATGGGGAAGGTTGACACCACTCTCTTCACCAAGAAGATTGGAAGTGACTTGTTTGTGTTGCAAATCTATGTGGATGACATCATATTTGGATCAACCAACCAAGACTTTTGTGAAGAGTTTGGAGAGATGATGACTAAGGAGTTTGAGATGTCTATGATTGGAGAACTTAGTTACTTCCTTGGTCTACAAATCAAGCAAATGAAGAAAGGCACATTTGTTAGTCAAGGCAAGTACATCAAGGACATGCTCAAGAAGTTTGGGTTAGATGAAGCAAAAGCAATAACCACTCCAATGGGCACAAATGGACATTTGGATAGTGACTCTAGTGGTGACATGGTGGATCAAATTTATATCGGTCAATGATTGGAAGCCTACTCTATGTGACCGCATCAAGACCGGATGTCATGTTTAGTGTGTGCATGTGTGCAAGGTTCCAAGCTTCACCAAGAGAAAGTCATTTGAAGGCAACCAAAAGAATATTGAGATATTTGAAGCACACTCCAAATGTTGGACTATGGTATCCCAAGGGCTCTCAATTTGAATTGATTGGATACTCGGATTCCGATTATGCGGGATGCAAGGTGGATAGGAAGAGCACATCGGGCACTTGTCAATTGCTTGGAAGATCACTTGTCTCATGGTCATCAAAGAAGCAAAATAGTGTTGCACTCTCTACCCCCGAAGCCGAATACATATCCGCGAGTAGTTGTTGTGCACAATGCTATGGATGAAAGCAACATTGCAAGATTATGGAGTCAAGTTTGGACAAGTCTCATTGCTTTGTGATAATGAGAGCGCCGTCAAAATAGCCACCAACCCGGTTCAACATTCAAGAACAAAGCACATTGATATAAGGCATCACTTCATTAGAGACCATCAAGCCAAGAAAGATATATCTATTGAAAGTGTGGGCACCGATGATCAACTTGCCGATATCTTCACCAAGCCACTAGATGAGAGAAGGTTTTGCAAGCTAAGGAATGAATTGAATATCCTAGACTTCTCCAACATGAGTTGAATGCATCCCCACTTATGACATGCCTCTCCTCCAAGCAAGCAAAGGTGAAATTGTTTGCATGTGCATTCATTCTTATTAGGTTGTGATCTAGTTCTATAGCCATCACATTGCTTAGTTAGGCTCATTCATGATAAATCAAATGAATTTGAAGTATATATGGTACCACTATTGCTTCTATGCTTGACTTGATCTAGTGGTAGCATATAACTTGTTTGTGGCTTGTAACTCTAGTGTTTGATCTAGTGTGTGAGCAATAGATGTCTAACCAACGTGAGTAAGATAACCATTGTATGATGTGTGAAAAGCTTACTCTAGAGCAAACCGTGTTAAATATCTGCTCATGAGCTAGATTAAGCTATAACTTGACTTATTTGATCCCCACATATGATGTTTGTCTCTCCTTTCTTTACAACTTGCCCCACCTTTATGATAATTGTTGACAAAGGGGGAGAAATGATGCAACTAAGATGCTAAATGCTAAAAAGGGGAGATACAAAATAACAAGTGTTCAAGTGGGATCGGAGCATACAAATAGGGGGAGCAAGCTCATAAACATGATTGTTGCATTTGAAATGTGCATATTCATATGATTGATAGCAATGCATAAGCAATTTACATTGATATCCATGCTTATGTGGTGAATGCTAGTGATAGGTTATGTTTGATGAATTGATTTACTAGCATGTACATAATAGCAACTAGACATATTTGTTTTTCAAGTGGTTCAAGAGCCTTATTATAATGTTGATCTCACGGGGTTCTTGAGTTTTGATGTATGTCTAGTGACAAATGATGCTAAGGATGGTTTAACATGTGCACTCTGATTGGTATCACGCTTCAAAGGTCCATTCTTATGCCTTAGCATCATCATTGGTAGTATTGCTCACCCATATTTCCATATCCATCATATGTGCAAATTTTAGAACCAAACTCTATAGCACATATGTAGGGGGAGCTAATACTATCAATGTGGTTACTTAAATTTAAATCACATATCTTTGTATAGGTTGTCATCAATTACCAAAAGGGGGAGATTGAAAGCCCTAGTTTGGTTTGGTTAATTGATGAAACCTGATTTGGGTCTAATCCTATTGCTATGTGTGTAGCTTATGAGGAAGGATTACGACCAAGCCAAGTGGTGGAGCTAGCTAGGCGACAACCATGGAAGATGGTGTTGGCCATATGCATCTCAAGTGATCAAGTGCTCTACCCTTGGTGAATTGCAAGAAGAAGAGAAGAGATGGTAGCAAAGAGGCCCGAAGACAAAGGTATAACCCATAGGGCTCTTTGTTTTAGTGATCAAGACACTTAGCGAGTGTGATCACATTTAGGATACATAGCCGTACTATTAAGAGGAGATTATTCACGGCTTATGCGGTGTTCAAGTGCCACTAGGTGTTCTCTAACATATCGATTCTATAGACCTAGTGAGTGCTAACTAAACCCTTGGTAAATGCTTTGAAATGCTAACACACGTGCACAAGTGGTGAAACACTTTGGTGTTGGCACATGGGAGCAAGGGTAGAAGTTAGAGATGAAAGTTGTCAAGTTAGGGGCATCGGAGCTGGCGTCGGCAGCATCGGACGCTGGCCGAGCGTCCGATGGCAACCCTAACTGCTGTCAGAAGTCGAGAGGTAGCATCGGACGCTGGCAACGGACGCAGGCGAAACACTGTTGCACAGAGTCCGATGGTCATGACGTGGCGCGAGCTAGTTTTCCAGGGAGCATCGGACGCTGGCCTTGTCCGATGCAGGACCATCGGACGCGTCCGATGCGTTTTGGCCCTCTCTGGAACCTTTCTGTTGTGTCAATCGGACGCAGGGGTTAAGCGTCCGATGTCACTGTGCCGGCGCGTCCGATGTGGCGCAGAGAAAAGCTATCTGAGCAGCGGCAACGGAGCGTCCGATGCCTGGCATCGGCGCGTCCGATGCCACTTTAACCAGCGCGCATAAAGGATATGACCGTTGGGATCTAACGGGCTGAATTCATAGCAGGAGGACACGTGGTGCTCAGCATCGGAGCATCGGACGCTGGGGCAGCGTCCGATGGCCCCGACACCGGCGCGTCCGATGGTGCTGTCTCGGAGCCCAACGGCTAGGCCGACTTGTGTGGCCTTTTAAGGGGCTTGGCCGGTTTGCTAGGGTCTCTCTTGCACATTTTGATTCCTAAGCATTCTAGTGAGCCTTGGCAAGCCTCCCAACTCATCTCCCAAGTTGATTTGATCAAACCAAGTGAGATTGAGTGATCTAGTGCGTGATTTGAAAGAGTTCAATCTAGTGGCACTAGTTCTTCGCATCGGCATTGAGTTTTCTTGTTACTCTTGGCATTTGCCGGTGCCTAGACGGCTTGGAGGCGTTGAGTGGTTGTTGGCAAGATTGGTGATTGTTCTTGGCCACCACCGATCGAGATTGTGAGAGGTTTTGGAGCCTCACCTCGCCGGAGCGGCAAGAGGCATCCTTAGTGGATTGCTCGTGTCATTGAGCTACCTCACTAGTGGTAGATTCTTGTGGCGCTCTTCGTGAGCTTGGCTTTGCGCTGATTAGCCACCGAGTCACCTAGTGTTGGTCGACACAACGAGGAGTAGCGTGCCGGCAAGCACGTGAACCTCGGGATAAATCTTTGTCTCCCGAGTGCATATTGTGATTGTGTCCCCTTCTTGGTGATTGGTCTCCATCTACACATTCTTGGTGATTGGCTCTCTACGTGGCGATCCCAAAGGCTCGGTGAAATCCCCTCTATCTAGCTCATTTACTTTGTGTATTTACATTGAGCTACTTTATTAGTGTAGATATCATTTCTTGTTGTATATCTTGTGTCATATACCTTGTGTAGCAGTTGTGATTAGCTTGCTTAGTTTGTCTAGTGCACACACTTGTCTCATATACTTTTTGTATATCATACTTGTGCTAGAGCTATATTGTTTTATTCCGCATTTGTTATTAGCTCTAGTTGATTGTGTGACATAGAAATATTAGGTAGAATTGTTGGATAGGTGGCTTGCAACACACTATTAGGCTAGCGCAAAAAGCTTCGCCGTTTGTTATACTAATAGTGTTTGTCTAAGTAATTTTGTAGATTTTTAATTAGACTATTCACCCCCCTCTAGCCAATTTGGACCTTTCACCAGCAGCATACACCTTATGTCGGCCGCACCAAACAAGAAAGATTAAGATCTTGCTATGTCCTTTATTTTCTCTCTCTCTTATCTATGTACACTCATATTTTCTAGATATATAAAATGGGCTACATGTTTGATGTCCTTTGGATCTACGGCAAGTCGGAAACAGAAGACACGCTACAGGCAGTGGCAATCATTGATTGCTCACACGCATGACGACATAGCAGACAATAGTTCCTTCTTGGGGCATGTTGGTTTCCAAGATAAATTTTTTTTGTCTGTCATATCGAATATTGCGGCTCTAGTTTAGTCTATTAAAAATATCTAATTAAAAAACTAATTATCAGCGGAGACTAATTCACGAGGCGAATCTATTAAATTAATTAGTTCATGATTTGATAATATGATGCCACAGTAAACATTCACTAATGATGGATTAATTTACCTTAATACATTTGTCTTATTAATTAGTATATGGCGTTATAATTAGTTATAATTAGTTTATTTTTAATAGGTATTATTAAACCTCTCAATTTATTCTGATTTTATTCTAATATAAAGAATCATGCCACAGACCACGGCTGCCGGATCAAATAGAGCATGAGCGTGGTAGAAAGAAGATCATAGGCGATTGTCGGTTTAATAAAATTAATTTTTATTTTTGTATTATTTTTTATATTATTTTATTCTATTTATCTATATGGTGTATGGTAATTAAAAGATGGGAACGTGATTTTAGGAAGGAGAGATCGTGAACGATCTTAATGTATCTTTTTTTTCTTTTTTCCTATTTGGCCAGGATGTGGTTGGCGCTTTTTTTTCATCCTTTGCAGTTTAAAGTAGGTATCTATATTTTTGGCTGAGTCGATTCATGCAAATCTTGGAAGGAGCGTGATTGGAGGAAGTAGATTTAAATCGCCGGGTGGCCCTGGATGCATGCAGGTTTGGTGTAGCCTATGAAAGGAATACTTACAAATGTTTTAGTTGTATATATAATAAGTAGAGATAATTTTTATTTTTATATTATATTTTATATTATTTTTATTCTATT
The DNA here is from genome assembly GCA_009763385.1 of Coix lacryma-jobi var. lacryma-jobi. Lineage (NCBI taxonomy): Eukaryota > Viridiplantae > Streptophyta > Magnoliopsida > Poales > Poaceae > Coix > Coix lacryma-jobi. Next base: position 190,315,630 of record CM019822.1, on the reverse strand, counting down.
TATTTGTATGGTGTGTGTGGTAATTAAAGGATGGGAACGTGATTTTAGGAAGGAGAGATCGTGAACGTCCTTAATGTATCTTTTTTATTTTCTTTTTTCCTATTTGGCCAGGATGTGATTGACGCTTTTTTCATCCTTTGCAGTTTAAAGTAGGTATCTATATTTTGTTGGGTCGATTCATGCAAATCTTGGAAGGAGTGTGATCGGAGGAGGAAGTAGATTCGAATCGTCGGGTGGTCCTGGATGCATGCAGGTATGGCGTAGCCTATGGAAAGAATACTTACAAATGTTTTAGTTATATATAGAGACTTGGTAGCATGCCCGTGCGTTGCTACGGGATAACATAAAAATTATACTAAAAATAAACGGATCACACGATAATAACAATATTATGAAATTAAATACCATATTTAAAAAAAACATTTAATCTAGTGATGCTGCCAAGATAATGTTTCATAACATCGCAGACTCACAAACATTATTGTATAGGTCTTTCTGTGATACGGCTAAGATAATGTTTTATATCGACAGAAAGATATTTTCGATATCCATTTCTTTCGTGTGCCAATAAATCGATGAATAAGTTCCGCCTCATCACCATATGATCCTGTACACAGGTTATGTATATACGTAAATATTTCTCTACCAAATAATTAATACTACGTGAAATGAAAATCTCTCATAAAACTAGAACAGAAGAGCAATGACTATAGTACTTTCCGCCGGCCAGCCCCGCCCAATACAATGGAAAAAAGCAACTTCGCCATTTATGTCTTTATACACACAAATGGAAAATTGAAGAAAAAAGTATACATATGTGTATGGCCTTAGTTTAGGCTTTTGTTGTAATACCCTGCAAAGGGTCTTTGGTTTTGTCAAACCATAATGGGAATATGCTATCTTTGGTTTGTATGCTTTTTTTTCCTTAAACTAATAAACTTTTTATTATTCTTTTTGCTCACTGTTCCTGGCAACTGTAATATGTAAACGAAGTAATAAAGAATAAGTTCAACATTCTTTTTGCTCCAGAAATCTAATAGCTAATGTGAAGAAATGAAATCAGAAGAGGCACGGGAAGGAAGGCGATCGATGGAAGGCGCTGTTACATGCTGACGTGGGTACCTCTCGTTGGTGTCCAGATCATGCTATTGTAGAGGTAAATCGGACTTCACCAGGAGCGGGATGCAAGGGACATCGTTGTGTCCAACATCACGAATGCCCTGAACAATATGTGAAGCTTTGATGGTGTGAAAAGCCAGCAAGGCAGCAAACGATGCAAGTGTTCAAAGCGTGAACTTGACGTTCGTTTTGGTTCTCGTATGGGCTGTGTTGTAAAAAAGCGAGCACGGTCAAAGACACTTCTACAATGAGCACACACACAAGCCTTTTGGTAGGTGGATGGGGTACGTGGGGTAGACGCTGAGAGCGGGTCACGTCGGCTGATGGGATTTACTGGGAATGGACGAACGAAAGGCAACTCGTCAGGATAGAAGAATCCTTGCATTAGGTCGTTACTGCCTGCAAGAGCCAGTTAAGATAACGAGCCGAGCTGAGCTAGCTCGTTATCTTAACGAGTCGAGTCGAGCCGAGCCAACTCAGCTCGATATCTAGTCATAGAAAAACATTGTAATCCAACCATAGCTAGCTCGTTATCTTAACGAGCCAGAAACGATGTAGTGCCAGTTTATATCCATAGAGTTCAAATTAATGTGATGTGATGCTATATCTCTGATATAAATACAAAGTTCTATATGTAAGGGTGAATTTCTAGTTGGGATGTAGTGTGTATACAACATCTCCGTGTAGAGTCTGTTAAACCATTTAAAATACCTAGAAACAATAAAAAAAATGGTGTTAGTAAAATAATATTTGTATAATATAACTTGAATGAAAAATACAATGTGTGTAAGCAATATCCTATTACCTCATCTATGGCGTCAGAACCTCCTTAAATACAATATTCTTCGTGAAAGTTCCTTCCACTATTGGGGTCTTTATCTTTACTTTTATTATTTGTTGCATTCTTATTTTTTTCCCCTCGGTGTTCCTATCAGCGTTTTTCTTCTCTATCTTTTTGGCATGCTGCTCTTGTGCATCCGCATCAGGCGGGAGGGCAAGGATCTTAATATTCGTTCTTGATGTGGCTCTAGACATCGCAACATACAACTGATCGTGAGAGAACACCGGTGCGGGCAGGTACACACCGACGTTGGGGATAGTTTGGCCCTGTGACTTATTGACTGTCATAGCAAAGCTCAGTCTGATAGGAAACTGCTTCCTCTTAAATTGGAACGGGAACATCTCATCATCAGACGGGCATAGCGGTATTCGAGGAAGGAATACTCGCTTCCCAGCATGTTGCCCCACCACGATTTCTGCATCGATTGTATTTTTTCGGAACCCACGTACCACCAGCCTTGTACCATTGCATAGGCCATTGGCAGGATCAATATTCCTAAGCAATATGACAGGACACCCGAGCTTGAGCTTCAAGATGTGTGGGGGTAGCCCGTTCGGGGTCAGACTGTTAAGGAACTCCGATGGGTAGTAGTTTTGATAATTAAACGGTGTACCTTGTCCGGCAAAAAAGTACGCCTCATCTTCTTCCTCATCCTCCTCAAATATGACATCCTCATCACCATCTGTTCAACAGGGGCACATATGTGACATAGTGGCATAAAAAATAAAAAGGAGTAAATTTAATAAAAAAATACCATCTGAGACCACAGAGTCCTCTGTGTGAGCTTGTGGACCGTTTGGAGGCCTTGAAGAGGTAGAACCATCAACAGACGGTTGTGTGTGTACACCTGTGCAATTGTTAGGTGGGTAACTGGAGTTTTCTGGGTGACACCATCTGCAGTAAGAAAAAGCTATGAGTATTTGGAATAGAAGAATGAGGGTGAAAGTGTCGGCAATATAGAGTGATGAAGGCTAATTACCATTGCAAACCACACTTGATTGAGTCTGATCGTTCACATCATTGCACTTTCCATCCACAGACCCTCTGGCTCTTATTCCAATGTTTTCTTCAAAAGCCCGACTGCGACGAGATAGAAGGCAATTTCTCTCTTCATTGGTCACTCGATTCCTATGTATGATATGTGCCGCAGCCAAATCAGGCGCCTGGACTTCTGGTTTTTCAACTATAGTGGGCATGATGGAAATAAACGTGGGATTCAATTCGGGTATTTCCACATCCCATGAAGGCGTTTTAGGCGATTGAGGTGAAGAAGGGAAAATGAGACGAGGCTTAAAGTGAGGGCTCTCCATGGCAATCGAGTCCGGATGCAAATTATTGGCTCGTTGTTCTTTCACCATCCTATTATAGTTTTTCTTGCTCTCTTTCTGTTTGTCATCTTCTCATGCAGAGTCATTTGTAGTTTTCTTGAAGCATTTTTGGCTGTATTTTTTGCCGCATACGAATCACGCCGCCTCTTGTTTATTAGCGTCTTTTGTTCAGGAGACACTGCAACTCTTTGTGCTCTATTTAGTTCACGCTTACGCTCTTTTGGACACATGACAATATTATCGATGGAACCAGATGAATTAACTGCACCTATATTATTAATAAAAAACTACAGTGTCAGCTATGATGGTGTTCAAATTATTTTCGTAATTAAAACATGATTCTTTATAGGCATACCCGCTTCTTGAACATTGTTGATATCTGTCTCAGCTAAACTCTCATCAATATCAGCGAGAACTCCAATTGTTAAAGGCGTAGCACATTCTATAAATTTATTCATATAATAAGTATCCCACAACACCACGATAAGATATTGATATAAAGAAATCAATTTTCTTCCCACACCTGTTGATTGGACAGTGTCCTTTGGAGTCATTTGTAGCACCATTCCTGCAGTTTTTTGTGTATTTTTATTGCATACAACTCACGTCGTCTCTTATTAAGTAGCACCTTTTGTTCAGTAGGCATTGCAGCAAATCGTGCTCTGTCACGATCACGCTTACGCTCTTTTGAACATGTGACAATCCGGTTGATAGGACTGGATGCATATTCGTCCATTTCATTTGTTGTATTCCCATCTGCAAGTTTAAACACAGTTGATTGTTATTAATTGGATTTAATTACAGTTGCAGCACCGATAAATACTTTTTAGGGACACGATGACCTGCCATCGCAGCGAGGACGTCCTGCCACAAGGCCGAGATTCCAGCGATCGATGTTCAGTCTAGGTGCTTCAAGGATTAGAAAAGGTTGGACGGCGAATCGCAATCGTCCAACAAACAACGAGCAATCTGTTCTTTACACAAAACAAAAGGCACTCAGAAAGGTTTCGAGAAACCAAATTGTTGGGAACACACTTGCCCAACCTCCGCACTTGTGCAGGGGAAGGGGCGAAGGTGGCCAAGTGTCTGATGCAGTAGCGAAGGTGAAACGGAAGTGGAAAGTGCTCGAATTCCCAAAAAGTCGTGCTTACACTGTTCATCCCCCTGGTATTTATAGGGAATGCCAAGGGGCACGGGCCAAATTACAAAAGGGTACAGCAAAGATTCCTCGCCTCCGCGCAGGGAGGAAGGGCAAAACGTGAATACACAGCTGAAGCGGAAACCCTAATCGGTCACACTCCAGCGCGCCGCCACCTGGCCCTTGTTCACCTTCGGGGAGAGGTGCGGCGGTCCTGACCTTCGGCCACGCTCGCCCTTGGGCCTGCACACCTCCGTCATCTGCCGGACCTCCGGCTTCACTTGCCTCTCGGGGAGAAGGACGAAGGTTTTAGCCTTCAGCCGTGCTCGCCGGACCTTCGGTTTCGCTTGCCTTTGGGGCAACGCACACTCGCTGCTTGCCTGGACCTTCGCTCCAAGCGAAGGTGGCGTCGTGAGTCAGCGAAGGTTTCCTGCAGTGCGACCATCGCCTTAGACCTGCACAAAAGTACAACAAAGCGACGAGGGTTGTCCCCGCATCCGGGGGTCAGGGTAACGGTCTCCAATAGGAGAGGGACCTCGCAAGCACACCAGGCGTGCGCGAGGGCTAATTTCGACCACCAGTTCGGGCGGCGCCTCTGCCGAGGGTCCTTTCCCCCAACAGTAGCCCCTCGTTGTCTTGGATCTAAAAAACCGTGTTTAGGCCCAAGCAGCGCCTTTTAATGGGGACAGAACGGGGCCCTCGGCAGCGACGCCCGCGGCTGCTTTGGGCTGGGCCGTTGTGTTGTTGTTTTTACTATTGAGGCCTGTTTCGTTTTTTGCGCCGCGTTTTTTGGTTGTCGTGCCTACACTGTCGCGGGGGGTGCCCGCTACTTGGCCTATAAATAGGAGGGGTAGCTGGGATGTGGAGACCTTGTGCCCTCATTTTGCTCTAGCCTCCCTGCTGCTGCTGTCTGCCCGTAGCGAAGGTTGTGTTCTAGTGATTTGCGAGGGTTCTGTTTGTTCGACGTCTTGCGAGGCTTAGATAGTGATGGCGAGGCTGAAGCAAACTGCCCGCGCTGTTTCGCCCTCTACGGGTGTTGAGGGCATCAGCTTTGAGTTTGGTTTGAGCCGTGTTGGGAGTTCTGAACTGGCGGCCTATTTGAAGCGAGGGTGGATCGAGGAGGGAAAAGCGAGGATCAGCTCTGGAGAGACGGTTCCGAAGCCTGGTGCAGATGAAATCGTCGTGTTTGAGGAGTTTTTTGAAGCTGGGCTACGTTTTCCAGTTGACTCGTTTGTTACGGCCGTTCTGCGGAGGTTTAAACTGAGATTTCACCAGCTAACACCTTCGTGCTTTACGAAGATGTCGGTGTATGTTTGGGCCTGTCGGTCGCAAGGTATTGCTCCCCAGGTCGAGGGTTTTGTGCGGACACACCGTGTGCACATGCAGCCTCGCAAGGTTTCCGACAGCGAAGGTGTTGCGAGGCAGGGACAGTTCGAGTGTACACCTTTTGCCACCGTGCTGGGTCGGAGCTACCGGCGCAGGCGCAGAAGAACAAGTGGGCCAGCGGATGGCAAGAGTTTTGGTTCTATTATAAGTTTGATGTGGGTTCGGAGCTTTGCGGCGAACTTCCTCCGCTTGGCGATGTGAGTGCCGAAGCTCAGATGAGCCCCGAGGCACACGCCGCTGTTGACTGTTTGAGGGTGGTTGCGCGTTCCCAATGCGCTCGTGATCTGGTCGAAGAATTTTGCTGCGCCGACGCGTGGCCGCTAAGCCGGAGACAGGCTTGGTTTCCGGTGGAAGACGATGCGAGGTACGAGGCTCGCGGATTAAAGAAGCCGAGGCTCAATTTGGGCAAGATTTGGGAGAGGGTTTTTAAGAAGTTTCCGAGACATCAGGATGGTGTTGATGCTATTTACAAACGAGTTCAGCAGAGGGTTGAAAACCTCGTTGGGAAGTTGACCACCCTCGAGGTTAAAGCTATCCACAGCTCAGTGGGGAGCGGGGGTCGTATTAACAGGGTGTTTGACCTGCTTGGGATAGAATATACAAATTGGCCTGCGCCGACGAGCGACGACGCGCCCAAGAAAAGGAAACGCGTTCCTGCGGAGGATAGCGGTGTGGTTTCGCGGCCGAAGAGGGGTCGCGGTGGAGGTCGGGGTGGCACCGGCGGCCGGGCAAAAGTTATTTCATCGAAGATTGTTACGAGCTCTGGTGCCGTAGGAGCTTCATCCTCGGCCGTGGCCTCGAGTGGTCGAGGTTTTGAAAAGGCTGGAGGGCGAGCGCCTCGCGTGGGCGGTATCGGGGCTTTAATTCGGACCTCGGAAGACGAAGGCGTTTCCGAGGACTCCGATGAGGAAGAGAAAGAAGGGGAAAAGGATGTCGTGTCTTCCGGCGATGGCAGTACTTCATCCAGTAGCGAGGATGACTCCGATGAAGCCGTTTCTGTGGAGGACGGCCGAGGGAAGAGGGTAGCTGCGTCCAGCGCTGTTGATGCGGCTGCACAAGATATTGAGGAAGTGCTGCGGGATGTGGAGGGGGTGAGCCCACGACGGGGGTCTGTGCCCGATTATGCTGGTTCACACATTTGGGTCGAGGGGTCCGAAATTAAGGGTGATGTTGGCCCGGACCAGACCCCTGGAAAGAGGCCGTATGGCGAAGCTAGCCTGGCGAGCCTTCCTTACTATGCGAGGGAGCTGGGTGTTACGGACCCGGCGACTCATTTGTATACGAGTGCGGATCTTCAAGCCACCCGCTTGCCTTGCTCTCCGGAGGAGAGGCGATTCTTGGGCCGTGTATTTGACCGGGTTTGTCTGCCGGAAGTGGAACTTCGGCTCGCCGGCGAGCCTTTGGACAATATCCACGATGATATTGATGTGAAAGTGGCGGAGCTGATGCTTCTCAACCGGTCGGCACGTCGAAGGGCCAGCTATAACCTGCATTATCTGAACGACCGGTTGAAAGAGGTGCAGAAAGAGAACAAAGACCTTCGCCGGAGCTTGCAAGATAAAGATGGTGAGCTGAGGGCCGCCTTGGCGGAGGCTGAAAAATGGAAGAAGCAGGGGCAAGAGGCTGCAAAGGCCAACGCGGAGCTCATCGCCGGGGTCAGCAAAAGGATAAGGACTTGGTGTCTATGAACAAGCGCGTGGTGGATTTGTCGGCGGAGGTGGCGGCCCAGGCCGAAGCTTGGCGTGGTAGTCTGTCGAGGGTTAAAACCAAGATGGATGCATGCTTAACTGAAGCGGGGGTTCAGCTGGGGAGCCACTTCCTGTGGTTGGCGCAGAGGCCTTCGAAGGTTGGTTAAGTAACGAGCTAGATGTGTTCAGCTCGTTGGTTGGGAATGCTGCTGACTTTGGCGGGTATGCTGGGGCGCTGGCGATGGCTGGAACGCTTCGCCAAGCGGACTGCGAGCATCTTCGCAAGATAAAGAAACCCAATCACATTTTTCCAACCGTCGAAGAGGTTCGACAGATGAAGATTGATGACGCCGAGGTCCGGAATTGTGCAATGCGGTTCCTTCGCCGATTTTGGATTGCAGGCGGCGGTCGGGCTCTTGCCTTCGAGGAGGCTGCCGAGGCTACTCGTCAGGTTTGTGTTGAGGGTGTTGTTTCTTCGGTATTGTTTGATGATTGTGAGTTTGGAGTTGAGAATTGAATTATTTGGTCCTTTTGGTTTTTTACAGGCTCGGAAGGATGCGATGCCTTCGCGGCTACTGCTCAAGAGGCCGGCGGCACCTCCGAAGGCGCTCAGACTCTCACCTCTGCGGAGGTGCTGCCGGTGGCGGTGAGGGATATGTGGAAACGACAATCGTCGGCGAGGGTACCTCACAAGATGCGGCTGCGAGTGGCAAAACCGCGCAGGATGCGAAGAATGCTGCTGGCGAAGCTGTGACGGCTGAGGTTGAAGAAGCCCGGCAGGTGTGATCGCGTGGGATTGTGTAGATGGGGATGTTTGGTAGGAGCAAAGATGCTTGTAATGACTTCGATGCATGCTGAGACGTTTATACTGTTTTATGTGAATGCAGGTTCCTGATGGAACCGTGCTTGAGGTTTTTGACGTGACGCCGTTAACACTTAACTACCAGGATGTTTTTATAACTGGTGAGTCCTGGGCTCGTGCGAAGTTAAAACATCCTTCGTTGTCCTTCGAGCGTTTTTGGTGGTCGAAGGTGCGAAGGTACGATTTGAAGAATAGTAGGTCGAGCAGCTTTTGGCGCGATGCTGACTTTACTGATCGGCAAGCTACGCGTTATTTGTTTGGTTCGTCTTCGCTTCGCAAGCCGTGTTAGATGATGATATCGATGATAGCACTGCGTTGGACTATTTATTGGGCGAAGCAATCTTGCAGTGGACTCCGCCGGGTCGCTGGTGGTTCCGAAGGAGGAACCGTTGGAGGTTGACGAAGTGCCCCGCACGTATATGTATCGGGCGAGGGTTTTGACTGGTGAGTTGCCGATTGTGCCGGTAACTCCTTTGTTGTGGGGGCCCATTGTTGCGGTTGAGCCGGAGTTCGAGGAATTTAACGGGGGCCCTGATGATTTGATGCTGATAGAAGGGAACGATGGTTCCTTGTAATCTTTTGTAATTTGCATTGTTTTGTTTGTGGTTGTAAAGATATTCCATGAACTGTCAGGGAAAGATGTAGTTGTGTACAACGACACTTCGTTTCTTTTAGCGAGGCTCACGCATTTGCTCTTGTGAGCTTGCTTTGAAAAAACAGCGACGCCCCCTTTTCTTTAGCGAGGCTCGCGCATTTTGCTCTCGTGAGCTTGTTTGAGAAAAACAGCGACGCCCCTTTTTCTTTAGCGAGGCTCGCGCATTTGCTTTCGTGAGCTTGTTTTGAAAAACAGCGACGCCCCCTTTTTCTTTAGCGAGGCTCGCGCATTTGCTCTCGTGAGCTTGTTTTGAAAAAACAGCGACGCCCCCTTTTTCTTTAGCGAGGCTCGCGCATTTGCTCTCGTGAGCTTGTTTTGAAAAAACAGCGACGCCCCCTTTTTCTTTAGCGAGGCTCGCGCATTGCTCTCGTGAGCTTGTTTTGAAAAAACAGCGACGCCCCCTTTTTCTTTAGCGAGGCTCGCGCATTTGCTCTCGTGAGCTTGTTTTGAAAAAACAGCGACGCCCCCTTTTTCTTTAGCGAGGTTCGCGCGTTTGCTCTCGTGAGCTTGTTTTGAAAAAACAGCGACGCCCCCTTTTTCTTTAGCGAGGTTCGCGCGTTTGCTCTCGTGAGCTTGTTTTGAAAAAACAGCGACGCCCCCTTTTTCTTTAGCGAGGCTCGCGCATTGCTCTCGTGAGCTTGTTTGAAAAAACAGCGACGCCCCCTTTTTCTTTAGCGAGGCTCGCGCATTTGCTCTCGTGAGCTTTAAGCTAGCGGGTGTGATGAGCTTTTTAGGGCTTCGCGCATCACGTAACTTGGGCGCTGCGTTTTGCGAGGGTGCTGCTTTTCGAGCCCTTGCGCGTTGTGCGAGAGTGCTCTGCTTTTTGGACCCGCCCGATGCCTGAATTAGCCCGAGGCCTAGCTTGGAGGGCTCGGGCGGGACTGAAAGGTGGGTCCGCCCGAGGCCTAGCTTGGAGGGGGGGGGTGGGACGGAAAAGTGGGTCCGCCCGAGGCCTAGCTTGGAGGGCTCGGCGGGACGGAAAAGTGGGCCGGCCGAGGCCTAGCTTGGAGGGCTCGGGCGGCGACGAAAAAGGTGGGCCCCCGAGGCCTAGCTTGGAGGGCTCGGGCGGGACGGAAAAGTGGGTCCGGCCGAGGCCTAGCTTGGAGGGCTCGGGCGGGACGGAAAAGGTGGGCCCGGCCGAGGCCTAGCTTGGAGGGCTCGGGCGGGACGGAAAAGTGGGCCCGCCCGAGGCCTAGCTTGGAGGGCTCGGGCGGTACGAAAAAGTGGGCCCGCCCGAGGCCTAGCTTGAAGGGCTCGGGCGGGACGGAAAAGTGGGTCCGGCCGAGGCCTAGCTTGGAGGGCTCGGGCGGGACGGAAAAGGTGGGCCCGGCCGAGGCCTAGCTGGAGGGCTCGGGCGGGACGGAAAAGGTGGGCCCGCCCGAGGCCTAGCTTGGAGGGCTCGGGCGGGACGGAAAACATGGGCCCGCCCGAGGCCTAGCTTGGAGGGCTCGGGCGGGACGGAAAAATGGGCCCGCCCGGGCCTAGCTGGAGGGCTCGGGCGGGACGGAAAAGTTGGGTCCGCCCGAGGCCTAGCTTGGAGGGCTCGGGGGGTGTACTCGGGTTTTTGGGTTTCGCGCCTCCCTTATCTTAGGCGGAGGTGGGATTCGCTTTTGCGAGCCCCTGTCGTTTGTGCCAGGGTGCTCGACTTTTTCGACCTCCCCTTGTCTTAGGCGGAGGTGGAAATTGCTTTTTGCGAGCCCCTGTCGTTTGTGCCAGGGTGCTCGACTTTTTCGACCTCCCCTTGTCTTAGGCGGAGGTGGAAATTGCTTTTTTGCGAGCCCCTGTCGTTTGTGCCAGGGTGCTCGACTTTTCGACCTCCCCTTGTCTTAGGCGGAGGTGGAAATTGCTTTTTTGCGAGCCCCTGTCGTTTGTGCCAGGGTGCTCGACTTTTCGACCTCCCCTTGTCTTAGGCGGAGGTGGAAATTGCTTTTTGCGAGCCCCTGTCGTTTGTGCCAGGGTGCTCGACTTTCGACCTCCCCTTATCATAGGCGGAGGTGAAGTTTGCTTTGAAAAGAAAAGGAATGTTTTTCGAAGCAATCTTAGCAGGTTTTCATCGAATGTAGCGCTCTTGAAAGAGATCCGCTTTTTCGATGTTTGGGAGTAGAGGGTTGGAGATTTTACTTTTTTGGGGTTCTAGCCTGTATTAATGCTTTGGATACTGCCTCGTTAAAAAACCTTACGCCCCTTCGTAAGGAAAAAGAGTGCAGCTCCTGTTCTTGTCAAGTACATGAGTGCGGATAACATAGTAAGTGACAAAGATTACATAACGCGAGGGCTCGCTAAGGCTCCGCTATGGGTAGAATTTGCGAAGGTCGTCAATGTTCCAGGTGTGTGGTAGGATATTACCTTCGCTGTCGGAGAGGTGGAAAGAGCCCTGGACGATTGCATTCTGCGATCAGGAACGGGCCTGTCCACTTAGGCTGGAACTTTCCGGCCATGCTGGCGTTTTGTTTACGGATGAGGACGAGGTCACCCTTCTGCAGGTTTTTGATTCTGACCTTTTTATCTCTCCATTTTTTGGTCTCTTCCTGATACTTGCGAAGGTTGTGGACTGCGCTGCATCATCTTGTTTCTTCTAGCAAGTCTTTGTCAGTTAGCGTTGCTGGCTCATCACTTGCGAGGGTGTTCTTGGTGAAACGTATTTAGCTCCTCTGGTAGCACGGCTTCTTCGCCGAACAGAAGTTTGAAGGGTGTGAATTGGTTGCTCTGCATTCGGAGGTATTGTGGACCAGGTGACTGCAGTTAGCTCGTCTGCCCATTTGCCTTTGGGTCTGCCTTGCAATTTTTTGGATATGGATTGGAAGATTGTTGCGTTGGCTCTTTCGACTAGACCGTTGGACTGCGGGTGTCGGACTGAGGCGAAGCATAGAATTGTTCCGATTTGTGCACAGAACTCTTTGAAAACCTCGCTGTCAAACTGGGTGCCGTTGTCGACGGTTAGATGTTGGGGGACTCCGAAGCGACAAACTATCTGTTGCCAAAAAAACCTTTTTACTGCGAGGGAGGTTATGGAGGACAGCGGTCTTGTTTCGGTCCATTTGGTGAAATATTCCACGGCTACCACAGCATAGCGAAGGTTCCCCGGAGCCGTCGGTAGTGGGCCCACGAGATCCATTGCCCACCTTTGTAGAGGCCAGGTTGGGCATATGAGGGGTGGGAGCCCCTGGGGCGTTTTGGTTTTTTGCTGTCAGTTGACAACCTTCGCACTTCTTGACGATGGTTTCAGCGTCTCTCAGCGCAGTTGGCCAGTAGAAACCTTGCCGGAAAGCCTTTCCTACTAGTGCCCTCGGGCCATTGTGTGAACCACATATACCTTCGTGGATGAGTTTGAGAATGTCGTTACCTTCGGACTGTGACACGCACTTGAGCCAGGGTGAGGTTACCGAAGCTTTGAACAAGGTGTTATCCACAATCTTGTACCCTCGCACTCTTTGCTTTAGTCTGTTCTCTTCTTCTTTGGAGCTGGGTTCATGGAGTCCTTTGATGTAGGCCATGATAGGTGCTCTCCAATCCTCGCACTGAATTGTGTTGATCAGCTTGATGCTGATTTCGGAAGCTTCGAAGGCTGACCGAGTGGAAACCTCGTAGAACACGTCCGGAGGGAGCTGTAGCTGCTGCGCGGCTGCTTTGGCTAAGCAATCTGCTTCGCTGTTTTCAGTCCTCGATATTGCTTTTACGGTTATGCCGAGGAAGAAAGATTCTAACCTTCGTACATATTGAAAATACTTTTGAAGCTCTGGATCTTTTGCTTTGTAGTTCTTTTCAATGTGCCCCGCAATGACTTGAGAGTCTGTGTTGATGAGTGCCCTTCGGACTGATAACGATCGCAACCTTGAAAGTGCCAGAATCACAGCCTCATATTCAGCGGAGTTGTTTGTGCACTTGAAGTCCAGCCTTCGTGCGTATCTCAGCTTCGACCCGGAGGGCGAGATTAAGATGGCCGAGGCACCGGCTCCGGTTGCGCCCCAGGCCCCGTCGACGTAAACGATCCAAAACTGGTCCTGCTGCAGCTCACCGGGGCGAGGGTCGGGTGTCCATTCTGCTATGAAATCAGCCAGCACCTGCGATTTGATCGCTGTTCTGCCAACGAAGGTTACAGCATAACTATTAAGCTCCACTGCCCATTTTGCTATTCTCCCCACTGCTTCGCTGTTTTTGAAAATGTTCTCGAGGGGGTACGACGAAGGTACTTGGATCTCGTATGCCTGGAAATAGTGTTTGAGCTTTCTTGATGCCATGACGACTGCGTATGCTATTTTCTCAAGCTCCGAATAATTTCTCTTTGGGCCCTCGAGGGTTTCTGAAACATAATAGATTGGGCTTGTCTGGTCTTGTCGTTTTCGCGGAGCTCCTTGATGAGAACCGCGCTTGCAGCGTGAGGCGAGGCTGCGACGTAAAGTAACAATAAATCTCCCTTGCTTGGGCTGGTTAAGGCAGTCAAGCTGGTCAGATACTTTTTAACTCCTCGAAGGCTTTTGTTGGTGGGGGCCCCAATTGAATGGAGCGTTGCTTCTGAGTGTTTCGAAGAAGGGTAACCCTCGCTCTGCGGATCTTGAGATGAATCTGCTAAGTGCTGCCAACCGACCGGTCAGACGCTGAGCTGCTTTCTTGGTTGCCGGAGGTTCCATGTTCATGATGGCGTCAATCTTTCAGGGTTAGCTTCGATTCCTTTGACTGAGACGATGCAGCCTAGCAATTTACCCTCGCTTACCCCGAAAACGCATTTTTCCGGGTTTAGTTTCAGTCCGGCGGACCGGAGGTTGCTGAACACCCTTGATAGGTCTGAAATGTGGTCTTCTTTCAGCTTGCTTTGAACAACTAGGTCGTCGACATAGGCAGAGACGGCGTGTTCGTCCTTGAAAACTTCAGAGGTCATGCGAGCGAAGGTTGAGCCTGCGTTTTTCAGCCCTTCTGCCATTCTTCGGAAGCAAAAGGTTCCCGAAGGTGTGATAAAACTTGTTTTGTCCTCATCTTCTTCATTCATCCAGATCTGGTGATAGCCTGAGAAGCAATCAAGAAGGGATAGCATCTGGCAGCCTGCCGCTCTGTCAACGAGGGTGCTTATGTTTGGAAGAGGGAAATCATCCTTCGGACAGGCTTTGTTCAAGCAAGTGAAGTCTACGCACATTCGCCATTTTTTGTTCTTCTTTTGAACTAGGACCACATTTGAGAGCCAAATTGGGTATTTGACCGGGCGAATGACGCCTGCGTCCAAAAGCCTTTTTACCTCAGCCTTCGCTGCCTCCTTTCTTTCTTCTGACATTTTGCGAAGCTTTTGTTTGATTGGGCCGATAACCTGTTTTGATGTTCAGGCTATGCTCGATCATTGATCTGTTGACTCCTTTTAGGTCTTCAGCGGACCAAGCGAAGGGTGTCTGAATTTTCCCTGAGGAAAGTAACGAGGTTGGCTTCGGACTGAGGGTCTAGATTGGCTGATATGAGCACCTTTCTTTCTGTGTTGCCCTCGAATAGTTGAACTTGTTTTGTTTCCTCCTTTGGGGCTGCCTTCACTTTGTCTTTACAGACTTCACCCTCGTCGTTGATAGCGGGGGTTTGAGGTTTGGACAGATTGTGCACATTGCGTTGCCCTGGGGCTACGTTTCCTTCCGCTGCTCTCGCAATATTCTGGTCCCCAAATACTGCGACCACACCCTTCGGAGCGGGGAGCTTCATGCAGAGGTAGGCGGGTGGATAACAACGTTGAACGCGTTTGTTACCCCTCGGCCAAAGATGGCATTGTATGGGTAAAACATATCAACCACATCGAATGTGATGTGCTCAGTCCTGCAGTTGATTTGGTCGCCGAAGGTCACGGGCAGAGAAATTTTCCCGACGGCTCTCACTTGTTGACCACCGAAACCGTATAGGGGGTTGTCGGCCGGTTGCAGAAGATTTCTGTCAAGCTTCATGCTGTCGAAGGTTGAAGCGAACAAGATGTCAGCGGAGCTACCTGTATCGACCAGTATTTTGGTGACAGTCCACCCAGCGAGGTTGGTTTCGATCACCATGGCATCTGTGTGAGGGTAATCTCTTAGCTTCATGTCACTGGAATCGAAGGTTATGGGGATGTGAGACCAACGGCCGAATTTATGTGGTCCTTCGACGGCCACGTGGTGAACGCGTCTGGCATGTTCCTTCCTCTGCCGTTTGTTACCATGGTCTTCATTTGAACCTCCGGTGATAGCTAGAATCACACGAAGGTCGATGTTGGTTGTTGATGGTCGTTTGGCTCGAGGCTTCGGCTTTCACAGGTTGTGGTGCTGGTAACGCGGGGATTGGCGGTGGTGGTGGTAGAGCGCTGGTGGCTTGGTGGGCTGTTGGAATTTGGTTTTGGGGGGTGGCTGGGTATGTGACTGTGTAAGGTGGGTTTTGGCGTTGGGGGTGGTGGTTGGCTGATAATGGGTTGGTTGTAGAGTGGGTGGTGGGTGTAGGAGGTTGTTGCGAAGGTAGGCCGTAGTTTATGGGGGTATAGTGGTATGTTGGATTTGGTGGGGTGGAAGCTTGGTTTCCTTGTGGTGGTTTATGGTTCGGGGGTCTGACATGGCAGGTTTCCTGGATTCCTGGAATTCTTTTCCTTTGGCGAAGCATTCGCATTGCTTTGTTGTGTGCCCTTTCCCATTCCACAGAAGTGACAATACATTTTGGCAGGATCTCGCTGCTGGTAGCGCTGGTTTGGCGGAGGTGGCAAACCTGCGGGGCTTGGCTGCTCGGGTGTTGAGCGTCCCGTGTTTGATGTTCATAGTTTGTTGCTTTGTTGATCGCACCGACGTTGCTTTGCTCTTGGCGAAGGTTGCTTTCTCTCGGTTGAGGCCTCGGCTGTGGCCTCTGCTGAGACCTCCGAGCGTCAGACTTCGCTCTGAAATCCATATCGGCTCTACAGTATCTTTCCATTGTTTCATGCAACTCCTCGATTGAGTTTGCCGGTTTTCTAGCAAATTTGGAGGAGCATGGTCCTCCTGGCGCAGGCCACTGACTGCAGCGAGGATGACAGCCTCGTCAGATATCCCAGGGGTCCTTGCTCTGATTTGAATGAACCTTCGCCAGTAATCTTGGAGCGGCTCGCGCTCCTCTTGCTTGCAATTGAATAGCTCGATAGGGTTTAACGGGGCTGGGAGTGATGCCCTTGAAGTTTGTACACAGCTTGTCTCTGAGGGAGGCCCAGGAATCCACAGTTCCGGGGCGAAGGTTGCTGTACCAAGTTTGTGCGATGTCTCGCAGAATGATGACAAAGGATTTTGCCATTGTTTTTATCGTCACCGCCTGCTGCGGCAACCGCTGCTTCATAGCTCATGATGAACTGGCGAGGGTCCGAAAGTCCATCATAGCGAGGGGTAGGTTTTGTGGATTATAGCATGGTGGCCAGGGCTGGGTTGGAGTATTGGGAGAGTGGTGACTTTGGATCGTATGGCATTTGGTGTTGTTGATGCCTTCGCTGAATGCGAAGGTTTTGCTCTCTCTCATCTGGGTAGAGTTGGCGGAGGTTTGGGTGTCTCACAGGATATGGCTCTGGGTGTACTGTGTGGTGGTGGGGGTGGTGGATGGTGACGAAGGTTATCTTGAATCGGCTCCTCATTCCCCTCTCGCAGCGGGGGTATCTCCTCATTATCCCAGCCTTCGGCTTCGGCTTCTGCCGCGGCGAGGGATTCTTCCATACGGCGAAGCTGCTCCCTGGCCTCGTCTGCCCTCGTCTGATCGAGCGCAGTCGGTTATGCCTCTCGAAGCTGTTCCAGGCGCCTCTTCTTCTCTTGCAGCTCAGCCTCGAGCCTTTCTAGGGCCTCGAGGCCCACCTCTTCCTCTTCTCCTTCTCCTTCTCCCGAAGTGTGTGGGTGTGACTGTGTCGCCACTCGGACCTGGGGGCCCAGGGACTGGGGCTCCGGGGTGACATTCTCTCCTCCCGAGGGCTGTGCAATTTCCTCAGCAGGCGGGACCACCGCTGCCGCCTCTCTAGCAACGCGCTGGTCCCTCGTCGAAAGTGCTCTCCTGTTTCCCGCCATTTCAGACTTCGAGTCCCCACGGTCGGCGCCAAACTGTTGGGAACACACTTGCCCAACCTCCGCACTTGTGCAGGGGAAGGGGCGAAGGTGGCCAAGTGTCTGATGCAGTAGCGAAAGGTGAAACGGAAGTGGAAAGTGCTCGAATTCCCAAAAAGTCGTGCTTACACTGTTCATCCCCCTGGTATTTATAGGGAATGCCAAGGGGCACGGGCCAAATTACAAAAGGGTACAGCAAAGATTCCTCGCCTCCGCGCAGGGAGGAAGGGCAAAAACGTGAATACACAGCTGAAGCGGAAAACCCTAATCGGTCACACTCCAGCGCGCCGCCACCTGGCCCTTGTTCACCTTCGGGGAGAGGTGCGGCGGTCCTGACCTTCGGCCACGCTCGCCCTTGGGCCTGCACACCTCCGTCATCTGCCGGACCTCCGGCTTCACTTGCCTCTCGGGAGAAGGACGAAGGTTTTAGCCTTCAGCCGTGCTCGCCGGACCTTCGGTTTCGCTTGCCTTTGGGGCAACGCACACTCGCTGCTTGCCTGGACCTTCGCTCCAAGCGAAGGTGGCGTCGTGAGTCAGCGAAGGTTTCCTGCAGTGCGACCATCGCCTTAGACCTGCACAAAAGTACAACAAAGCGACGAGGGTTGTCCCCGCATCCGGGGGTCAGGGTAACGGTCTCCAATAGGAGAGGGACCTCGCAAGCACACCAGGCGTCGCGCGAGGGCTAATTTCGACCACCAGTTCGGGCGGCGCCTCTGCCGAGGGTCCTTTCCCCCAACACAAATCTCACCGCTCTTGCCCAAAAAAAAATAAACAAACCACATCTCGCCACACCAATCTCGCCAACAAAAAAAGGAAAAGAGGCTAACTCTAAATAGATTGCAGAGAGATGTTGAACTATACAAACTGAGAGGACAAATTCAAATATGTTTTATATTTTCTAGATTAATATGAAATGTACTAATCAAGAGTAAGAAATCATCTCTCTCACAAATAATGGGCACAACAAGTACCTAGCACTTTGAGCAACTAATCCAACAAGAACTACAGGCCACGTGTCGCCTCCGACCTGCACACGAAAAGAAAAGGTTAACTCTAAATAAATTGCAAAAAAAGATGTTGAACTATACAAACTGACAGGACAAATTCAAATGTGTCTTCATTTTCTAGATTCGAATGAAATATACTAATCTCTCACAAATACGTTTAGTAATAGCTGATCGAAAGGAACGTTTAGTAATAGTTGATCGAAAAGGAAAAATACATTGTACAAAGGAGAAAGGTCCTATTGAGCCATTCTAACGCCCAGTGCTTAATGTCATTCAATTTTCATAAGTAGTTTGAGCCCATATTTCATGGATAAACTACAGTAACAATCAACAAAAGCCCTGCTATGAAAAGCAGATTAGCAACTAATGCGAACTTGACTGACTAAATGACGAGATGACATTCTTCTTCACGGGTACGCTGCCAACCCATTTTATTTTCTGTTCTGTCTCCTTGGTAGCTTGATTGATCTTAATACCCTGTTTCCCCTCTTGTTTCATACATAGATAATTCTAAATACCCAGTACTTATTTGTAGGCTCGGTTAATCTAGGTTCGTTGAGTTAGATCTAAAATCATAGTGGAACCAAAGCAGTGTGTTGATATTTGCAAACAAGTTTCTCTTGAGGTTCACACATTGCTTTGGTTGCCATGTGTGTCATTTGTCTTACCTGATTGACTGAAAGCATACCCTTCCATGGTCTTCAACAGTAATACGGAGATCCTTTGATTTTCATTGGTCACATGTTGTGTGCACTAACCTGTACTCAGCCTTTTTTAGTTTGCTTTTTACCAGAACATTTATGCTTTAGAGAACCTACTGAAATCTAATTATCTTAACCTGTTTCCGGTCCCTATGGTTAATGACTTTTTCGATCAGCATGCTAGATACTTTGTGTGCAGAAGGTACCATAGTTGAAGACACTGTGTTTCACATAGTTTATGGTAGTCTAATAACTCTCCTATATCTTCATTGCAGCACCTGAAGACAAATCATGTGAAATGACGCCAAATACGGTCACTAACTCTACTAAAGATGTCTTGGAAGCTGATGATAGAACTTTCAATAATGAATTTTCCATCAAGTTAGATCAGCTCGGTGATGATCCTGTTAATTCCCTTGCAAACATGCTTGTTGAACTTATCCAACATGATGATTCTTGTTCTGGGGATTCAAATGGCCCAACCAGTACATGTAAGCTGCTCCTTCTGAAGGAAAGCATTTCCAAGGAGATTGAAAAGACTGAACTTGAGATTGATTCATTGGAAGGTGAACTTAAATCTGTGAATACTGAGGCTGTAACTACTCTTGAAGGTTCTCCTACAGGGGTGACACAGACAGAAAATCTTTCACCTTCTAGTGGGACATCAAAGGCCCCTGGAAGTGTGGAGATCTGTGATACATCTGATATGATAAAAGAACCAGGGGAGTTCATTGGTTCTCCTAAGGTACCTGTGGTGCAGGATGCTGATGTCAAAGGTGCTGATATGATGGAAACTGAAACAGCTCCAGTTCGCAATGCAAAAACAGTTCCTTCAGAAGAGAGTGTTGTATCACCTGGAGTCGCTTTGGGTAAGGCCTGTGCAGCTGCTGATCTTAGCTCATTGAAAGCTTCTGAAGAAGCTGGGTCTCAAAACGATTTTGACAATGACAGGCTGGAAACTTCTTCGTGCCATGCTAATGCTGATTCCATGAAAATAGAAGTTAGTGATGACCTACCAGTGAAGCAATGGTCATACCATGATCATAAGTCTGATTTACTCGGTTCTGTCACATCTGCAAATAATGATATGGCCAAAGAAATGAATGAAGTGCTATTTAAATCGTTCCCTGCTGATACACCTGGCCTTGATTTGTTGGCATCAAGCCATCTTCTAAGCCAAAGGAAGAGTGATTTGATTGTCAAAGAAAGGCTTGGAGTACGTAAAACCAGGCTGAGGTTGAAAGAGCAGATTCTTACAATGAAGTTCAAGGCATATCGTCACTTGTGGAAAGAGGATGTGCGACTACTTTCTGCAAAGAACAGCCCTCAAAGTCTAATAAGCGTGTTGATCAGAGCAACCGAGCATCACAAATTGGATCTCAGAGGCAACGCTCCTCTAACCGCTCGCGATTAGCCATGCCTGGTCAGTATTATGTTTTCATTTTATATCACAATTTGTTTTAAACTTCACCTGCATTTAAAATGCCGTGTATCACTCCTGCTTCAGCTTTTATAAGTTCTCATACTCATATGTCAATGTCCTGCTCATGGTGTAGATTATGATGATAGATTGTTTAATAAATTACCAAGGAAACATATGAGCGTTAGATGAACTATTAGCCTGTTCTAAACTTCACATTAACATGGAGAGTAGTTCATATATCAGATTTTGATAATTTACTTACTACTGTTGTGCGTTTGTTTTTTTTCAGCAGCATGATACTTGTTGTCTCCCCTCCCAAACCATGTACTAAATCCCCAAACATGTTTATTCACCCACGTAGCCAATTGCAATCCAGTGAATAGCAGCTCTATAATACATTGCTCCATGGCTACTGTAAAGCTGGCAGGATAGACAATGCATATCGTCTTTTTCAAGAAATGGTGAGGAAGGGAGTTAAACCTGGAGCTGTGACTTACAATACTATACTGCAAGGTTTATTTCAGACTCGGAGTTATAGTGTCTTTCAGCAAATCTATATAGTTTTATAATGGTTTCTGGCAAAACATCATTTTTAGTGGCTTCTGGCAAAAACCATGATTTTATAGTGTCCACCAGCAAATTTTGCCTAAGGCATTAATGACAATATTTGTAAAGTTTAATATACAAATATTATTATACAATAGTACTCCAAAGTAATACCTAGTTAATTAATATAATTGCTATAAAATAATCAAGTTTCTAATAATGAATCACCTTGCTGGAGAACCCTTGCTAGAGATCAGGAGCGGTGGTGGGGAGGAGATCAGGCGGTGGTAGAGCCGCCGGCTGCCGGTGGGGAGGGCAGGGGAGCTGGCACCGAGGAGATCAGGAGCCGGGCCTTTCTGGAGATGGGGAGGGGGAGTGGAGGCGCTGCCGCCGCCGGTGGGGAGGGGCGCACTCGTCGATCGCCGCCGGTGGGGAGGTCGCGGCCGTCCAGGACCTGCCCCCCCGCCGTGGATCCAGCCCTGGGAAGTCGAGCAGAGGGCGCGGACCTGCCCGCCGCCAGCAGATCCAGCCCTGGGGAGTCGAGCAGAGGGAGCGGATGGGGGTGGAGAGGGGGCGGTGCTGTTGGAGTGCGGATGGGGTGGCAGGGGGCGGCGCCGTTGGAGTGAGGGAGCCGGAGGAACGGGGGCAGGGCAGGGAAAAGTGCTCGCGTTTTTCTCAGATCCCATACGTGGGGATGGGGATGGGGGCGGAGGGCATCCCTGCGTGGGGATGGCGATCGTGGAGGGCGGCCGCGTCGCGCGATGAGCGAGGGCGGGGATGGGAGGTCCCACCCGTCGACGCCTTCCTTCCAGTCGCGGTATCGCAAGGGGAGGACCGAAGGAGCGTAGCGAAATTTTTTCGCACCAAACTGGTGTCCCATCTTTAGTCTTTTTAGTTATATATAGAGATATGTACAGTTTTGTCCTCTCAATTTATTCTGATTCTATTCTAATATAAAGAATCATGCCACAGACCACGGCTGCCAGATCAAATAGAGCATGAGCGAGGTAGAAACAAGATCATAGGCGATTGTCGGTTTAATAAAATTAATTTTTATTTTATATTATTTTTTATTCTATTTATCTATATGGTGTGTGGTAATTAAAAGATGGGAACGTGATTTTAGGAAGGAGAGATCGTGAACGTTCTTAATGTATCTTTTTTATTTTCTTTTTTTCCTATTTGGCCAGGATGTGGTTGGCGCTTTTTTTTCATCCTTTGCAGTTTAAAGGTATCTATATTTTTGGCTGAGTCGATTCATGCAAATCTTGGAAGGAGCGTGATTGGAGGACGTAGATTTAAATCGCCGGGTGGCCCTGGATGCATGCAGGTTTGGTGTAGCTTGTGAAAGGAATACTTACAAATATTTTAGTTGTAGAGATTTGATCCTTTGCAGTTTAAAGGTATCTATATTTTTGGCTGAGTCGATTCATGCAAATCTTGGAAGGAGCGTGATTGGAGGACGTAGATTTAAATCGCCGGGTGGCCCTGGATGCATGCAGGTTTGGTGTAGCTTGTGAAAGGAATACTTACAAATATTTTAGTTGTAGAGATTTGATCCTTTGCAGTTTAAAGGTATCTATATTTTTGGCTGAGTCGATTCATGCAAATCTTGGAAGGAGCGTGATTGGAGGAAGTAGATTTAAATCGCCGGGTGGCCCTGGATGCATGCAGGTTTGGTGTAGCTTGTGAAAGGAATACTTACAAATGTTTTAGTTGTAGAGATTTCATCCTTTGCAGTTTAAAGGTATCTATATGTTTGGCTGAGTCGATTCATGCAAATCTTGGAAGGAGCGTGATTGGAGGAAGTAGATTTAAATCGTCGGGTGGCCCTGGATGCATGCAGGTTTGGTGTAGCTTGTGAAAGGAATACTTACAAATGTTTTAGTTGTAGAGATTTCATCCTTTGCAGTTTAAAGGTATCTATATGTTTGGCTGAGTCGATTCATGCAAATCTTGGAAGGAGCGTGTGATTGGAGGAAGTAGATTTAAATCGCCGGGTGGCCCTAGATGCATGCAGGTTTGGTGTAGCTTGTGAAAGGAATACTTACAAATGTTTTAGTTGTAGAGATTTGATCCTTTGCAGTTTAAAGGTATCTATATTTTTGGCTGAGTCGATTCATGCAAATCTTGGAAGGAGCGTGATTGGAGGAAGTAGATTTAAATCGCCGGGTGGCCCTGGATGCATGCAGGTTTGGTGTAGCTTGTGAAAGGAATACTTACAAATGTTTTAGTTGTAGAGATTTCATCCTTTGCAGTTTAAAGGTATCTATATGTTTGGCTGAGTCGATTCATGCAAATCTTGGAAGGAGCGTGATTGGAGGAAGTAGATTTAAATCGTCGGGTGGCCCTGGATGCATGCAGGTTTGGTGTAGCTTGTGAAAGGAATACTTACAAATGTTTTAGTTGTAGAGATTTCATCCTTTGCAGTTTAAAGGTATCTATATGTTTGGCTGAGTCGATTCATGCAAATCTTGGAAGGAGCGTGTGATTGGAGGAAGTAGATTTAAATCGCCGGGTGGCCCTAGATGCATGCAGGTTTGGTGTAGCTTGTGAAAGGAATACTTACAAATGTTTAGTTGTAGAGATTTGATCCTTTGCAGTTTAAAGGTATCTATATTTTTGGCTGAGTCGATTCATGCAAATCTTGGAAGGAGCGTGATTGGAGGAAGTAGATTTAAATCGCCGGGTGGCCCTGGATGCATGCAGGTTTGGTGTAGCTTGTGAAAGGAATACTTACAAATGTTTTAGTTGTAGAGATTTCATCCTTTGCAGTTTAAAGGTATCTATATTTTTGGCTGAGTCGATTCATGCAAATCTTGGAAGGAGCGTGATTGGAGGAAGTAGATTTAAATCGTCGGGTGGCCCTGGATGCATGCAGGTTTGGTGTAGCTTGTGAAAGGAATACTTACAAATGTTTTAGTTGTAGAGATTTCATCCTTTGCAGTTTAAAGGTATCTATATGTTTGGCTGAGTCGATTCATGCAAATCTTGGAAGGAGCGTGTGATTGGAGGAAGTAGATTTGAATCGCCGGGTGGCCCTGGATGCATGCAGGTTTGGTGTAGCTTGTGAAAGGAATACTTACAAATGTTTTAGTTGTAGAGAAGAGATAGAGATAGAGATAGAGATAGAGAAGAGATAGAGATAGAGATTGTGCTAGAGACTCGTTTTGGTTTTGGGCCTCAATGGGTCTAGAGACAGACTAACGAGGACCCTGGCTGACCGATCGACGTGCCACGTGCGGACTCGATACGACACGGATTTGATGATGGTCTTCGGATCGGAGTCGACCGATCGGCCAATAACAGCACCTTATTTTCACGCTTCCTCATCTTACCTTTCTCTCGCAACCAAATCCCGCGCGGCCGCTTCTTCTTCTTCCCGCAAGCGACGATAGCCAGCCAGAACCTGAATCCTCTCCTGCCGCCGCCGCTCGCCAGGCCGGACGGCTGCTCCCATGACTGCCCCGCCGCCACCTGTTCGGTAAGTTGAAGAATGATTATAACCCTCCTTCGGATCCTCCTACGCAGATGAATCTATTAAATGTAGACAAATCTATTAGATCAAATTAATCTATCAATTATTAGTAAAAAATGTATATTATAGTATAATATTATTAAATTATAGACTAACTAATTGTAATAGATTCGTCTCGTGAATCAGTCTTCGGCTGATAGATTAGTTTTTCTAATTAGTCTAATTTTAATAGACTAAATTAGGACCGTAACATCTAATGTGACAGAGCTAAAATTTTAGAGTTGGAACGAATGCATACGTCTGCACTGTTTAGTTTCTTTCTCAAAAAAATTACCTATCACATTAAATAGTGGGACACATGCATGAAGTATTAAATATAGACTAATTAGAAAATTAATTTATCAGCCGAAATCTACTTCGTGAGACGAATCTATTGAGTCTAATTAGTCCATGATTTGATAATAGTGCCACAGTAAATATGTGTTAATGACAGATTAATTAGGTTTAATAGTTTCGTCTCGTTAAATATTGTGTGGCATCGTAATTAGTTTTATAATTAATCTATTTTATAAGTAGACTAAATTAGTGTCGCAACTTCGGATGTAACATCCAAATATCAAAACACAATGGCTAGCGCTGATAGTGTTTGTGATTTCTACGATGTATTCTTATTTTTGACATCTTGTCCTATCCTGCTGTATACCAGGGTTGCTTGCCCAGGGCTTCGTAACGTACCCAAACCCCATCCCGAGGAGGAATCAGGATCGGAATCTGATTTTGAATTAGACAGGCACGAGCAATGACAGAATTCTCTCTAAACTTGCATTCCACTAAATTGTCATTATTCTCATGTTTTTTACTTTTATTATTATTATTATTATTATTATTAATCGTCTTCAACGTTCTCATCTCTTCAACCAGTCCTCATCTCACCGTGTTCATTATTCTCACTGTTGTTGGTTGTTGTTATTATTATTATTGTTATTGTTAATCGCCTTCAACGTTTTCATGTCCTCAACCAGTCCTCCTCATCTCACCGTACCAGAGGTTCAAGAATTGCACACTACTCCTACATCTCCTACATATTCGCCCGGTGATACACCACCACAATCGCCATCACCATCAATGGATAGAGGGTGTCTAGTGTAAGTTGAATATCTCTTCATTCTCACCTCAGTAGACAATAGTTGTATACCATCACATCAAAGCTTTTATTGTCTGCTTGTTTTAACGCCATGCCTTAGTTCTTCTAGGGCTGGCTAGCCAAATCTCATAACACATGCACCAACAAGGCCTTTTCTTTTGATAAAGAGCACTAGCAAAACTCCACCTATGTTTGGGTGTCTACGGTGTTCTAGCATAGCATGTCTCAGACCCTAATAAAGAAGCAGGGTTGTGTTAGGCTTAGTGATCCAATGTAAAAACTAGATGAACCCAAAAGAAAGACTGGAGCAAGACTAATGAGGTCACTCACATTGCATACGGTAACTCGTAGGTCGGCGATGTCTTGGTCGCGTTAGTTCCTAAGCCCTGATAAAGGAGGAGTGTTGTGTTAGGCTTGACAAGCAAATTTAAAAACTTTGCCACTAGTATGGAGATGAAACTCAAAAGAGAGACGATAGCAAGACTAATGAGGCCACTCATATTAAATAGGGTAACTCGTAGGTCGGCAGTGTCTTGGTGGCGTTAGCTCTTAGTTGTGTTGTTTGTGTCTATTTCCAATAGAAGCCAGTCGTTGTCTATTTTATGTAGAAAGCCAGTCCGTTAGTACTTGAGTGCGGTCTTCAGTGAGCGTCATGTAATAAACTTTAGTATCTCTCTCCCTCTTAATACGGGGATACACAACATTTGTGCGTATTCGAGAAAAAGGTATACAAAGGGTTCAATCTTAAGCTGGTAGAGTTCTCTGTATAATTTACCTTTTCACTAAACTATGTGAATGTCTTGCCCTCTTCATTGGCTTTATTGGTTTTTCTGTAACATTGTATGAACAAACAGGATTGATCATGTGAGTTCAATTTCAGCCAAAATAAATTAGTGAACTGATTTGTTCAAAGAATAAGATGCTACACATGATCTTACTGCATTAAACAGCTTGTTCTATTTCAATAGTTCATTTGTGCATGAAAAATGAAAATTGTATAACGTTTCATTGGATACAGGTTGCCAACATTAGATTCTGATATTAAGGAATGGCATTCATCAGACGACGAGGAGGATCCATACTTCAAATCTTTGATGGACAACTTCATTAGTGCACCCGTAGATGTTTGCAAACCTATATATAAAGAGAGAAGTCATCAACAACAATCTGATAGATATGCAGTGAGTGCCTTGAAACATTACAACAACAGCGAGAATAACAAGGTGAAGTATTTATTGTTGTGTTTTCATATACATAAATAAACATTTTAGGTTTACATTCAAAAGTGTCTTATATGGAAGTTAAATTGGGACTTCAATATTTTGTGTGAGTGCTGTGGTCAAGCATTTAGAGAAAGATAATGCAAGCAGAATAGAAAAGCTTGAATGGTCAGAAAATAGCAATCGGAAGGGCTTTATAGGTTTTTTTTTATTATATACTCAAAGTAGAACATGGACGTTTATATTACCATTTATTTAAAAGCTGAAATGACAGCTACTTCTGTAGTATCTTTAGGTGGGAGGTTAGTAGGGCCCAATATGGCCCATGGGGATATGAAAGTACAGGTGAGTGGTGGGCTGCCTCTATTTGAGTTCAAAGTGTCAAGTTTGTCACCCAAGGTAGCAATTTGCAAATTTCACACAAATTTCATAGTTACTTCCCTCTATTACATTATCCAGTTATTGTCAATATTCTTTTACTTTTTGTTGAATGTTATCACTGATTACACACCATACAATTTATATTTGTTTCCTTTTTTAACTTTTCAGGTTAAATATGAGTTAATTGATGCTATCACAAGCTGTGGAATTATAGATAGGAGTGGCTGCTATGGTCATGTGAATTTTACAGCAAAAGCAAATCACGAAAATTCAAAAGAGGAGCTTTTCTTTGCTGAGTTACGAGTGGACCACAATACCTATATAGCAACATGTGTGCTTTCTCTGGAGGGGGAGAAATCAGTTGGTTTGTTCTAAAACCATATAAGTCCAAAATATCATTTCCTTCCCTGTAATTTCAACTTATATTAATGTATCTCATTCTTTTTTCAGGTGGACTTCGTGGAAGTAAATATGATAATAATAGGATGGGTTTCCGTATCGACGCCAAGCATTGCTATGCTTGTGGGCATGGGTTAAAACACCCCAAGGACGGTGCATTATATGTGACTGGTCATTTTGCTCATAGCGATTACTATCATAGCTAATCAGCTAGGCGGTAGTATTACAGAGGGTGGATTCCTTGTCATGAAACACCCCAATAAAAGATTATATGGATATGATTTTCGCGACATGGCCTGGAGCCCTTTAGTAGAGTTTATGAGTAATTAATGCCGCATGACTCTTTATAAGCTAGCGTTCCTAGGTGTGTTGTACAACTGGTAGAGTTTATGAGTAATTAATGCCGCATGACTCTTTATAAGCTAGCGTTCCTAGGTGTGTTGTACAACTGGACACAATGTTCTTATCGTATCATGTACTGTAAAATGGAGTGTTGATGTATGTCTACCTAATTCCATGATATTTTACAACTGGACTGAATGTTCTTATCGTATCATAGTGGAAGTCCTAGGACGCAGTGGCTGCGGAGGAGGCCGACACTACTGCAGTAGAGCACTGTAGGGGCAGCTCTAGATGCACTGTGTGCATCCGCTTTTACAAATCAAGGATTTATAAGGGCGGCAAATGCATTTGTAAGGGCGGTTGGTGTTTCCAACCGTCCTTACATTGTAAGGGCGGTTGGTGTTTCCAACCGTCCTGTAAAAGGGCGGTTGGTGTTTCCAACCGTCCTGTAAATGCATTTGTACCCGGTTGGTGTTTCCAACCGTCCTCTAAATGCATTTGTAAGGGCGGTTGGTGATGGAACCGTCCCTACAAATAGCATTTGTAAGGGCGGTTCTATCTCCAACCGTCCTTACAAATGCTATTTGTAGGGGCGGTTCCAGCACCAGCCGCCCCTATAGTGCATTTTCGAAAGAAAAAAATAAATATTATTATATGAAATCTGACCACATCAGCAAACAAAAATAAAAAAATCATAAAACAATATCAAATTATACAAAGCACACATATTACATAGGGGCACACATTGCTAGCTTCAAATGACATCTCAAGTACAAAATAATGAATCCACGTTGATAAACTGTTGAGCTCAGAAATGGCACCTACAGTTAGAAACATTATATACAAATTGGCATAGACCATCAAACTATCCAAAAAGGGTAATAATCTCAACCAAAAATAATATTTAGGCTGCACTCACTGATGTTTCAACAATCCAGCAGCAGTTGCTTGTCATGAATTGTATACTAAAAATTATCTTATCTTCCGCTACCCATCTTGCATCAGCAGGTTTCTTCATCCTCATCTAACAAAACCTGAAATGGAGCATTATATTATACCATTAGAGATCTTACAAGTTTTCAAGGACAAAAGGACAGAACATAGAAGGACATGGCTATCATGAGCAACTAGTATAAACTGCGTGCCATCGCGCACGTAACTGAGCAAAGTTTGATCAATATAGATAGGGAATATATGTTTCGTTCATAGTTTCTCCATTAGGTAAAAGCACACATATATATGTACGAAATGCTTCTAGTATTCACAAAGGATAATCAGCAGTTAAATAGGATTTACAGCGCAATTTGAGGACAGTAGACGCAGAACAGATCACGGAGTAACTTTATAAATATAGAAACTTATAAGTGGAGTTGCTGATATATCTGTTAAATCACTTTGTTAGCAAAAGCACAAGGCAACTGCAAATAGCAGGGGATCTTGAGGTATCATTTGTTCGATTTGGTAGACCTGATTCTTAGTTAAATCATGAATCTTGTTGCCACTGGTACCTAATCGATAACGAAGCTGAATGGGTTTGTTCGGTCCAATTCCATCCATTTTGCTGAAGGGGCAAAGCACTGCCTACAAGAAATTGAAAGCTAACTGGGAAAGTTGTCTGGCGATGGGCATCGTTGCAAGTCATTGGTTGCCAGTGAACTACAATAAGGCATGGAACCTAAAATGTGGATTAGGCAAAACTAATTAGAGATATACAACAATGCACTCGTCTTTGCCAATTTTCTTTGCCTAATGTCTAACAGTGCGAAGCACTAAAAGTATTGGAGGAAAAATGTAACTGACGATGTTTCTGTTCCAAACAACAGTACAAGAGCACAAGCAAATGATGGGGGAAGAGGTATGAATCATATTGCAGTAGGGTTTTTACATGAGTGATCAGACAATTACTAAAAGAGGAATAACAGAAGGGAAAAAATCATAGCAGCCTACATCTAGCACAATGATTATCTGACAAAATGAAAGATGAAACATATTATAAGAAGTCAATTCAGCAGCAATTGCAACGTTAAGTCACGCCAAATTTTCTCATATGAAGGGTACCATTCAAAATAAAGTAATAAACAAAAGCAGGGTTAGATGTCCTCATAAAAGTAGATCCTGAGAAAATATGAACCATGGAGACAAACAAAGGCAGCTTTGTTACAGACACGAGGGCATGATTTTATAGATTCATCATAAGTATAAATTACCAATATCTATCATGAACTCATTCTGGATGGGAAGAATGTACTGTAACAGTACACAGCAAAGTAAAGCACGAAGAAATATGGATCAGTGACAATGCATCAAGAACAATATGGATGAAAAGACTTACTAATATATCACAGAGTCCAACATTGATGCCAAAGATTCCTCTGTTTCCCTTGTTTCCCAACCTGAAAATCATGATACAATGAAAAAACGGTGTTGTGAAAAAAAATAGTCAAAGATTTCATCAGGAACACAAGAGCAAGACACACGTGAGGATAAAAAAACACGATTAGAACAATCAAGCTGCCCATATACATCATAAGCTAGCAAGTAACATGGCTATATCCTGTGGAAAAATATAGGAGATATCATATAGTAAAACTGGACATGCACTATTATAAAATAAACGTCAGTTTTCACGACGCCTGTCCTGACAGGCATGACTTGAATTTGATATTATATATAATACTGTGGAAGTTGTCTGGACAGCAGCATACATTGTGCATAGAGGAATTTTACTTATTAGAGAATATTCTGAGAAGTTATTGCATCCTAGAATCTAAACTGCAAAAGCAAATATTTTCTAATTGATATCGTGAAATAAGCAGCTGCATTGATGCAACAGCAGTCATATCCTAGAAGGGAACAAAATGAAGAAGAATATGCCAGAGAAAAAATATGAGGTTGTCAATGTTTTTTAGGGACTATAATAAACTAATAAATCAACATTCAATTGTTATTATGTACATAGGAGCAAATCTATTGACTATAGTCATTCATTTGATCTAACTCTGCCAGTATAATAAAACGGACACATATAGCCATATATAACCAACTAACTTTAGGATGCACAAATCAGTATTTGATCAAACTATAAATAAAAATCAAAAATATGAAAGCTAACTAAGCAACACCTACTAAAACTCAATCTAATCAGCAAAGAGAAACGGCAAGAGTATGGCAGCGTACAAATGTGTTGTAAATCACAAGCAAAAATGTAGGAACGCCGCCGCACAGTCCAGATCCCTCTAGGAACGCGATCGATAGTATGGCCGCCAGATCTGGAGAAAGGGAGTGGTCTTGAACACAGGAGCTAGGGTTTCAAGGAGCATAGGAGTGTGACGTGGACCGATGGAGGAGGCATTATCGGGGAACAGGCACGGCTCCGGCCAACGGCAGAGCCTGACCGTGCTATGCTATGGCCAGGGTTGACCACCGCGAGAGGAACGGCATGCAGGAGGCCGCGCATGGGGAGTGGGGGCGCGACCGGTGACGGCGGCCATCGGCGTTGCCCGCGAGCACTGCGCGCGTGCAGCCGTGCAGCCTGCGCCGAGCGTCGAGCCAGGGGCGGGCACCGCCGGGCTTGTCGATGCGGCTGCGCCGTAGACCGGGGGCACCCGCGCGTAGGCCACGCGGAGCGCGTGTGGGTAGCCATGGCCGGGACCGACCGGTG
This sequence comes from Coix lacryma-jobi var. lacryma-jobi, assembly GCA_009763385.1. Taxonomy (NCBI): domain Eukaryota; kingdom Viridiplantae; phylum Streptophyta; class Magnoliopsida; order Poales; family Poaceae; genus Coix; species Coix lacryma-jobi. The sequence goes on along the minus strand of CM019822.1, from coordinate 190,284,281 downwards.
CGCCAGCACATGGAGAGAGGTAGACTGGTAGAGAAGGGAAAGGGGAGGCGAGGGCGAGCGGCGAAGTGCGAGGGGGGCGCCGCCGCCTCGGGAGAGGCTGAGAGAGAGGCCTGGGATTTGGGGATTTGGGAGACACCGCGAGAGAGAGGAGAGGATTCGGTAGAGCTGTGTTTTTTTTTTGGTAGAGGAGGGAGAGAGCGGCGTTTTTGTTTTGTACGGACGGAGATTTTAGACGACGTGGACAGCCAAGCGGAGAAATTTAGGGCGATATATCTCCATAATTCCAGTGTGGCGACATGCTATTCCACATATTTTTATGACTAGGATAAATGCCCGTGCATTGCAACGGGTGAAAAAAAAGAAAGAGCAACACGAAGACCATGGTTGTGTGTTGCACCGGGACATACGCAAAATTTATTATCCTACACTTGTTTTAATGCCAGGCATGTCGTGCATCCTAGCGAGATGTATTGTTGTATGGTCACCTAAAGATAACTATATTTGTCTGGTTTAATTAATTGGACAACCTTGTTTCTGTAAATATGAAGACTTTAATATCTAGACCTATAATAAACGAAGGTCAATAAATTTTTAATCCCACGTGAATAATAAATTAGAGATTTTGTCCATCAAAATAAGCTGACTATTATGTCTACCTACGAGTTGTTAAATAGCAAAAACAAATTATATGTCAGCTGTTGGCCATCTGTACAAGTTTAAAAATTACATTCTAAGAAAAAATATTATTTTAGATCTCAAAGAAATTTATAGTATTTTTACTCATGATACTTAATTTTTTTAATAGAAGAAAGGAGACATACATGGATGGATATTCTCGTTTATCCTCTGGAGGGCAACTGTGAACCATGCACGATTTTCATCGTTCCCCTGTCTGGGATGGCAATGCACGATTTTCATCGTTCCCCTATCTGGGATGGCAAAACAGCTAGCATTATACCCTGTTTTTCTAAAACTGCACACACGGGTCACGTGGTCAGCGGCCACACCCGTTGCCGCCACACACACGATCACAAGATCTGGAGCCGCACCTTCAATCATGCTGATCCCTGGAGACCGCGCCGCCTGTTCTTGTGACCCCGCACGCCCACGCATGCGAGCCCCTCCTCCTACGCGCTCGCGTCCTGTGCAAAGAAGAGTGGGTGGGCGGAATCTGTGTGCTTACTCTCTTTATCCTTCTTTTCCTTCCCAGTGTGGCAAGCTCAGCAACAGCAAGGCATCCGCTCCATCCCGTGCGTGCCCCGATGTGGTTTCCTTCGCCGGTGGCAGCCGCACTTCTCCTACTCGGTCGTTCCTCCTGCGGTTGCGACAGCTCTCTTCCCCCGGCGCGGCGAGCTTGGCAAGGCACCATCTTCTTCATGGCGTGCCCCGACGCGAGGCTCTGACGTGGTTCCTCAGCCGGCGGCGACCGTTCTTCCTCGGCACGACCCAACGCGGTTCCTCTTTGCGGTCTCTTTCCGGCGCAATGAGATCGGCAAGCACCCGCTCCTCCCGGCGTGGCCTGGCTCGAGGCCGCTATGCGGTTCCTCCGCCGGTCGCGCCGCTCATCCCCGGAACCTGGATGGATGCATGACGGGAGGCGACGGCGCAGGCGTCCAGGCCGGCGAACGCAAAGGCTGCGGCGCAGGCGGTCCTAGCTGGCGGCCCGGAGGCCGCAGGCGCCCTGGACACGACGACCTGAAAGTCGACCCTGTCTGACGTCCTGTTGATTCTTTTTGTTCTAATTTCCTCGATTCTTTATAAGTTGTTTGTCGTTCTAGCGTTAGTCTGATTTAGATTTAGATCTATATTTGGATCGATGTGGTGGTGTTGATTCAGTCTTATTTTGATCCTTATCTTGACGCCGATTTGGAAAATCTTCCTTACATATTCCAAAGACCGGTCATGGATTTGAAGTATTGGTTCGATGTTGGGTTTTGATTCAATTTCGATTTGTACCTTGCTTGTGGATTGTGGTTTTAATTCAGTCTAGGTTCGTACCTTCCTGATTTGGATCAGAAATCCTCAATATAGATTTGGTGCTGATTCGTTGATCTGCGACAAAGAAATCTAGTTGATGTCGAACTCCACATTCACAGAGGTAGGGAGGGAGACCAGACGAAAAAAAGAGGGGGAGAAATTTTGCCCCTTTATTATTAGGTATAGATTAATGTATATATACGCATAGTTTCTTATTAAAAAATATATTTTCAAAAAAATAAATTTTAGTTTTGAAATTATTAATACTACTTCATACTTGTAAAGAAAATCATTTTAGACAGCGACACGGTCTCCAAAGCATAACTTTGACTCCTTATTTTTATAAAATATTTATTTACAAGTGACATGTGTATATTATTATGAAAGTACTTTTCAAGAATCCATTCATATAATTGTTATATTTTCATCTGCGAGCTGTCGGGCTTTAAAATTCCTAGAACTTAAAAAAATCAGTAATTTAATAGTTTTTCAAAAAATCCTAAATTTGGTGTGATAATATTTCTTGGCCACTTAAACTCCAGGAAATAATATGAAACGATTTTAACAAAGTGACATCGTAGATGCTTCACAAGTGGACACATCTCTTATAGGGTTTAAGTGAGATTTGTGAAGATTGGAGTAGATGTGGACAGTTTGTGCTACGACAGGGTCAAATGAAGAATAACCAAAACAAAAGTTATAGATCATGTTGTCCCCTTCAACTTTGGTATTCAAAACTTTTTCATAAGAGCTATTTTTAAATCCCTTAGCGGCACAAAACTCTCTCAAAATTTAAATTTCAAATCTTTGAGAACTATAAAAAGCGCCACATCAAGGGATGGCTACCCAAAGATGTGCCTGATGTTGCTACCTACAACTTTGGTACTCAACACTTCCTCACTAGAGGTCATTTAGTGTCCCAAATTTCATCTGTGAGCTGTCGGGCTTTAAAATTCCTAGAATTTTTTAAAAAATCAGTAATTCAATAGTTTTCAAAAAATCCTAAAATTTGGTTTGGTGACTTGTCTTGGCCGCCTAAACTCCTGGAAAAAATATGAAATGATTTCAACAAAGTGACATCATAGATGCTTCACAAGTGGACACATCTTTTATAGGGTTTAAGTGAGATTTGTGAAAAACCCACTGTAAGGGCGGTTGATGATTGAACTGCCCTTACAAATGATCCCACGGTAAGGGCGGTTGGTGATTGAGCCACCCTTACAGTGGACATTTGTAAGGGCGGTTGGTGATTGAACCGCCCTTACAAATGCCCACTGTAAGGGCGGTTGGTGATTGAACCGCCCTTACAGTGGACATTTGTAAGGGCGGTTGGAACCAACCACCCTTACAAATACGATGTTTACAAATGCCCACTGTAAGGGCGGTTAGTGATTGAACCGTCCTTACAATGGACATTTGTAAGGGCGGTTGGAACCAACCACCCTTACAAATACAATGTCACTGTAAGGACGGTTCAATCACTAACCGCCCTTACAACCGCCAGCCTGGGCACACCACTATAGGGACGGCTACATCACCAACCGCCACTACAGTGGAATGGCTAAGTGTCCCCTTAGAGCTTTTTTTACGTAGTGCGAGATGAGCAGCGATACATGGTCTGAGGTAGGTCTAGGGAGAGAGCTCGAAGCCGACTTGAAGAGGCGCTCCTTCTATGCAGTGTTGGTTTAGATCGTGATGAAGCCGCACCAAAATTGGAGTTGTGCGTTGACTAGTCGAAGTGAAGCATCTGTGTTGGAGCTCGCTTCTATAGGAGTCAGGAGGAGTGCCTCGATGGTGTCATTGAAAGCCACAATACTTGAGGTGTCGAAACACTTCGTGTTATTGCATTTTGGGGAGTGGGTGAGGTCGAAGTCACCAATGAGGAGCCATTGATTGGTGTAGGTGGAATAGGCATGACACTCGCCACATGCCCACTTTGATATGGTTGAAGGCCATGACCTTGCTAGATAAACGGGGGATCTCACACGGGCCCTTGATGCTCTGAGTAGTGATGAATGATGCCAATCATCCATGTGACTACGGGTAGACAGAAAGAAATTGAGACCCGAACCAAGACCGAGACCGAAGTACAGTGTCTAAGGTGCCAACCTCGATCAGCGTCTATCATGCTAGTCTAGGCACCTTAAGAAGGATACCTCCTTATAGGGTTGACTCGGACGATAGTATTTATTTATATATCTCATCTACTCCCTCCATCTCAAATTATAAGACATTCCAAGAATTTTGGAGAGTCAAAGTTTTTCAACTTTAACCAAATTTATATAATAAGATAATAATATTTATGATATCAACTAAGTGCAATTAGATTCTCCATTAGTTATATTTCCATAATATGTATATTTGATGGTATAAATCTTTATATTTTTCTCTATAATTTTGGTCAAAGTTGAAAAACTTTGACTCTCCAAGATTCTTGGAACGTCTTATAATTTGGAATGGAGGGAGTAGCTAGTTATTTGTAAGTTTTCATTGAGAGCCAATAGCATTCTTCCTAGAGACTAAATAGCTAGCGATTTGAACACCATTGCGGACGTCCTAAGCCTGGTACAAAAGTTCCTAATACTGCCACTGTATTTCTATATACCAATTCAATATCCTATCCTGCTCTAGGGAGGCCCTAGCCATCTGCTGTAGCAGGGCAAGCAGTGTCGGCGGTAGCAGGCCGAAGCCACGCCTCACCTTCGGAGCCCATCCCATCTTCCTCGCGTCTCTTGCTTGAGACCATCCGCACTCACGTTCCTCTATTTTCATCCTCTATACTGCCTAGTGATAAGATTCTCTCCTCTACAGTCATTTCTTCCGCATTCATCCATCCTCTATATCATCCTCTATCCACTGTGGGCCTACTTGTTACTTTATCTAAATATATTCATGAGAGATCTAGTTTTAAAGAATTAATTGCAACGAATTCAATGATGTAATCGAAATTTAATTTGAGTTTTTTGTTTGTGAGATATAACATTTTTTGTTGCAAAATGAGGTGGGGTCTACCACTGCAGCGAGCGGCAGCGCCTGGCCGCGGGATCTGCGCTGATAGCGGATGGCCGCTCTGCCCGCCTAATTTGCCAGATGGCCGGATGCGCCTGGCCGTGTAGCGTATGCCGCTGCGGCTTTTTTTCTGCTATGGGCATTTAGCGGGATGTGGTGGAGTATCCAGTGCAGATCGTCTAAAAATCTACTTTTGCTCCATTGCTCGTGCCCTTTCTCCACATTAGCAAAATCCCTAGCTGTGGCATTCCAAAAAATTCCCTAGCTGCATGCCCAATCCTCCTAGTGGTGACCCCAATCCAGTAAGACTATCCGCACTCACGTTCCTCTATTTTCATCCTCTATATTGTCTGGTCATCAAGATTCTCTCCTCTATATTCATTTCTCCCGCATCCATCCATCCTCTATATCATCTTCTATCCATTGCGGGCTCACTTGTCACTTTATCTAAATATATCCATGAGAGATCTAGTTTTGAAGAATTAATCACAACGAATTCAATAGTGCAATCAGAATTTAATTTAGTATTTTGATTTATGAGTTATAACATTTTTTAGTTAGTTGAAATAGTAGAGCCCACCTAAGATTCTTTTTTTCTGCCTCACATCCTCTCACACGGTGCCCTCTCTCGCTCCTGTACCGGAGATACTGCAGAACGCTCAATTTAGCGGACCAATTTTTGCATAGCGGATGAAACACGCGTTTACAGTTCCACGCTGCGGCTGCTCGGTCCGCTATCTGCGCGTAGCGGAGGCAGATAGCGGACGCGGTGCGGTTCGTCTAATACCCCAACCTAAAGGGCATGGGCCAGAGCAGCTGCTTGTGGTGTGTGGGCATGCGGCGCGCCACTGTGGCACAACGGCGCTAAGCCACACCGGAGATGGCCGCTGAGCATCCTATGGAGACCTGCAGTATGGGTCTGCAACATGCACGCTTGTGCCCTCCACACTAAGCACCACTACACTTCACCAGGGCTCTAGGAGCTAGGATGCACACTGATGCTGCAGGAAACAGCAAGTCGGCAAAGACCAAGAACGTTAGCAACCCATCGGTGGTTAGTGCTTCAGTCCATCTCAATCATGTCATTGCACCCCAATTCCCCATTCCTTTTCTTATTCAATCAGTTTAAATCATATGCAAACATTGAAATCTGATTCTATTCACATTGCATCTTGTACTGTGATTGCACAATGAAGAGGAACCAGAAATTGTCATCTTATTAGTAAGATTTCCTTCCTATTTCAGCTAATCAATTTTACAAAATTGCATTCAAGCTACTACTGGGCGTTGCCTAACTCTGTTAATACTTGCACATTGTATTTTGAACATAGGCCAACTGGTACAGTATTGCCCCGAGAATGCTCAATGACTGGACTCTAACGAGGACCACATTGAATAATAAAGTCACTGAAGAAAATAATTAAAATTTAATCAAGTGACTAACAATGTATGCCAATAGTTCTTTTGTACTAGTACTCACTGTGGATTTGGTGTACTAGTACCAGATTTGGGTGGTAGATCCTTCATTTGTAGCCCTGGTCGTGTGGAAAGGAGAGCTCTGCCACTCATCAGCCGTGACATATTTTTACGCACTTTATGAAATTTTCATTACTTATAGGATTGTTTGGTTTATTGCTTTGTTCGTCCATGTGCCATTGATTTTGATATTTCTCTTTGCACTTCATGAATTCTATGCATGAGTTTGTCTGGGCTTTTTTTTTTATCTAGTGACAATTCCATGTGTTGGTTACCTTTATACTAGACTTATCGCCATTATTTGCAGGACTGGAAGTATGTCAATGGATACAGATTATCCAGAAGCTCGTGAGAGATGGACTTTGAGGAATCAAGTAATGGATGATAATGAGACAATGATTTTGTCACCTTTAAAGGTTCAAACTCATGGTATGTTTTTTAATATTTTTAGAAGCTCATCTTACACAATTCAACATATTTTCTAGCATTTTAACGGCTATAGATGGAACACATTAAGTTGTTATTTTTCATTTTTAAAGCTTAATTTTGTGAGACCATTTTCCAATGATAGTTTTTTTTGTTTATAATATTCTTTGTGTTTATTGTGTTGTTTTCTTTTGGCGATAAAGAAAAATATCACAAGTCCAATATTTTAAATTCTAGCACCACTCAGTTCTCTGTTACTTTTCCTGCCATCCTTTTAACTATTGTTTAGACGCTCCACAATATGAAATATATTGCAATGCATACAATTTAGATTAATCATAATTTATAATATGCTATGCTCTTTTACTTTTTCACCTTCCCATGTAATTTGTGTATGCAAATTTCAGTGCACAGATCTACCAATTCAATGTGGATATGCATGTACTTAAGACTAGCTTGCCATACTATGCATATTAATATTTTCTTTGACATACTAATATGTTAAGACTAGCTTGCCATACTGTGCATATTAATGTTCTCTTTAACTTATTAAATTTCAGCTGCATGCGCCCATTTTGCTTTGGTGGTGACATTGGAGTCGAACTTAAGGGTCCAATGGAAAAGGAATGTCGTCCTGTCAATCAACCATCTGAAAAAGCTAGATAAAAATTTCAAGAAAATGATGCTTGACGAGAGCGTGAAGATGAAGAGGTTACTCTTAATGGTTAAGAATGAAGGAGTGTGTGAGGAGCAGCAGTATGAACAAATTATGAAGGTACACACGGTTAGAAGTTTGAAATTTTGTTTTGCTTACTTCCAATGTTAATAGAATTATATGTGCTTTGATTTGAATTATTTCAGGGTAGACTCCGAGAGGGAGATACTCGGAAGTACAAGACTGCTAATTTCTGTCGTTACTCCATGAAGAAGGAAGAGATCAAATTAGAATTGCATCGAGCATTGCATCAGTTGCGGAGGGGAGGACCATTACTTGCTGTAATACGGATCAGCAAAAATTACCATGACTGCTCTAAATCAGGCCTTCCATGACTGCTCTAAATCAGGTCTTGTACATCGCTTTGATCCGAATCAAGTAGTGGCGAAGAATGGAATACCGGAGACAGATGCAGTTTCAATGGTGTCTTTTGGAATTGAGGCCAAGATGCCTTTTTTGGAGTATTAAGGGGATCAATTTTGGTAGGCATGGATTCCTGTACGTGGATATGACTTCTGTGATAGAACTGTATAGTATTAGATTTTGTTTGTCAAGCTAGCAAACAGTTTGTTAGATTGCTATGATGTTATATTTGTATGCATGTAAACTAGTGAACTGAAACCAGACGAGTTGCATGTATATCTATGTGGCTGCTGGTTGATCCGCATGATGCTATTTATTCTCTGCTTAAAACATTGTTTTATTGTGTCTGCTGTGTATGTTCACATAAATGCGTATTGTTTTTTTTACATATACATAAATGTATTGTTGATGATCGGACAATGCTGATTTTAGAGGTAGCAGCATGACGCTGTGCGACCGTCTATGTGATTCTGCTAGTTTTAGGCGAAAATTTCAGGAAAAGTACTGTAGCACTTTCGTTGTTATTTTACAAAATTTATCCAAATATGGACTAACTAGACTCAAAAGATTCGTCTCGACATGTACATGCTAAAAGTATCATTAGTTATTTTTTACCTATATGCTCCATGCATGCATCTAAAAATTGATGTGACGGAGAATCTGAATTTTTTTTGGGAAATTTAGAGAAACTAAACATGACCTTAGTCTCTATAAATCAGTTGTTAAATAGTGTTTTTCTCTCGCAAAATATCAGCTATATAAATCAGTCAAATTGGCTTTCCAGCTCAAGCCTAGTTTTAATTTGTATAAATTAGGCGTGAAATAGTATTTTTCTCTCACAAAATATCAATTAGTCGAACTGGCTTCCAGCTCAAACGAACAGAGCTCATGTGTTTCCCGTGCTGCGTCAGATTTAACCGGATTTTCTATTATAACAAACAAATATACTCCTAGTTTGATGTAACACAAGTAAGTACATTTTGACTAACTTGCTCGCGAGCCTTTTAGTAATCTCACTCACTCTCTCTCTCATCTCTGCTGGTGTGCTCGGCGGACTTTTGGTCTCCTCCAGAGGAGGTGAGGCGGTCAGTGGAGTGCGATCAGGATTCAGGAGGCGTGCTGGTTGGTTTGTGTTTGGGTCGCCTTAGGGGGCTTGTGGCCTGCCCATATATATATACAAGGGTGGTTAGCAGGGCCGGCTCTATAATTTTAAGGGTCCTTGGACAAGTAAGAAAATAAGAGCCCTTTGAACTAAATTTAAACATCAAAACTATAGCATATGATACGTATAATAAAAATTACTTTGTAATATCTATATAGCCCATAAGACATAACAATAGTGTTACAAAAAAACTACAAAAAGTAACCATTATGATTACTTCAAATAAAAATATAATGCTTCATTGCCTTGTAAAAACTGTCTTCGGGCATTGCTTGATGCAAAACCTTCAAGAACAAGAACAGTATCAAAATTTAAAAAATATAAATTTATTTAAATAATGAATTAGAAATTTATAACCCTATAAGTGTACAAGCATAGCATATACACAAAACAAATAAGAAAAAATTTTGAAAATAGAAATCGAACATGAGTGTTAGTGTGTTGCTTACTGCGAATTTGTGATTGTCATATCACATCACGTCTTAGCGTTTGTTGTCCGTCGCCGCATCGCGACACCGTTCGGCCAGGGCCTTGACTGATCAGATTGGCGGCGACGACGTCTCCTCTTCCTCTCGGGTCTCCCGTAGGCCGCAATCCCGCCCATCGATGCGTAGCTAAGTGGCTAGGGTCGTGCATGTGGTCGTGAACTCACGGCAGCAGGAAACGAAACGTCGAACTCTGAGTTTCCTACGGTTGTGGGCTTCTGGCCGCATCGGCTGGTGTGACGTGTAGTTTGCGATGGACTTTGCCTTTGCTTAAGCCAATTAGTCAAATCAAAAATTATTATATATATACTAATTATCTATATGTTCTTGGGCCTCCTAGCTTCATAGGCCCCCGACGGTCACACTGCCCGCCCCTCCCCTAGAGCCGGCCCTGGTGGTTAGCGCGCTTCGTCGCGCTTGCTATTGGTATGATTGTCAAAGTCTCATAAGTGTCTCTGTTCTGTTGTGTATGGACGTACCAAAAATTTGATCAACCTAAACAGTACAAATGTGTTTAGTTTTTATCCTATAAATTTTTCACTTATTACATCGGATGTTTTGACCTTACATAGAGTATTAAATAAAGACTAAAAATAACTAATTATATAAATTCAAAATAATTTACGAGATGACTAATTTTTTAAGCCTAATGAATTCATGTTTTGATAATATGGTGTTACATTAAACATTTGATAATTATTAATAATTAGACTTATAAATTCGTCTGACGAATTATTCTCCACTTATGCAATTAGTTTTGTTAATAGTATTTAATACTCTAAATTAGTGTTAAACATCCGATATGACATCCCAAAATTTTTTATCTTGGAACTAAACAATCTCTAATATATCAGTCACTATACCGGCATGCGACCTGCTCAAAAAGATATTTACATGTCGCGTCAAAGGCATTGACAGTATATAAGTATAAAACACACACAAGTATTGGGAGGGCGTCGTCCCACAATTAGAGTTTATATTACTGGACGCGTTATCGTCGCGCCGGTTTTTAATAGAAAAAATGTCTACAAAAATCTTTAAAAGGAAAAAAATAAAAAAGTAGAAAAAAGTAAAAGAAAAGAAAAAAAAAGAAAGAAAAAAGCAAAAAAAAAAAACTACAGTAAGACTGTTTCCAACACCTCATGCATTCCAGTACCCAAACCCAAAATAGGTGGTATATAGTGAAAAACAAGCCTCCAACGGGATAGGCAAATAAGTCCCCATTTTGGGTTGGAGGAGAGAGGGGACGCAAACATGCGTTCTCTATTCCGCGCGACGCAAAAGGAGAGAGAGAGGGAGGCGGACAGGCTGCCTCGGCGCTTGAAGACGGGCCCCTCTCGTCAGGGAGCCGCCGTTGTCCGTCATCGCCGTTGACCGTCGCGGCCTCGACGCCCTCGCTGTGCCGCTCGACCGCCCGGATCCGGGAGGGAGGGAAGCCGCCGCTGGCCGGATCCGAGAGGGCGGGGCAGCGTGTTGGAGAAGAGAGGCGGAGGGGCGGCACCCTCGCCGCGCCGGAGTAGAGAGAGGGACGGACGACACCCTCACCGCGCCGGTTGAGCGGCCGGCGGCACCCTCGCCGCGCCGGTTGAGCGGCCGGATCCAGGGAGGAAAGGAGTCGTCGCTGACCGGATCGACGAAGTGCTGTAGGGAAGAGAGAGAGGCAGCTGCTAGAGGGAAGAGGAGGAGGGGCGGCGCCGGAGTAGAGAACGAGAGAGGGATGGGCGGTGTCAGAGAGAGATGGAAGAATGAGAGGTGCGGGTGGGGAGAATGCGATGAGTTTTTGGGTAGCCTGTTGGAGAGAGTGAGTTTTGGGTAGGGGATTTTTTTTACTGTGCAGGACTCATTTGATGGAATGAGTCTCTAATATAGGTAGTATTGTTGGAGATAGTCTAAGAGATTAGAATACGTGTCCCGGACAACGGCGGCGCACTGATGAGCGGCGGGGGCACCATCCAGCAATCGAGGCCGATCTGCTCAGCGTTCCTACGACTTTCGCTGTTCCTGCTAGGCTGCTACTGCCTGAATTTTCATTCCCTCGCCTGACTAGGAAAGTTATGCATCGGTGCCCATTTCTGCTTAGCAATTTTGACTGAGAAGAAGAAAGCCGGATTGTCTCTTTTGATTAACCAGGGCACAAACATCCATATCTGCAATTTTGATTTGGCACTAAACTACATTAGCAGATCCAGTTTTAAACAGCCCGAAATGGTTTCTGCTCTGAACACGGAGTTGGATTGCCCTTAGGTATGCATTCTTCTACATTGTTTGGAGCTAGCACATGCAAATAGCTATAGCTTGAGAAAAAACACTTGTAATTGAGCCAAAATTTCACTTGAGCGGAAATTTAGCTGTGATCTAACTTGATCTTATTTTTTTTTTGTCCTGTAAATTACAGAAAGATATACTCAAGTTCAGACAGCTCAACTTATATTTTTAGAGGCGAACCTGGCTCAACAAGCAATGATGGAATTGCCAAAGAGATCATGAATAGGGCAGATGTTACAAAATAGTTATTATTTCTAGTTTCCCAAGTGTCTTAGGTCGTTTAATTTTTGGTTCACATGATTTTCCTTTTTTGGTCCACATGGTTAGCAACATTTTTGGTTGGTTATAGTTGATGGATTTGATTCCTCAGACCCATAGTCAAGTGTCAGTTCACTGTTGTCCACATCATACTGGATATTTCTGATAAAAACAGAATGCTAATTTCGGGACTAATAAACTGGTTATGACTCTTCTTTCTAGACATAAACTGAAATGATGATACAGATATGTCTTTCTAGTATGTAATAAACTCATGTAGAACCCTAAACCTCCGTAGCCTAGGCTGCGGATGGTAGCGCCCCTCGTGCATGTACTGGCCGTATGCTATCTTCTTATTATAAATCAAAGTTGGGCAACTGGATCTTTCAAAAAAAAAACAATTATATATCATGAAGGTACTTCCCTCACCCAACAAATAAACTGTACATCACGGTATCCAAGACCAGGATTGGATTAGTTTTTCAAACAGTTCAACCTCTGATCCACAACCACAACACTTGAGAAAATGGCTTTCAACAGTATTATGAGAAACTTCAGATATCTAGGCAGCAAGCTAGCTACATTTGCAAGGAAGCTGGAACTACAATGTTGGGAATGAAAAATAACTATACTCTAACTTAGCCTCTAAGCTTGCAGTGATCACCTGAATTTCAGCCTTATCTTCTCCATCATGTCTTGAATTTGTTCATTCTCTGGATGAGAAGACAACGAATAGCTACCCGCCATTGCAGGTAGTTGCTCAATGTTCTTCCTGACCCAAGCAGAGAAGACATTTTGATACTTACGTATGAAGTAATTTTGATAGTAAAATTGCATAGTGTTGCATTCATCTAATATAGATAATAAATCTATACATTGGCATGCTCGTCTCAGATAATATTTTTCTTCACTTATTGGCCTAATTTATATATACACATATATAATATTAGAAAAACAAAATTTCTCTTCACTTCTTTTTTTCACTAACCCTAACCACCAGACAATATTGGCCTGCTCGTTTACACTATTCATGTTTTGTATGTGACCTGACTCATATGATCGTGCTCATACATAACTATATAAGTTAGAGCAACTCAACCTAACAATTATAGATACAAGTCTAATTTCAAATAAAAGTGGGCCATGTCGTTTGTATCTTATATATGTGATCTCGACTTATAATGTCAGTTTTAAAGGGGGATTTCATAAAATTTCACTGATATTAAATACACTGACATATCACTATATCAATGAAGAGAGATTTAACAAGAGTTTTATGAAAAAAAATAGAAAGAGTTATGGAGATGAATTGTTCTATTGTTTCTAAAATCTGAGGACCTCTGCTGAGATCGGGCTAATCTAATGATAATATGTACTCCCCTGTCTAGGAAAACATGCAATTTTAGTATATTGTCACGTTTTAGTATCTGAAGTTTAAGAAATTATAGATGAAATTATATTAATATTTATGATATCAAATAAACATTATTAGACTAGTTATGAAATGTATTTTTATAATAAAATTTTCGGATTAATAAATATTCATTAGTAACGTGGTTAAATGTGAAGTATTTTTTAAGACTAGAACTCGGTAGTCATATGTTTTTTTTATGGACGGAGGGAGTAATAATACGTAGAGCTCCAACGCATATAAATTGCAAACCAATAAAAGAGAAATCAGCGACCCGTCCTAATTTAAACTGTGCCTACACACACACACACACACACAAAAAAGCAACCGGAAATCCTAGTTCCGCCCGACGCTTGTGCCCCCCGATCGACTCCTCTCCGCGGGGCGGAATCGGGTCCCCCGGGCGGCCGTTCCCGGCCCTGCAGCCCGACGGAAGAAGATCATCGGCGGCCGGCCATCGGCACACGCCGTCTCCGTAAGTCTCAGTGTCCGCCTCTTCGCCGCAGTCCGCGCCGCCCCCTGCTCCGGAAGCTCTGACCGCGGCCGGCGCCCTACCCCTACGGAAATCATACCCCGTGAAAAAGAAAAATCATAGGTACGCCAGCGAATCGCTCCTAGCCTATTCGGATATCGGGTGGCTATGTTGTCTCGGTTTCCGCCGGCATCGACGTCACCACCTCACCGACCGCGCAGCTCCAGGACGGGCAGATTGTCCCGTTCTCGACGCCGGTCCCGCTTTCTCAGTTTTCTCAAGTCCCAACGCCAGCAGGAATTGAGATCCCGCTTTCTCCCGTCCCAACACGAGCAAGAATTGTCGGATAGGTAAGGCTGTTTTTGTCTATTGGTTATGGTTTCTTTCTGTTTTTGTGTCTTCATAGTTACTACATGAATAATTTCTAAACTGTTGCAGCATGTCCAGAGCGCTTGATGTAACAGATATGGGTGCCCAACTCCAACATGAAGATGAAGAATCAGATATGGGTGTCCAACTCCAACGCGAAGATCATGTAACACCCGGGAATAGCAAGGTGTACAGAGGTTTAGATGACAAGTGGACCACCCACCCATGGGACCCAGGTGGAAGACATATAGCTTGTATAAGTTCCAAGAGTATGAACGGGAGAGGACCAAGAAAGAAAATAGAGAAGAGAGTCGTCTTCTTCCTCAGGAAGGACGGTCTAGGTTAGATTATCATCTTGTCGAGATCCTCACGTCCCGGTCCTCACCGCCGGCGGCCACGGGGTGTGACAGATCAAGAATCAGGATCAGACTTGGATAGGTACAGCAACATTTTACAAGCTGTCGTTACTTATCTATAGCTGTCATTATATATCTAATTTTTATCTAACAAGTTTTGTTCATTTATCTTCGATCTTCTTAACAGCCCTCCTCGCATCACCATGTTGTTCCCTGAACCAGAATTAGAGAAAGAACCTGACTTTCTTACCTCTCCACCTAGATCACGATGTTCTGACGTCAGGGTAAATCCTACAGGGTACTCTCTTCAATCTCCATTTCATTAGATGGGATATTGACATGATTGTATAGATTTGAGTTAGTCGTTTTTTTGTGACTTGATTTGAGTTAGTCGTTGGATGGGCTATTAACCATTGACTCACAATTGTTGTAAACAACTTGGTATTTAAGGCCTTATCTATCATATAAGCACATATATATCGCATTTTCTATGCTATACATATAATGTATACCACTAACAACGATAAATTGATTTTATACATTCAGTATTCATGATATTAATTTGATTTGATTTGATTTGATTTAGTATTATCACAACATATGCTCTCCATTTCATAAACATGCTAGCTATGGTTGTACAAATAAATACACTTGAAGATTTCAGTAGTAGTAGTTGTTTCATAGTCATAGGTAGTTATCTACTCCTTCAGTCCCAAATTATAAGTCATTCTAACTTCTTGGAGAGTCAAAGCAACTCAAGTTTGACCAAAACTATATGATAAGATAATAATATTTATGATAGCAACTAAGTATCATTAGATTCTTTATTAACTATATTTTCATATTATACTCATTTGATGCCATAAATCTTTATAAATTTTTTCTATAATTTTGGTCAAACTTAAGATATTTTGACTATCCAACATTCTTAGAATGACTTATAATTTGGAAGAATGGAGGGACTACGTTTTAACTTTTAAGGATTAACTACTCTTATTATAGCTTAAACAATGAATGAGTTCTTTTTAATGACATGAACTTTTGGGAAAATAATTTGAGCTTTATGAGCATTGGTACTCACAAGGTGGCTGCACCCATAGGCCCCAAGACAACTCAATTGTAAATATGATAAAAAAAAAGTTAACCACAACATTTGTTATTTGCTTTAGTAGAATAGCTAACTATCTTAACATTTTGATCAAATATAGGTCACCCAAAGACTCCCCAAATGAAGATTCTTCAAATGATGAGGATCAGTACTTCAATTATCTTGTGGACAACTTCGTCTCTGTAGCTGCAGATGTTTGCAATTCTACATTGCCAGACGATGAACCTGACTTCAAGGTAGAAATTCATCGACAATCTGTTCTGTGTGCAGAAAGTGCCCTGAGACATTACAACAATGATGAAAAGAACAAGGTAAAACTTATTAGCTCAAGTCTTTTGTGCTATAAATTAATTTGCATCATTTAAATTTAATGCATGAGATTTTTAAAATGAATAGGCACTCAAAGTTCAGGGCGTTGAAAATTAGGCTAGCTCTTGCTTGACCATTCCTTCCTCATCAATAGGACAAGGACAGGAGAGTTGATAGTTGGTAGCATGAGCAGTATGGCAGTCTCATGTACTTGTAGTTTAACATGTATGTATGGGAAGCAAGAGGCCAGCTGCACCTCTAGTTCAGCAGCAGATAGCACTGAGTGCTTGTGTTCTCTCTCTTCTTCCTCTATCCAGTTGTGTGTGTGTGAGGGAAAGCACTTGGGAGCTTGCTAACAGGTTATGTGGTCGGCAATTAGAGAAGAGTTAGAAGAAAGCTAAAAATGTCAAAATTGCATTATAATTGACTTATGTGTTATATGTCCTTGTACGATTGGGAACTAGACCTTGGGTTGTAAAACCAAGGATTGGTTACAACTTCTGTGATGGATGATATAGGATGATAAGGGACACTTGGGATGTGAAGCATGTTTTTTTGTGGTAGCTAAGATGGCAAACTGGCAGAAAGCTAAAAAACATTGAAGTTGCTTAGTTTTAATATTCCCATTAATTAATCGATTATCATTGTGTCACTGCAACATACTAAACATGAGCATGAACAGTAATCTCACTGCTTTGATCTTACCGAAGTTTTTCACCATGTATTTCTGCAGAAATTTGTATGTCTTTTGTAGTAATCTAGCTTCAAACTTAAGTTAGGCCAGACAGCCATTTTTATGTGTCTAACAGCACTCACTGTCGCTGTTAAGTTCATGTCCGTGGCAATGTTTTTCCCTTACTGTTCTTTTAATACGAAATTTTTTGGTAAATATAGGATCAGACATACAAGCCACATATTTGTTGACAAACAGACTACATTGAACTTATAATTTAATGCATCGACAATTTTGTTTTTGTTGCGATCACAAAATGTCGCAGTTTAATACTCCCTCTGTTCCAAATTGTAAGTCGTTTTTTACTTTTCTAGGCACATCCTTTTGCCATGTATCTAGACATGATATATATCTAGGTGCATAACAAGATCTATGTATCTAGAAAAGTCCAAACGAATTATAATTTAAAATGGATGGAGTAGTATTCTAATTACGTAATTCTTGTTTCTAATATTCTCTTTACAATTTGTTAAATGTTTTATTTGTTATTATAAGCTACTAGTTGCTTTTCACTAATTTCTTCTCTTTCTACTTCAGATCAAATACGAGTTAATCAGTCCTACCAAGCATAATGATATGTTGATTAGGGAGGGCGTTTTTAGTCATGTGAACTTTACAGCAAAAGCAAATGAACCGAATGCGAAGGAGGAGCTTTTCTTTGCAGAGCTACGTTGGGACCATGTCACCCCTGAACCAACCTGTGTTGTTTGTTTCAAAGGGATCAAGACAGTTGGTTAGTTTTTAACCATAAAATTAATAATTTTGTTTTTTTAAATTACAAGTAGTTACAAATTTTATTATTTTTCAGGTGGGCTTTGCGATACCAAATATGACAACTTCTGTTTGGATGGTTTGCCTGTTGATAAGCAGCATTGTTATGCCTGCAACCGTGAGCTTAAGCACCCAAAGAATGGCGAACTATATAATATTGGTCATATTGCCATGAGCCAATACACTACTGGAGAAACGGCCTATTGCCCCGGGCCATTTTGGCCTTTAGCCCCGGACATGGAGCCGGGGCTAAGGAATCGGGACTAAAGCCCCGACCTTTAGCCCCGGTTCCATGGCCCGGGGCTAATGGAGGGATCTTTAGCCCCGGTTGGTAACACCAACCGGGACTAAAGAGGCCAGCCACGGTGGCCCGGCTGGAGGCCCCTTTAGCCCCGGTTGGTAACACCAACCGGGGCTAAAGGGGCCTCCAGCCGGGCCACCGTGGCTGGCCTCTTTAGTCCCGGTTGGTGTTACCAACCGGGGCTAAAGATCCATCTGCTTTTTTCTTTTTTCTTTTTCTGTTCTTTTCAATTGGTTATTGTTTTTGGTTTTACAATTACATTAGGTTTTCTAATACGTATTCTTCGCTGCTAATATATTCTATTATATTAGGCCAGTTTCAAATACACGTATTATTCTTCGCTGCTAATAAATATATATAAACACATAAAATTTACAATTACACACAAATGAAATATGAAACTATACATATATATATATATATATTATAGAGCTAGCTATACACATATGTACATAAAATATACAACATTATCCATCATGCATGCTTAACTTGATATTTACACACAAATATAATACCGTTCCTAACTTAGAGGTCATACAAGTGTTCATCTTGGTTTGGCTTCATTGGTTCGTCTTTATTAAACCAATACTCGGTGCCAGACTTAAGGACATGGTCATTAAGGAAGCCCGCGATGGTCTCTTGAATTGCTTTGAGGCGGACCTTATCCATCACCTGGTTCTTCAACCATGTCTCCTTCAATTTGGATTAAAATAAAAAGAAAGTATTAACATACATAATATTTATGTAATAGCAACAAAAAATAAAATAAATTTATTTACATGTTACGTACTTGCTGACTCTGTAAAGGAGTTCTTTTTTCATACACCGTCAGGAACTCGCAAACATAGTACCCACATAAATTGTTTCCCGGTGACTGCCGTAGAACCCACTGTACAATATGTAAAAAGAGTACTCTCGGTTGAGCGTGCGTCTGCTGAGTGATGCTAATTAAGGTAAAGAGGCGGGGAGGTACTCTACAACTTACATTTAGGAGTAGAGGATCAGGAAGTTGCGCTTTCAGATCCGGACGGTGTTTCTGAACAAACCAAGTCCAAACCCTTCACAATAATTGGAACGTTAATTAACTATTGCAGAGTTAAAGAGCTATAGCAAGAATCAATATTTAAAGATCACATTACCCTCGGATAATATTAATCATATCTTGGTAATCTTCTTGTGGTTTTCTCAGAGAGTCATAGATTAGCAAACGACTCTCGTGGAGATCGATCACCATTAGAATCCAGTGAAAACTGCATTTATGTTTATATAGTCAACACATATATATATCTTTATGTCAACCTATAATAAAATGTGCATATGATAACAAAACTCACCTAAAGTTGTAGGGGAATAGTATATATTTTTTGTCCCTTTGGTTTACCAAGAACCTCCGCAAATTACTCTCTGTTTGAGTTTCCCATGCATCCGAGTGAGTATTGCTTGGGTGCTTGAAGACGATATATGGATCGATGAAACCAATCTCCTTGTCATTTTTACGCCTTAGTTGTCTCATCATGTTTCTGCACATGTTTACAAACGCTTGCTAGCAGTGTGAGGATAATTACTTATACATATACATAAGCTAAAGTGAGATTATTAAAAGAAACAATCACTTACAGGCAAAAGCAGCTGACGAGAGCTTTGTCGAGAGCGTCCATGTGGCAGAGCTGATGTAACTCATTAAACTGAACATATATGATGTCATCACCACGGAAGTAATCATGGTCTCTAATTCTGACGCAAATGTAGTCATCAGCTTTTCTGCCACACGCCGTAAGGTACCACTGATTTAGCAAGTGCATCTGTGTACCAAGATCCCTCAGGGCCGCTGGGTTGTACAGACTTTGGCCATATACATATGCCCTCTGCCATTTATCAACTTCTGGAGCACTTTTGATGCCTGCTTCTCCGAGTATGTTTTCCACATTCAAACCAGTTTCCTCGAAAAATGCAAGCAGTTGCTCAGGATTAACGTCTCCATATGCTCGTTGTATGATTTCCATGTTTGTACCGTATTCATTCCCAACAACAAGATTCGGCACTGATTGCTTCTCTTGTTCCCCGAGCTGTGGGACACCCTTTCCTGCTCTCTTCTTTGTCTTCTTCGCCTCCTCAATTGATTTGCTGAGCGTGCGATCATAGTCTGATTTTGGCGAAGCCTTACGGGCAGCACGTACCTTTTTTTGGTGAGCGTCCACAGTTTGCCTTAGTTTTTCAGGACGAACAAAAAGGTACGGCTTCTCCGGTTTCGCTTTGCTCGACCACTAGCAATGGCAGCTTCGAAGAACTTTC